>JAJPUD010000814.1:4190-58472 GCA_023553655.1 Myrmecobius fasciatus
CTCCCTTCCTCCACCCCACCTCTTGTATCATTCCCTTATCTTCAGGAGTTCTTCCCAAAGGAATATAACTTTTTTTCACCACTTAAACCTCCCAGCTACATTTATTTTTAAGGACCATGTCTTAAATCTAAATCACTCTGACTTTCATTAATTGTACAAAAATAATAAGTCCCAAGACAAGCTTCAGTAGGTCATTATTTGGGATCCGATTGAGTGTGAATAAATGTAAATAGCAATTGTTTCTATTTTGACCATAGGTTCTTCCCCTCCCAGATTGATATGTATTTTTTTTAACTTGGTAAAAGAGTCCATTTTTTTGTGTCAAATGCTACCTAGCCTTATCCATGCATATGTTTTGAAAATAAAAATCTTTAATTAAATTAATTTAGGGGCAGCTAGGTAGCGCAGTGGATAGAGCACCAGTCCTGAAGTTGGGAGGGCCTGAATTCAAATTTGATCTCAGACACTTAATACTTTCTAGCTGTGTGACCCTGGGCAAGTCACTTTAACCCCAATTGCCTCAGCAAAAGACACACACACACACACACACACACAGAGACAGAGACAGAGACAGAGAGACAGAGACAGACAGAGAGGATTCAGATGGGGGTGGATGGTTGGTGGTTTTCGAACCTTACTCTCAAAGATGTGAGTTAAAGAGGGAATAACATATACATTTAGAAGAATTTGTGTTCCAAATTCATAAAGAAATAAAAACATGAGAGAGTAAAGGATGGGAGAGTGCCCATGGGTACTATAAAGCAGTATGTAGACTAAAGAGGTTTAGCAATACCAGATCTAAAACTAAATTATAAAGCAGTAATTATCAAGACTATCTGGTACTGGCTAAGAAACAGAAAGCTACATCAGTGGAACAGAGTAGACATACAATGTACAGCAGAAAAAACAATATAGTTACCCAATGTCTGACAAATATTTGCATCTTTGGGATAAGAATTCATTATTTGGTAAAAATCACAGAGAAAGCTGGAAAATAGTCTGAAAGACATTGGGCATCGTCCAGTATCTTACACCATTTACCAAGATAAGATCAAAATGGATACATGACCTAGATACAGAAGGAGACATTACAAAAGAATTTGACGAACATGTAACATATTACCTATCAGATTTATGGATAGGTGAACAATTTATGAAAAACAGGGGATATAAAGTATTGTGAGATGTAAATGAAAATTTTTGATTATATTAAATAAAAAGGGAATTGTACAAATAAAGCAAATGTGACTAAAATTAAAAGGCAAGCAAAACATTGGGGAGGAGGGGAAATTTTATAGACATTTCTCCAGATAAAGGTCTTAGATCTCAAATATATAAAGAACTTTGTCAATTGTTTGAGGAGAATCATTCCCCCAATTGATAGTCAAAGAATATGAACAGGCAGTTTTCTGATAAAGAAATTACAACAATTTATACTCATAAGAAAATTTTTCTTGATCATTATTGATTAAAGAAACACAAATTAAAACAAACTTGAGATATCATTTTACACCTATCAGATTGACTAAAATGAAACAAGAGAAAAGCAACAAATAATGGAAAGGACATGAAAAAAATGGGTCTTGAATTCATTGTCAGTGGATCTGTGAGCAGATATATCCATTTTGGAGAAAGATTTGGAATTATGCCCAAAGGATTATTAAACCTTTGACTTTTACAATCTTTTGACCCAGCAATTAGCTCTCTGGAAAAGAACCCACATGTTCTAGCAGCTCTGTATTGGCAAAGAATTGAAAGTTGTGGAAATTTCAATCAACTGAGGAATAGCTAATCAAATTATGGTATATGGTCATAATGGAATATTATTCTGCTATAAGAAATGATGAACTCAATAATTTTCAAAAACATGTTTTTTTTAATTTTCCTTCATGAACTAATACAGAATGAAATGATAGGAACCAAGAGAATATTCTGTACAATAGCAGTAGTGTTGTCTTAAGAAGTATTAGCAACCAAGTCATTCTATTAGAAATACTAAAATTAACCTCAAAGATCTTTTGAAGGGAACAACTTTTTTAATCACAGAACATTTGGAAGTTCTTCAATACAAGAAGTAGAACCCAACTCTCCAGGAAGGTAAGTCTGAGTCAAAAATTAAAGGAGATTAAGGGGGTTCATTTGGCATTCTAGGACTGGGGTGCCACAGTAAGAGTTAGAGTTTGAAATTTGGAGGGCTGTTATCACCTATTTTCAACCCAGAAAATCAGGGAAGTAGGGGATTCTCATAGAAACCACCAAAGGTCTCCCTGGGGAATATCAAATCTTCTCAACTTCTCAAGAATAAGAAATATGAAAATTCTCCAACAGCAATTTTCAAAAGGGAGAGTTACTTTGTTAACTAGACAGAAGATGCAAAAGGGACAAGTTGAGAGATAAAGGACAGAAGCCCCTGCTAAAGTTCCCCAGGCAAAATCCAAACAGGATGGTAGAAAATCTGGCAGAGAGAGTCCAGGGGAGGATGAATGCTTAGAGAGGGAGTCATTGGACCTAAGGGAAGAGAGACTTAGTAGGGATGCAGGAAGCATTTCTCCTGGATGAAAGCAGTTTGAATGTTTCTTTCCATTATGAACACTGTAGAGACTGTTAGAAGATCAAGTTCTCTAAGTGTGGAGCACAACAGAGGATAGAAACAGGTTTCAGAGCCTGATCTTGCCATGACTTGGCCATTAGATTTTTGACCACATTTGGCTTGGATGGACCTTAGGGGAGAAATAAATGGACCTGAAATTGTAATTCAAATCCTAGGGCATAAGAAGCTGAGTATTGAGCATATTTTTCTGCTACTGTTTTTCAAGTCTTCTAGGATAAGGAGGGAGGCAGAGGCTCAGGCATGAAAGGATGTTTGGTTTGGGATGATTTCAGAACAATGAACTATACCTGACTTTCTTCGCTTCTCCATTTAAAGGATACTGCACATGTTTTGCTTGGATTGGTGATTCCCAAGGCCAGAGAGGCATCCAAATCTCATTAAGGAGCAAGAAGAGTAATACAGGGCAGATATCAGGAGGAGCAGGTCATTTACCCTCACCTGAAGATTCCAGAGGCTTTTGTGAAATCAAGAAATTGTAAAAAAAAAAAAAAAAAAAAGAAAAAGAAAAAGAAAAAAAAAAGATCTTTTGAAGGAAGATGTTGTTTGAAAGGAATATTGCTGTAGTATAGGGAATGAGCTGTTTGAAAGGAATGAGGCTAAGGTATAGGGAATGATGAACTAGTTTATTTAGAAAAATACAGAAAAATGTAGACTTATGAAGGAAGATGCTATGCCACTTCAGAGAAATAGATGATAGGAAAAAATAAGCATAATAAGGTCTTATATGTGTGTGTTTGAGTGTATATGAGTATATATGTGTATCTTTGTAGATATCTATGCATAGGTATAAGAAAAGAAAATTTATAATATAATAATTTATATATACATATGTATTTATCTATATATCTCCATCCCTAATTGTAGTCTTCTTTTTGGGTAGGGGGACAGAGAGGAGAAAAAAATAAAGTGAAAAGTACACAACAGAGAAAAAAAAGAAAGCCAACAAGGAGGCAAAGAAAAGCTGGATAGCTATGATAACAATAAGTAGTGGTTATTATATAAGTTTTCTTGAAATAGAAATCTATGGTTTTATATCCTTTCTTACGGTCTCCTACATACATTGCAATTCTTTTTCTTTTCTCATTTTGTATTGAAGTCTAAAATAAGTTTTTTTTACAAAAAATAATAACAATAAAAACTAAAGCTTAAAAAAAAAAGAATAGAAAACTTGAGTCCAATTCTTCAGACTCCTCCTTGGAGAGGTCCTTTCTACTTTTCTATACTGCCTCTTATGCATTCATACTGACATTTATGATGTACATTCTATCTAAAGAGAAATGGGGTCAGGCAATAGGACCGTAGAATTTACAAATGGAAGCTAACTTGGAGATTAGCAATCCATATATTTTAAATACAGGAATAAATGAGACCCAAAGAATATATATAACTTGCCTATAGTCAAAGAGGCAGCAGCCCACAGAGCTGAGATTCTGACCCAGGATCACTGGCTCCAAATCCATTGCATATTCCAAATATTTTTTCTTATTCCTAAAATCCAGAATTGCCCCTCAGGGGTGAGGATCAATTCACAATCATGTCTGGGTTTCCCATGGAGAGGTCTGGATAGGGAGAGAACTCTGAAGAATTGGCCACCACTGAGAGAGGAGCCTGCATTGTTATTCAGATCTACAGGATCATTTGCACATCTGTCCTAGAGGGCAGGACTGGAGAAAGGTCCTCTGGAAGGGGGCCACTGACCACTGCCTTTATTCCACTCAGACAGGTGGGATGGGAATGGATAGCTAGAGGAGTATGGATCACTGTTCCAGTCCATCATGCCATGGGGCAGATTTTATTGTCTGTCTGGAAGTCTGGCCAAATTTGCAGCAGCTCCTGGGGCTGGAATCCATGAACAAGGGCAAGTTGGTGGAAGACACAGTGTTCATATGCTATTGGAAACACGAGGAAGGATCCGGGTGGAGGAGAAGTGGGCTTCACCCCCAGCTGCTGTAGGCACAAGCCCACAAACACATCCTCCAAAGAGATGACCTTGAGAGTCTGGGCCACAGCCAGAATCCTGAGGGCTAAAGAAACAGACAGAACATAGCCAGGACCCCCACAGAAGGGAGGATATATATCCTGCAAATACAGTTCTGGGGGCATGTACCACTTATTACCTGGGCTCCGAATAGGACTTTTATCTCTGTAGATGTGACCTGTGATAAAGTCAGGCCGTGGGGGCCCTTTGGGCTGAAGCACCTGCTGTACCAAAAAGCTGGGGTTTAGGAAGACATCACTGTCCACCTTGAGCACATAGTGGGCACTGGGACAGTATTGGGCCATCCACTCCAGACCCATGAGGACCTTGAGAGTCAAGTTGCGATAGGTATCCAGGAAGCCCACCTGCAGGAGATCCCCATGCTCCCTGTCCTCTTCTTGGAGGAGTTCATGAAGTTCCTTGGTGAAGACAGGTGGGGGCAGACCAAGAACAAAGAGGCGTCTGATGATCACACCCAGTTCTAAAGTCTCATTGCCCCATGTTTTCCGGATGGCTTGGCGTACCCTCACATCCTGGGGTTGAGTCATCACCAGCATGAGCAGGAAGGGGGCACCTCTGGGACCCTTGCACTTGTCAGGGTGATTGAGTAGAAAAGGGTAGGGGTAAGGGTACTTCAGCTGCAAGGGATGTGGTTTCTGAACCTGCCACTCAAACTTCCTTAGAGGAAGATTCAAAGTATCCTCAGCCAGTTCTGTGGAGACCAAAGGCATCAAATCCAAGGAAGGAGTCCAAGAATCTACAAACTGACCCACCAGCAATACTAGCAGCCCCCCAAAGACTGTGCTCAACAGAGCTTCCAATACTAGACGCCTCCTGATCAACTTCATGGTGCCAACCACTGTACTAGGTAAAGAGAAGTGAGAGGATTTGTCAGTGATGGGTGCAGGATTCCCCAAGCATCCAGGTCCTTCCCCTCTCTCTGTGAGTAATCTAGGGCCCCTCCTGGATTTATAGATCTGTGAACAATGAGAAAGATAAGGACAGAAGAATGGGAAAAGGTTCCACTCCCTGCACTTTATGCTAGGCTAGCTGCCAAGTTAGCATTACAAGAACAGGAAGGGGGGCAGGTCAGAAGGATTAGGGAGTTTTCACTGTAGGGGGTCAGGGGTGGAAGGAAACCTGAGCTCGGAGTCCAGAGCTGTGGGTTTTAGACTCAGCTCTGCCACTGGCTCAACTTGAACAAGTCAATCCTCCTCTTGGGGCTTCAGGCTTCCCCATCCATGAAATGAGGGGAATTGACCTGAATCACTAAAGCCCCCCCCCCTAATCTGGGAGAGAATGATTTTGTGAAATTAAAGGTCTGAAGCTGGAGGGCTCCACTATGCTAGTGTGGAAGCAGTTAACTGAATGTCCAACCCCAGGTTATGCAAAGAGGAGGGGCAGGAACTGTCCATGTGGGCCCCTTCAGAAAATTCTGGTGTAAATCATTTGAATTTGTCCCCGATTCTTGCTTTGCTTCATTCCTCTCATCTAAATTTTCCCCTTCCTTCCAGTCCTAGAAGAACCTCATTCCCTGACCCTTGAGCTCATCCTGGGGAGATAAGAGCTGATACTGAGAAAGGCAAAAGTTTTTCCCCTACTCCAGCCCACTCCCTTCTACTTCAGCCTCAGTTTCCTATAGAGCTGATAGGAGGCAGAGTCTTGGGTAATTGCTCTGAAAAACCCAGAATCTCCATATTGATGGTTCTCCAAGACCTCTCTCTCAGATTCCTCCCCTTTCCTTGATTCCCCTCCCCTCTAGCCCAGCAGGGTCCCTTACCTTCCTCGGCCAGAATGCCTGGGATGTGGTTTCAGCAGGACAGCTCACAGGGTTCTACCACTCTCTGTCCAGGTAGATATGAATATGGGAGGAGTAACAAGGTGGGAGTGGGAGGAACCCTGCCTGCCTCTGAGTGAACATACAAATATGGGGTGGGGCATCAGCTTGGCCTGGCCTGGAACCCAGCTGATTGGAGATTGTCTGTAAGGGGATGGAAGGTGGCAGAGACATCAGTCAGGGCTGTCTCTCTTTGGGAGGAGGTGTTGTGGGGGAGGAGTGGGAAGAGGGGTGTGATCAGGTACTGGACCCGGGGTGGCTGCCACAAAGGGAAGAGCCTGCTATAATAACAACAGCAACAAACAGCCAATATTTATATTGAGCTTTAAGGTTGACTGTATGCTTAATCTGCACTTTCTCGTGTTAATCTCAAAAAAGCAAAATAGTAACCCTTTTAAGATAGGCACTATACCAAAATTAAAACCCCAAGGAATATCGTGGCTAAATTTCAGGACTATCGCACCAAGGAAAAGATTCTGCTAGCAGCTAGAAAGAAACAATTCAAATACCGAGGATCAATAATTAGAGTCACACACGATCTGTCAGCCTCCACATTGAAGGATCCAAGGGCCTGGAACCAGATATTCCGAAAGGCAAAGGAACTTGGATTACAGCCAAGAATAACCTATCCAGCTAGAATGAGCATTATCCTCCAGGGAAGAAGATAGTCATTCAATGATATAGGTGAATTTCACCTATTTCTAATGAAAAGACCAGATCTGAACAAAAAATTTGACCTCCAAACACAGAACTCAAGAGAAGCATAAAAAGGTAAAAAGGAAAGGACTCTTGAGAACTTTATTTCTACTATGGGGATACTTAAAGTTTGGGGGTATAATTAACTAGATATTACTTTGATAATATGAAAAAGAAAACTAGAGGGGGAAAGGTTGTCATACTGGGGAAAAGAGGGGAAAAGTGGTAAAATAAGATCTAAAAAAAAAAGGAGGTAAAAACAAGGTAAAATCTCTTGAAGAGGCAAAGAAAACTTAATATAATTGAGAGAAAGAGGGGAGGGAGATGAGCATTGTGTAAATCTTACTCTCGTCTGGTTGGGTTCTAAAAGTGTATATCAGACACTTAATTTCATATAGAAACTTGTCTGTTGCTAGAGGGAAGTGGGAGGGAAAGGAAGAAAAAGAAAGGGATAAACTATTAGAAGGGAAAATAGAAGAATCAGGGGAAAGGAGTTAAAAAAGGGGGAGGGGATCTAAAGGGTGGTGGATTGTTTGGGAGAGGGAGTCATCAAAAGCAAAGTACTGAGGAGGAGGGGAAGGGAGAAAGGAGAAAGGAAAGGGGGAAACATAACTTGGGTAAATAAGATGGCAGGAAATAAAGAATTAGTTATTCTAACTGTGAATGTGAATGGGATGAACTCTCCCATAAAGCAGAAGCGGATATCAGACTGGATTAAAAACCAGAATCCCACAATATGTTGTCTACAAGAAACACATCTAGAACATAGTGACACATATAGGATGAAGGTAAATGGCTGGAGCAGAAAATATTATGCTTCAGGTGAACAAAAAAAAGCAGGGGTAGCAATCCTTATCTCAGATCAAGTAAAAGCCAAGATAGATCTAATCAAAAGAGATAAGAAAGGAAACTATATTTTATTAAAGGGTACCATAGATAATGGAGCAATATCAATACTAAATATATACGCACCAAGTGCAATAGCATCCAAATTCCTAGGGGAGAAATTAAGAGAGATGCAAGAAGAAATAGACAGCCAAACTATACTAGTGGGGGATCTCAAACTTGCTCTCTCAGAATTAGATAAATCAAACCACAAAATAAACAAGAAAGAAACTAGGGAGATAAACCAATTGTTAGAAAAGTTAGGTATGATAGATCTATGGAGAAAGTTGAATGGAGACAGTAGGGAGTTTACTTTTTTCTCAGCAGTCCATGGAACCTATGCAAAAATTGACCATGTGTTAGGGTATAAAAACCTCAAAATCAAATGCAGAAAGGCAGAAATAGCAAGCAGTATCCAAGTATTTCTAAATTTGTTGACTTGAAGATCAGTTCAGAGGCTTATTTTATTGTTGATTTGAGAGAAGATCGGAGGAGATGCAGAGAGTTACGTTTTTTCACTCCGCCATCTTGGCTCCACCCCCAGGTAATAAAAGTCAAATTATTAGTCTCAAGAATGATAAGGGAGAACTTTCCTCCAATGAAGAGGAAATCAGAGCAATAATTAGGAGTTACTTTGCCCAACTTTATGCCAGTAAGTTTGATAATCTAAATGAAATAGAGGAATATCTACAAAAATATAGATTGCCCAGGTTAACAGAAGAGGATATAAATTATTTAAGTAGCCCCATTTTAGAAAAAGAAATAGAACAAGCTATTAACCAACTCCCTAAGAAAAAATCTCCAGGGCCAGATGGATTTACATGTGAATTCTATCAAACATTCAAAGAACAATTAATTCCAATACTATAAAAACTATTTGAGAAAATAGGGACAAAAGGTATACTGCCAAATTCCTTCTATGAGACCGATATGGTGCTGATAGTTAAACCAGGTAGGGTGAAAACAGAGAAAGAAAACTATAGACCAATTACCCTAATGAATGTTGATGCAAAAATTTTAAATAAGATATTAGCAATGAGATTACAGAAAGTCATCCCCAGGATAGTACACTATGACCAAGTAGGATTTATACCAGGGATGCAGGGCTGGTTCAATATTAGGAAAACTATCAGCATAATTAATTATATTAATAACCAAACTAACAAAAACCATATGATTATCTCAATAGATGCAGAAAAAGCATTTGATAAAATCCAACACCCTTTCCTATTAAAAACACTAGAGAGCATAGGAATAAATGGGCTTTTCCTTAAAATGATCAGTAGCATCTATTTAAAACCATCAGCAAGCATCATATGTCATGGAGACAAACTAAAACCATTCCCAATAAGATCAGGAGTGAAACAAGGCTGCCCACTGTCACCATTACTATTCAATATTGTATTAGAAATGTTAGCTTTAGCAATAAGAGAAGAAAAAGAGATAAAGGGAATCAGAGTAGGCAATGAAGAAACCAAATTATCACTCTTTGCAGATGACATGATGGTAAACTTAGAGAACCCTAGAGACTCAACTAAAAAACTACTAGAAACAATTCACAACTTTAGCAAAGTTGCAGGTTTCAAAATTAATCCACATAAATCATCAGCATTTTTATATATTACCAACAAAGTTCAGCAGCAAGAGATACAAAAAGAAATTCCATTCCAAATAACAGATGATATGATAAAATATTTGGGAATCTATCTGCCAAGGAAAAGTCAGAAACTATACAAACTACACTACAAAACACTTACCACACAAATAAAATCAGACCTAATTAATTGGAAAAACATTAAGTGCTCATGGGTAGGCAGAGCGAATATAATACAAATGACAACACTACCCAAACTAATCTACTTATTTGGTGCCATACCAATCAAACTCCCAAGAAATTATTTTACAGATCTAGAAAAAATAGTAGCAAAGTTCATTTGGAAGAACAAAAGGTCAAGGATTTCAAGGGGATTAAAGAAAAAAAAGGCAGATGAAGGTGGCCTTGCTGTACCAGATCTAAAACTATATTATAAAGCAGCGGTCATCAAAACCGTTTGGTACTGGCTAAGAAATAGAGCAGTCGATCAGTGGCACAGGATAGGTTAGCAGGACAATCTAGGCAATAACCTTAACAATTTAGTGTTTCATAAACCCAAAGACCCTAGCTTTTGGGATAAGTACTCACTATTTGGCAAAAACTGCTGGGAAAATTGGAAACTAGTGTGGAAGAAATTAGGGCTTGACCCATACCTAATACCACATACCAAGATAAGATCTAAATGGGTTCAAGATCTAGATATGAAGAGTGATTTTGTAAGCAAATTAGAGGAATGTAATATAGTTTACCTCTCAGACCTGTGGAGAAGGAAGGAATTTGTGTCCAAAGAAGAACTGGAACTCCTAATTGAACACCAGATGGATAATTTTGATTATATTAAGTTAAAAAGTTTCTGTACAAACAAAACAAATGCAGACAAGATTAGGAGGGAAGCATCAAATTGGGAAATAATCTTTACATTTAATGGTTCTGATAAAGGCCTCATTTCTAAAATATATAAAGAATTGTCTCATAAGAATTCAAGCCACTCTTCAATAGATAAGTGGTCAAGGGATATGAACAGACAATTTTCAGATGATGAAATTAAAACCATCTCTAGTCATATGAAAAGTTGCTCCAAATCACTATTGATCAGAGAGATGCAAATTAAGACAACTCTGAGGTACCACTACACACCTGTCAGATTGGCTAAAATGACAGGAAAAGTTAATGATGAATGTTGGAGGGGATGTGGGAAAACTGGGACACTAATACATTGTTGGTGGAACTGTGAACGGATCCAACCATTCTGGAGAGCAATTTGGAACTATGCTCAAAAAGTTATCAAACTGTGCATACCCTTTGACCCAGCAGTGTTTTTACTGGGCCTATACCCCAAAGAGATCTTAGAGGAGGGAAAGGGACCCACATGTGCAAGAATGTTTGTAGCAGCCCTTTTTGTAGTGGCTAGAAACTGGAAACTGAATGTATGCCCATCAATTGGAGAGTGGCTGAATAAATTATGGTATATGAATGTTATGGAATATTATTGCTCTGTAAGAAACGACCAGCAGGACAATTTCAGAGAGGCCTGGAGAGACTTGCATGAACTGATGCTGAGTGAAATGAGCAGAATCAGGAGATCATTATACACAGCAACAACAATATTACATGATGATCAATTCTGATGGACATGGCTCTCTGCAACAAAGAATTGTCTCAAACCAGTTCCAATAGTTCACTGAAGAAAACCATATACACCCAGAGAGAGGGATATGAAATATGGACCACAATGTAACATTTTCATGATCTCTATTGATGTTTGCTTGCATTGTGTTGTCTTTCTCTGATATTCTTTTTTTTCTTGTAGATAGGATTTTTCTTGCACAACTTGTCAAGTATTTCAATATTATTGACATGTAGTGGACTTCCTGCCATCTAGGAGAGGGGAGGGGACTGGGATAAAATTTGTAATGGAAAGCTTTGTAAAGATCAATGCTGGGGAACTACCCATACATATGTTATACAAATAAAAAGCTTTAATTAAAAAAAAAGATAGGCACTATAACTAATCACATTTTGCTTGTAGAGAGAGAAGCACTCCCGCATTTCAAATTTTCCACTGCTGTGGCAATTTTTCACTCCCATGATGATGTACCTGTTCCTACCTGGGCACTGGAAAAGAAAGATGAGGCAGAACAATGTCCAGGCAAGTCTGGACTCTCATCTGGCTCAGTCTAGGATTTAAAATGTAAACTCATTCTACCTAGTGTCTTGAAAGTATTAATGCAGTTTAAGTTACTAAATTCTAAAATGCAACACTTAAAATATAATATTGCATAAATTTAATTTAACTTGACTTCTCTCTAACCCCCAATTCTAATCCCCTTCCCAACTTCCTGGGACCCAAAAGAATAATACATTCACATTTTGGTTTAAAATATAATCATTTTATAAAATCAGATGTTTTAAAAAATTAGAGTATTAAAACTCATAAGTGACTACAACATGTCCCTTTTAGAGAAGAAGCAAATGACATTAGTGCCTATTTGTTTTATTTTTTTCAACATGATGAATTAAACTTAAAACAGAGTCTCTTCTAAAATCCTTGATCTCATATGAATCAAAGATCTATTCAACCTTTCCAGAACAGACAACTTTGAGTGAGTAATCACAATTCCAAATCATTAGAGAAAGTTTGTCTTGGGTATGACATGGTAACACTGGGGAAAAAAGGGGGGAAATGTCATTTTGTTTAATCCAATTAAGAAATTTCCCTTTGTGAATGTTTGGGGTTTTTCTGCCCAGCTTGAAAGGGGAATTGTTAAAGAAAGTAGAGTTGGTATGATACTTAGTTCTTCTCAGCAATACAATGATCCAAGACAATTTCACTGGATTTGGGGGAAAATGTCATCCACATCCAGAAAGAGAACTATGGAGACTGAATGTGGATCAAAGCATACTATTTTCACCTTTTTTTGCTGTTTATTTCTTGTAATTTTTCTTTTTTATTCTGATTTTTCTTTCATCTAACTTAATATGGAAATAAGTTTAAAATGATTGTACACGTATAACCTATATCAGATTGCTTGCTCTCTTGGGGAGGAAGTAGTTAAGGTAGAGAGAAAGAAAAAATTTTGGAATTCAAAATCTTACAAAAATTATTGTTGAAAACTATATTTACATGTAATGGGAAATTTTAAATACTATTGAGAAAAAAAACCAAGAAAGTAGAGTTGGTTTAAGAAAGATATATTCTATTATTGTTCTGTGAGAAACAACCAGCAGGATGATTTCAGAGAAGCCTGGAGAGACTTGCATGAACTGATGCTGAGTGAAACAAGCAGAACCAGGAGATCATTATACACAGCAACAACAATATTACATGATGATCAACTCTGATGGACATGGCTCTCTGCAACAAAGAAATGTCTCAAACCAGTTCCAGTTGTTCAGTGAAGAAAGCCATATACACCCAGAGAGAGGGATGTGAAATATGGACCACAACATAACATTTTCATGCTCTCTATTGATGTTTGCTTGCATTCTGTTTCCTTTCTCTGATTTTTTTTTCTTGTAGATAGGATTTTTCTTGCACAACAACTTGTCAAGTATTTTAACATTATTAACATGTAGTGGACTTCCTGCCATCTAGGGAAGGGGAGGGGACTGGGGGTAAAATTTGTAACGGAAGCTTTGTAAAGATCAATGCTGAGGAACTACCCATACATATGTTATGCAAATAAAAAGCTTTAATAAAAAAAAAAGAAAGATATATTCTCCATGGATATTCAGCCACCAATATTATTGCTCCAGAAACCCTAAACTTAAACTGTCTCTTATCAATTTACTTCACTGCAGAATTTCATCTTTTGTTTGATAGTTCATTTCAAAACTTTACTTTCATCAAGGGAAAATCACCTCCAGACTCTGTTTGAAATGAATTATCAGTCATCACCGCCACCTCCCAACAACACAGTCACAAAATTGGGCAGTGGGGGAAAGAGACAGTATCATCAGGTAACAATAGGGACCCCACTTTTTTTAATTAAAGCTTTTTATTTGCAAAACATATGCATGGGTAATTCTTCAACATTGACCCTTACAAAGTTTTCTGTTACAAATTTTGCCCTCTAGTCTCCTCCCCTCCCCTAGATGGCAAGAAATCCACTACATGTTAATTATATTAAAATGCTTGACAAAATGCTTTTTTTTACACATTTTCACCCTTATTATTGTTGTGCAAGAAAAATAGTATCTACAAGAAAAAAAAAATCTGAGAAAGGAAACCCAATGCAAGCAAACATCGATAGAGAGCAGGAAAATATTATGTTGTGGTCCACATTTCATATCCCTCTCTCCAGGTGCATATGGCTTTCTTCACTGAACAATTTGAACTGGTTTGAAACATTTCATTGTTGCAGAGAGCCATGTCCATCAGAATTGATCATCATATAGTATTGTTGTTGCCGTCTATAATGATCTCCTGGTTCTGCTCATTTTACTCAGCATCAGTTCATGCAAGTCTCTCCAGGCCTCTCTGAAATTGTCCTGCTGGTCGTTTCTTACAGAACAATAATATTCCATGACATTCATATATCATAACTTATTCAGCCGTTCTCCAATTGATGGGCATCCATTCAGTTTCCAGTTTCTTGCCACTACAAAAAGGGCTGCCACAAACATTCTTGCACATGTGGGGCCCTTTCCTTCCTTTAAGATCTCTTTGGGATATAGGCCCAATAGAAACAACTGCTGGGTCAAAGGGTATGCACAGTTTGATAACTTTTTGAGCATAGTTCCAAATTGCTCTCCAGAATGGGTGGATCCATTCACAGTTCCACCAACAATGTATCAAGAGGACCCCACTCTTACTCCTAGAAATAGAACGGCCACTTTTTGGCAGACTGGACCTTAACACCCAGTCCAATAAATCTTGGTACTGCTCCCAGTCGCCTCAAAAAACTTTTACTGGTATTGCAAGTTCACTGTTTGCATTAAATCTCCAGTGGGCTTTTCCAATGACCAAAACAGGGGCTAGCAACTTTTTTTTTCCATAAAGGGCCAAATAGTCAAAAGCTTTGACATCCAAGAGGCAAAACTGAGAGTATTATGTAGGTACTCAGATAACAAGGGAAAAGATTTCCACAAAAATTTTTATTGATATAATTAAAAATATAACAATCATAATGAAGTATAATTTTTGTAATAGAGATCTACCAATAGGAAGAATGGGATTCTTTTTTGGGGGGGGGAATAACACTTCACTTAAAGTTTTTCTAATCATTCAGTCATGTCTGATTTGTGATCTATGAACCATATCTTTCATGGGGTTTTCTTGGCAAAGATACTGAAATACTTTGCCATTTTCTTCTCCAGTGGATTAAAGTCAGCAGAGGTTAAACTCAGGATCATAGAGCTGGTAAGTGTGTGATGTCATATTTGAACTCAGGTCTTCCTCATTCCAGGCCTAAAACTCTATCCACTGAATTATCTAGCTGCCCTTCACTTAAAATTAGTGTTTTATATAATCAGAATTGATAGCAAATGTTCATCTGTTAATGTTGACCTGTTATGAATTTTATGTGTTTCCTCTTTGAAAATGTCTTTTCACACAGATAGATACTGCCAAATACTCACATCAAACCTTTTTTTTTTTTTTTTTGGCTGAGACAATTGAGGTTAAGTGACTTGCCCAGGGTCACACAGCTAGGAAGTGTTAAGTGACTGAGATCATATTTGAACTTGGGTCCTCCTGACTTCAGGGCTGGTGCTCTATCCACTGCACTAACTAGCTGTCCCTTGTTATTGTTTTTCAATGGTGTCCAAGTCTTCATGAGTTTATTTGGGGCTTTCCTGGCAAAGATACTGGAGTTGTTTCCCATTTCCTTCTCTAGTTCCTTTTACAAATGAGGAAACTCAGCAAACAGGGATTAAGTGACTTTGTCCAGATCCCACAACTAGTGTCTGAGGTCACATTGGAACTCAGGTCTTCCTGACTTCTGGCACTGTGCTCTCTACTGAGCTACCTCCCTGCTCTTAATAACATTAATCCTCATCAGGGCAACTAGATGGAGGAGTCAGGAGGTCTTGAGTTCAAATCCAGCCTCAGACACTTAATCTCAATTGCCTCAGAAAATAAATAAATAATGATAATAACATTAGTCCTTATCTAATTGACTTGACCACAGGATAAGTTTTAAATATAAATGCAGTATTTTCTTGCAATTTTAGGATGAACTCATTAAGAAATAGTATCAACCCTGCAGCAAAAGATTATTTCCAAAGGCATTCAAGATTTCATAATAGTGATTAAGGGTGGTTCTTCTCATTCAGAAAAATGTCAATCTTGGCCTTGACCTTAAAAAAAATCATGACAAAACCTTATGTTTCTCTTCTTTTCTTTTTTGTAGGGCACAGTAGATTATTATCATTGTGCTGAAGTTTCCAATACACAT
Organism: Myrmecobius fasciatus; assembly: GCA_023553655.1. Lineage (NCBI taxonomy): Eukaryota > Metazoa > Chordata > Mammalia > Dasyuromorphia > Myrmecobiidae > Myrmecobius > Myrmecobius fasciatus. The sequence continues at coordinate 20,190 of JAJPUD010000814.1, forward strand.
TTGAAATTCTATTGCATTATAACTGCATCTCTATAATTTTTGAGTTCAAATAGCACTTATGGTCTCCATCCCAATGAAGTTGGCTGAATTCCCATAAAACTTTATTAGGTACACACATTTGAATTGGATATAATTTTTTGTTTTTTCAATCACATAAAATATTTCATTTATTTACTTTTTAAATGCAGGAAAGATTTTATTTTACATTCTTGTATGAATGGGTGCTTAGGTTAGTAGACATATTTTTGAAACCACAAAAACAATCTCTAAATTTAAAAAAAAACACCATTCTTACCTTATATGCTATAGAAAAATAGCCTGCAGGTCAGCTGGCATAGTGGACAGCATTAACCTGGAGTCAGGAGGATCTGACTTCAAGTCCAGCCTCAGCTACTTAACTAGCTTTGTGATCCTATGCAAGTCACTTAATCTCAAGTGCCTCAAAAACTGTCTGGAATAAGCCCATAGACCATAGTTTAACCCCTGAAGAGGCCAAAGTGTCCTCCACAATTTGGACAGTTAAGAGTCCTGAATCCAACTTAACTCAGATTCCAAAAGCACAAGAGAGAAAAGTCATAAGCCAGGAAGGGCTAAGACCATGTGAAAGCTTTCTGCTGCATGATTTCCCTTTGCATGGTCACCTTGCATGGTACAAAAGGTAGCTCACTTCCTAGGCTTTCTACACCCACACTGTGTGAGACAATTAATAACCTTCTATGGCAATCCTGGTCCTTTATGCTGATGAGCCATTCCACTCTCACTTTCATTCCTGTGAAATATGAAGGAATGCAGGGAGGTTGGATTATCCTGTAATGGCCATCTCAGGGAAGCAATGCCTGTAAGTACCCTGAATATTTTGGAGAACTCCAGGGATCTGGTGACAGTGTTTGGGGCTTTAGAAGACAAATTTTCAGACTGTATCTGGCTTTGTAAAGGCCAATAGTAGATGAATCTCTTCCTTTAGTCTCCTCTTTTTTGTCCATCTGGCCATAACAGTGGCCATGGGACAAAGTTCTATTCCTGTACAAAGGAGAAGCAGATTCCAGCTAGTTTCCTCATTCTTCAGCCCTCCAGGTGACATCTTTCACCTCCAAGCCTTCCAGAAAAGGGCAGGGGATAGATTCATTTTCCCTAGCTTCAACAGGGCTCTTTGGTGACCTCTCATCTAGCAGCTAGAATAGGTGGACCTGAGAGAGCCTTTGGCTGCCCTTTCTAGTTTCTCTTTCTTTTCCTGAATAGTCAGTCAAGTATCTACCTCTAGGCTTACAGGTGACTTTTTTGAATTCCAGAAGCACAGAGGTCTTGGATCCTTTTAGTGAAGGTGACTAGCAGCAAGTCTTTAATGGAAGATGTTCTAGATAGCCAGAGGATAAAGACTTTTATGGAGATGAAATGAAAGGTAAAATCCTTTAAACTACTGAGTTCTTTTACTAAGTCCTGTACTTTACATTATGATGAGGTTCAGTATCAATCTCCCAGTAGGTTGTAACAGTAATTCTAAGTTGTTACTGAATCTCATTTTAAGTCATTGCACCAATGTACACTTTGTGGTTTCATTTGTTTTGTTTTGTTTTTAGCATGCCTTGATACAGAAACAAAATAACTATCTGTTTTATATGGTACATTGAATTTCTTTTAACCCTCACCTCTTAGGGGAGCCTTCATTCTGAGCTTTAAATACACTGATACCTGGAATGTCAGGATGCTTAATGAACTGAGGAATGAGAGAAAAGGAAATCTGCCCTCTCTCATTAATGGCCAGATCTCTCCCAGGAATAAGCCCAGTCTGACAGACCTGGGTTCAGAGGACTTCCTTAAAGGAAGGGGAAATGGGTACAGTACTGGAATTATTTTGGCCCAGCAGTGGTTTTTCAAGATTGGATTAATAAAAATCACTTTTACCTGGCCCTTTTTGGGGTCTCAGATGAGGAATTTAAAGTTGAGAGACTCTTAGGAATATTATGGCCAAATCCCAGACCTCCCAGATCAAGGAGATAATACTGCAACCAATCAAAAAGAAACAATTCAAATATAGTGGAATAACAGTCAAGATAACGCAAGATTTAGCAGCTTCTGCATTAAAAGATCAAAAGGCTTGAAACATGATATTCTGGAAGGCAAAGGAGCTAGGATTGCAACCAAGAATGATTTTCCCTGCAAAACTAAGTAAAATCCTTCAGTGGAAGGTTGGGAAAATAGGCATTCCATGATAGAGAATTTTCAAATAATCCTAATGAAAAGACCAGAGCCAAATAGATAATTTGACTTTTAAATACAAGATGAAAGAACTGCAAATCTGTGTTTTCGTTCACAGATTAATTTACATGAAAATGTGTTTGGTATGATCACATATACATAACCTATATCAAATTGCTTGCCTTCTCAATGAAGGGGGAAGGGAAAGAGAGAGAATTTGAAACAAAATTTGAAGATAAATGTCAATATTGTTTTTACATGCAATTTGGAACAATAAAAGATTAAATAGGATTTTTTAAAAGATAAGAGAACAGTGTAAAGAACTGATTCACCTAAGGGTCAAGATGGGAAAGGCAAGAGAGTGTAGCCAGTCCTGGGATGATGTCCTAGAAAAGAACCAAAGGGTACAGGGATTGAAATTCAGAATCGAGAATAAAGAGCAGGTTTGAGAGTTGCAAAGCAGAGGAAAGCTAGAATGACAGGAGGTTATAATTGGATAAAGGAATTTCAGAGCTCATAAATATGAAAGTGGAGCATTAGGGAGAGAGACCAATCAGAAATCCATTTCAGGGGCAGCAGTATTGCTCAGGGATAGAGCTCTAACCCAGGAGTCAGAAGGAACTGAATTCAAATCCAGCCTCAGACACTTATTAAGTGTGTGATTTTGGATCCTGGCAAGTCACTTAACCTGGAGATTCAGAAAAAGAAAAAAAGAAGAAGAGAAGAAGGAAAGAAAAAAAAAGAAGTCTGTTGCAATAGTTTAGGTGAGAGATGATGAGGGACTGAACTAAAGCGAAGAATGCATAGGAAGAGATACTGTGGAAGATCAATAAGATTTAGAAACTAATTGCATGGGAGTGAGGGAAGGTATGAGATCAGTCTTCAAGTATTTGGAAGACAGCAAAGTGGAAGAACTTGATTTGGTCTGCTTGAGATTAGAGAGTAGAACTAGGAGCAATGTGGCAAAAGTTGCAAAAGAGGCCGAATTAAGGTCAGTATAAGGGAAAAGTTCTTAACAAGTAGGGCTATCCATGATGATTATGGAAAGAAATTTAGAAGAATTGCACATATTTCACCTATATTGGATTGCTTGCTGTCTAAGGGAAAAGGGGAGGAGGGAGAAAGGGAGAAAAATTTGGAACACAAGGTTTTGCAAGGGTGAATGTTCAAAACTATCTTTACATGTATTTTGAAAATAAAAATATATTATTTAAAAAAATTAATTCCTCCAAGAAGCCTTTTGCTTGCCCTTCCCCCACAGGACTTTCCCCTTTGACCTCATGCAGCACTCATCACATACCATTGGCTATTATGGTCACTGTTGTAAGTACAACCTGAGGACCCTTCCAAAGTGGCCCCTCAAAGTGATCTCAAGGAGCCCTTTGGATCAGCCTCTACTAAAACTGCATCTCCTATGTTGTGATTTTCCTTTTAACAAACTAAAATCAAGGACAGATTAAATCAAAACATTTAATTACACAGAATTACAAGGAAATAATGTCTTTCTTTCCCTTAACTACAGGGGCCGCCATCCTGGGCTAAAACACTTTAGTGTTTTAAATTACTTCCAATCCACTATCCTGGACGCCCAGGACTAGTAGCCTCTGTTGGATTCTTCCTTGGCCACTGAGCTGCTACTGCCACCTGTTGATTCTTTTCTGGATTGCAGCCACTAGAGAGGTGCTTATTACTCACCTCTGAGGGCTCCTACTGCATCCCACTGAACCTAGATGGTTCTAAAAGAGGAAGAAGCTCGTAACTTTGACAGCCCAAACTCATTTAAATCCAACTCACTTGCATGGCATGATATCACCTCTCATCATATTCTTCTTCAAGAAGGAAGTACAAAAAACAACAACAGTTCAGAGATAGGCTCACATTTCTTTGTCTTTGACAGTTTGGTGGTGCTGTAGATAGAACATGGGACTAGGAATCAGGAAGACTGTGGTTTAAATCCTTCTGGCTGAGAGACCTTGAGTACTTAACCTCTATCTGTCTCAGTTTTTCAGCTCTAAGTTGAGGACTTACTTCCCAGGGTTGTCATAAGGATCAAATGAGGTACTTGTAGAGTCACTGGTACATAAAGACACTTAATAAATGTTTGCTTCCTTCCTTATATGATTCAACCAGGACAGACAAAAAAAATCCCTTCACTGAAAATTCATCTTTTTGCTTACTTGCATAAAATAGAGAAAGAAAAGATCAATGAATTGGGCTTATTATTAAAAAAACTAGAAAAAGAACAAATTAAAAACCCTCAATTAAATACCAAATTGGAAATTCTAAAAGTAAAAGGAGAAATTAATAAAATCAAAAATAAGAAAACTATTGAGTTAATAAATAAAACTAAGAGTTGGTTCTATGAAAAAACTAACAAAATAGATAAGCCTTTAGTTAATTTGATAAGAAAAAGGAAAGAGGAAAATCAAATTGTTAGTCTCAAGAATGATAAGGGAGAACTTTCCTCCAATGAAGAGGAAATTAAAGCAATAATTAGGAGTTACTTTGCCCAACTTTATGCCAGTAAGTTTGAAAATCTGAATGAAATGGAGGAATATCTACAAAAATATAGATTGCCGAGGTTAACAGAAGAGGATATAAATTATTTAAATAGTCCCATATTAGAAAAAGAAATAGAACAAGCCATTAACCAACTCCCTAAGAAAAAATCTCCAGGGCCAGATGGATTTACATGTGAATTCTACCAAACATTCAAAGAACAATTAATTCCAATACTACACAAACTATTTGAGAAATTAGGGACAGAAGGTATACTGCAGAATCCTTCTATGAGACCGATATGGTGCTGATAGCTAAACCAGGTAGGGTAAAAACAGAGAAAGAAAACTATAGACCAATTTCCCTAATGAATATTGATGCAAAAATTTTAAATAAGATTTTAGCAATGAGATTACAGAAAGTCATCCCCAGGATAGTACACTATGACCAAGTAGGATTTATACCAGGGATGCAGGGCTGGTTCAATATTAGGAAAACTATCAGCATAATTAATTATATTAATAACCAAATTAACAAAAACCATATGATTATCTCAATAGATGCAGAAAAAGCCTTTGACAAAATCCAACACCCTTTCCTATTAAAAACACTAGAGAGTATAGGAATAAATGGGCTTTTCCTTAAAATGATCAGTAGCATCTATTTAAAACCATCAGCAAGCATCATATGTAATGGAGACAAACTAAAACCATTCCCAATAAGATCAGGAGTGAAACAAGGCTGCCCACTGTCACCATTACTATTTAATATTGTATTAGAAATGTTAGCTTTAGCAATAAGAGAAGAAAAAGAGATAAAAGGAATCAGAGTAGGTAATGAAGAAACCAAATTATCACTCTTTGCAGATGACATGATGGTATACTTAGAGAACCCTAGAGATTCAACTAAAAAACTACTAGAAACAATTCACAACTTTGGCAAAGTTGCAGGATTCAAAATTAATCCACATAAATCATCAGCATTTTTATATATTACCAACAAAGTTCAGCAGCAGGAGATACAAAAAGAAATTCCATTCCAAATAGCAGATGATAGGATAAAATATTTGGGAATCTATCTGCCAAGGAAAAGTCAGAAACTATACGAACTAAATTACAAAACACTTTCCACACAAATAAAATCAGACCTAATCAATTGGAAAAATATTAAGTGCTCATGGGTAGGCAGAGCGAACATAATAAAAATGACAATACTACCCAAACTAATCTACTTATTTAGTGCCATACCAATCAAACTCCCAAGAAATTATTTTACAGATCTAGAAAAAATAGTAGCAAAGTTCATTTGGAAGAACAAAAGGTCAAGGATTTCAAGGGGATTAATGAAAAAAAAGGCAGATGAAGGTGGCCTTGCTGTACCAGATCTAAAATTATATTATAAAGCAGCGGTCATCAAAACCGTTTGGTACTGGATAAGAAATAGAACAGTGGATCAGTGGCACAGGATAGGTTATCAGGACAACCTAGGCATTAACCTTAACAATCTAGTGTTCGATAAACTCAAAGAACACAGCTTTTGGGATAAATACTCTCTATTTGGCAAAAACTGCTGGGAAAATTGGAAACTAGTGTGGAAGAAATTAGGGCTTGACCCATACCTAACACCACATACCAAGATAAGATCTAAATGGGTTCATGATCTAGATATAAAGAGGGACTTTGTAAGCAAGTTAGAGGAACGTAATATAGTTTATCTCTCAGACCTGTGGAGGTGGAACAAATTTATGTCCAAAGAAGACTTGGAACTCCTAATTGAACACCAGATGGATAATTTTGACTATATTAAGTTAAAAAGTTTCTGTACAAACAAAACAAATGCAGACAAGATTAGGAGGGAAGCATCGAATTGGGAAATCATCTTTACATTCAATGGTTCTGATAAAGGCTTCATTTCTAAAATATATAGAGAATTGTCTCATATATATAAGAATTCAAGCCACTCTTCAATAGATAAATGGTCAAGGGATATGAACAGACAATTTTCAGATGATGAAATTAAAACCATCTCTGGTCATATGAAAAGTTGCTCCAAATCACTATTGATCAGAGAAATGCAGAATTAAGACAACTCTGAGATACCACTACACACCTGTCAGATTGGCTAAAATGACAGGAAAAGATAACGATGAATGTTGGAGGGGATGTGGGAGGGCTGGGACACTAATACATTGTTGGTGGCACTGTGAACGGATCCAACCATTCTGGAGAGCAATTTGGAGCTATGCTCAAAAAGTTGTCAAACTGTGCATACCCTTTGACCCAGCAGTGTTTCTACTGGGCCTATATCCCAAAGAGATCTTAGAGGAGGGAAAGGGACCCACATGTGCAAGAATGTTTGTGGCAGCCCTTTTTGTAGTGGCTAGAAACTGGAAACTGAAGGGATGCCCATCAATTGGAGAGTGGCTGAATAAATTATGGTATATGAATGTTATGGAATATTATTGTTCTGTAAGAAACGACCAGCAGGACGATTTCAGAGAGGCCTGGAGAGACTTGCATGAACTGATGCTGAGTGAAATGAGCAGAACCAGGAGATCATCATGCACAGCAACAACAGTATTACATGATGATCAATTCTGATGGACATGGCTCTCTGCAATAAAGAATTGTCTCAAACCAGTTCCAGTTGTTCACTGAAGAAAACCATATACACCCAGAAAGAGGGACATGAAATATGGGCCACAACGTAACATTTTCATGATCTCTATTGACATTTGCTTGCATTGTGTTGCCTTTCTCTGATTCTTTTTTTTTTTCTTGTAGAAAGGATTTTTCTTGCATAACTTCTCAAGCATTTCAACATTATTAACATGTAGTGGACTTCCTGCCATCTGGGGGAGGGGAGGGGACTGGGGGTAAAATTTGTATTGGAAAGCTTTGTAAAGATCAAGGTTGGGGAACTACCCATACATATGTTATACAAATAAAAAGCTTAAAAATAAAAATAAAAAAAATCATCTTTTGAATGGCTTTTGTTTTCCATTAGGGACAGTTCCCTGAGTCTGGTCTGCTATTTTAATTGGGGAGAAGAAATTCCTTTCAACTCCCATCTTGCCCTTGGATCCAGTACTAAGACCATGCATATTATCCTGTGAATTATTTTACTTTAACAGGGCTGGATAAGTCTACCTGTACATGGTGACATTTGTCCTACATTCTATCAAATATGGTAAAAATATATATATATATTATTATTCTTAGAAAAGATAACACACAAAAAAAGAAAAAGACTTGGAGGAAGGATCCCAAACCCAATTGCATGGATCCTCTGTGGAAGATTTATCAAAGTATATGAACTAGAATTGTACAGAATGAGAAAGCATTGATAGGTTGAAATCTATGCTAATGGACAGTGTTATCCACATTGATGAGACAAATGATGGCTCTTGTTGAGGTCTGTGCCAGGTGTTAACAGCATATGAACATGTCCTGCCTCTACACTCTACAGAGAGAAGGCTGCCATTAAACAAATTAATTAATCACCCAGGTAAGGGATGAAGGATATAATTTGATCCCCAGGTGATATGAGCCTATATCAGAGGCTAGTCAGTGTGCATGTGCCTTTCTCTCTGGTTGTAGTCTTCCTCACTATTCACCAGATGGTGCTCTGATTACACATAAGTAACTGATTCTCTTCAGTTGGCCTTGTTGGCAGGAGCTGGCTGCAGGCTTTGTGTAAATCTAGCACTATAGCATGGAATATTCTCAAAATTCAGCAAGAAAGGAAGTCTGCCTCATCTCTTCTCCAAGCCCTCATTTCCTACATTCTCTTTTCATTTATGTCCCTAATTCATAAAATGTAACAATTTACTTTTTTAAATATAATTTTTGATTGTTTTATGCCTGATAAACAACCAACTGAACATTTAAGAAGGGGGAAGGATTATTTACCTGAAATCAGCTGATCAATAGTCAATAAACATTTATTAAGTACTTACTGTGTGCCAAGGACTATATTAAGCACTGAGAAAACAAGGGAAGGCAGAAAACAGTCTCTGTTCTTAAGGAGCTCACAATCCAGGGGAACAGACAACATCCAAACAACTATGTACAAGCAATATACATATAGAATAAATTGGAGATAATCAACAAAAGGAAAATACGAGTAAGAGAGATTGGAAGTGCATGTGAATTTATATTATATTCATCTTGGTGTGGTTTTTTAAAAGTATATGCTAATTTCAAAACAGTTCTATAGCTATTACACTTATTTATGTTTCACTCTGAAGTTGGTTCTAATCATTTCAACACATCTTTAAATGGTCCGTTCATATACTTTCTCATTTTTTGGTATCACTGTCTTTAGTTATGCTTTTCCCTCAATTTGCATTCACCTTAAGTGTTTTTTAATCTCATTAGCAAAATCAAGTAAGCAAATACATTGACCATGACTGGAAATGGTTATCTCTATTCGATGCCCCTCTCAAGAGAGAGAGGAAAGACACTTACCATCTAGTTCTCTGGAGTCATGAGCTGGTCACCATACTAATCAGAATTCTAAAGTCTTTCAAAACTATTTTTCTTTACAATAACATAAAAATCATTTTCACATTGCAGAAATTCATACAAATCTTCCCAGGCTTCTCTGAATCTGTCCTTTTCATCATCTCTTATGATACAACAATATTCCATGACATTCAGATATAATGTTTTGTTCAGCCATTCCCCAATTGATAGAAACTTCTTTCATTTCCAATAACAACTGAAGACATTCCATGAAAAAAAAGGGGGGAGGGACTGTTAACAAATGTTTTCAAGAATCAAATACTTTATAGATATCTGGGTTTATTGGGGGTTTTCCCCTATAGAACTGCCTCAAATTCAAAATTGTTTTCCTTAGTTCCTCCTACTGCTCACTTTCTGACTCCTTTCTATTTGATTGTAATTTTCCTGGAGGTTGCACCTCGAAACATTCTTCCCTTCTTTTCCACTCTGGACAATTGATACTTTATCAACTTGAGTCTCTTCCACAAATGATTTCTAAGAAGACAGAATTGTCCCAAGTTAGATGCTGGGCTCATTCCCTGAGATTTAGTGGAGGTAGACACAGTCAAATATACATGTCTTACCCCAGTTATCTCTGTTCTACCTTTCTCTAAGTTCTCCTGAAGCACAGAACATAGCCATATTGCTGTCCCAGACACAACAAACTTATGCCTTTTTGCTTTCTCCAGCCTAGAAGGAGGGCAGAATTGACTTCTGTTACAAACCTATGGATCTTCAGCTCTGCAGACTACACTGTGGTTGGTGGAGAAGGGGATGCTGAGTAAGCCTATTAGGAGTTAGGAACTAGCCTTTTCTGCTGTTAGTTCATTGAGTTTTTATTGAATTTGGGTTCCTGCTTTCCTAGAGTAGGGAAACAACTGAAATTTTTTTTCACATTTTGGAGAATTTTGAGAGTTCATAAAGATTGGGGATATTGTCTAGTTATCTATCTTGTTGGTCAAATGATCCAAAAGGGTAAACTTTTTTTTTTAACATATAGGTCCTTTCTCTCTTTCTTTTTATTTCTTTGGGGTATAAGCAAAACAGTTTCTTCTTAAGGATTATGTGTTTTTTTTTGGGTTTGTTTTTTTTTTTTGAAGCCTAGTGAAGTAGCTAGAAAGAGTTGTAGAGCAGAGGTTGGTTAATTTCAGGCTGCAGGTCAAATCTGGCTCACTGCCTATTTTTGTACAATCTGTTGGCTAAGAGTAGTTTTCATATATATATTTTTTTTTGCTTTTTGCTAAGGCAATTGGGGTTAAGTGACTTGCCCAGGGTCACACAGTTAGGAAGTGTCTGAGATCAGATTTGAACCCAGGTCCTCCTGACCTCAGGGCTGGTGCTCCATCCACTGCACCACCTAGCTGCCCCTAGTTTTCATATTTTTAAGTTACTTACAACAGCACTATTAGTTTCCTGACCCTCTGCTCTAGATTATCAAAACAAAACAAAACTCTAAAGAGCTTTGAAATAGCAAGTTCCTAGTTCCCTGCAGCAGAATTCATTCCCCTCCCTTGAACCTTCAGCCAGCAGGAAGAAACAGAAAAGAAAGACTCTGGCAAGACTTGGAGACTTCTCAACCTTTCTGAAAAAACAAAAACAAAAACAAAAACAAAAACAAAAACAAAAAAAAACAAGATATCTCTTTGTTTAACCTCGCCATGTTCATCTTAATCTATTGTGTCTGTTTTATTTCTCCATGAATTGCTCTGGTCCCTGCTGAAGGTCAGGTAAGTTATATTTTATCTATACTCCTCCTCACTCAAGGTTTTTCAATATCCTGAGGGGGTAAAAATAGGTATTCTTTCTGATTTGCCATTGGTTTGAGCCCACATCAATTGTGTTCCCCTCTATTTTAGGGGCCTTAGCACCCTTCCAATCACATTTAACCATTTAAGATCAGATTAGTTTTTAGTAAAGGAACATTTACTTCAAATATATAGCAAAATCCAAACATACAAATATCTTTCCCCCATAATTCTGAGGCATAATCTTACCTATACTACTTCAGTTGCTGGGGAGAAAAGAAAGCTTCAGCTCAGTTCCTACATATCATTATATATAAGTTTAAATTCAAATCACCACTAGGCTAGTATACTAGACTCTTATTTCTCAGGGCTTCCCTGATAAGCTGGCTGCAACATCCAGCCTGAATTCCTGGGTTCCTGGAACTCCATGGATTTAGCTCCTGGGTTGGAGGTTCCCTGTACCTAGAATTGAAACAGACAATAAAAAATACCAAATCACCAGCCCCATTTTCTGGGATGACATAAAAAGAGGGATGATGGCCCTCAGGTCCTCCCCCTTTATCCACATGATGTCATCTGCTTTGATTGGAGTCCTTCACTCCCAAATGTAATATAAGGAAACCCCAGACAGTGTTCAGTCTCAAAGATTTAAAGATGCCACCAGGACTTGACAGAATATGGACCTATACTCAGTTCTACCTCCCAGAATCAAGTCTCCCAGTGGATCAGTTTACAACTCCATCAACAATGCTTTAGTGTCTCAATTTTGCCACATTTGTTGTTTTCCTTTTCTATCCTATTAGTCAATTTGATAGGTGTAAGATGGTACCTCAGAGTTCTTTTAATTTACTTTTCTCTAATCAATAATGATTTTGAGCATTTTTCTATTTGACTATGGATGGCTTTGATTTCTTCTTCTGAAAACTTCCTGTTCATATCTTTTTATCACTTATTAATGATGGAATGCATCATATTCTTATAAATTTGACTCAGTTCTCTATTTATCTGAGAAATAAGACTTATCAAAAAAAAACTTGCTGTAAAAATTTCTCCATTTCCTGCTTTCCTTTTAATTATGGCTTGCATTGGTTTTATTTGTGCAAACCCTTTTTAATTTAATATAACTAAAATTATTTATTTTACATCTTATGATGGTCTGTAATTTTCTGTCTTCATTTTTTGCTTTCCTGACTTAGGCATCAGCCCCATATTTGTGTCATAAAAGAACTTTGATGGGATTTGCTCTTAAAACAGTTCTTGTCATTAGATTCCCCTACAATTAAAAACTAAAACTTAAAAAAAGAAAAGAGGAGAGCTTTAGAGTCCAATGTTCCAGACTCTCCATTAAAGAAAGCCATTAGATGTTTCTCATTTGGACATTTATTATGCATAACCTATCTACAAAGAAATAGGGCCAGGGAATAGGACTATAGAACATACAAATGGAAGGAAGCTTGAAGAACAGCAACACATTGGTTTTAAATATGGGAATAAATAAGGCCCAAAGAACATACATGACTTGCCTATAGTCAAATAGGCAGCAGCTCACAGAGCTGAGATTCTGACTCAGGATCTCTGGCTTCAACTCCATTGCTCATTCCAAGTATTTTTTTTTTAATTCCTAAAGTCCAGAACTGCCCCTCAGAGGTAAGGATTAATTCACAATCATTTCTGGGTTTCCCATTGGCTGCCGCTGAGAGAGGAGCCTGCATTGTTATTCAGATCCACAGGATCATTTGCCCGTCTGTCTTAGAGGGCAGGACTGGAGGAAGGTCCTCTGGAAGGGGGTCACTGACCATTGCCTTTACTCCACTCAGACAAGTGGGATGGGAATGGAAAGCTAGAGGAGTGTGGGTTATTGTTCCAGTCTATCATGCCATGGGGCAGATTTTATTATCTGTCTGGAAGTCTGGCCAAATTTGTAGCAGTTCCTGGGGCTGGAATCCATGAACAAGGGCAAGTTGGTGGAAGGCACAGCGTTCATATGCTAGTGGAAACATCAGAAAGGATCTGCGGGGAGGAGGAGTGGGCTCCAGCCCCAGTTGCTGTAGGCACAAGCCCACAAACACATCTTCCAGGTAGATGACCTTGAGAGTCTGGGCCACAGCCAGAATCCAGAGGGCTAAGGATCCAGACAGAACATAGCCAGGACCCCCACAGTAGGGAGGATATATGTCCTGCAAGTACAGTTCTGGAGGCATGTACCACTTGTAATTTGGGCTCCGAAGAGGGCCTGTATTTCTATAAATATAACCTGTGATAAAGTCAGGCCGTGGGGGCCCATTGGGCTGAAGCACCTGCTGTACCAAAAAGCTGGGGTTTAGGAAGACATCACTGTCCACCTTGAGCACATAGCGGGCACTGGGACAGTATTGGGCCATCCACTCCAGACCCATGAGGACCTTGAGAGTCAAGTTGCGATAGGTATCCAGGAAGCCCACCTGCAGGAGATCCCCATGCTCCCTGTCCTCTTCTTGGAGGAGTTCATGAAGTTCCTTGGTGAAGACAGGTGGGGGCAGACCAAGAACAAAGAGGCGTCTGATGATCACACCCAGTTCTAAAGTCTCATTGCCCCATGTTTTCCGGATGGCTTGGCGTACCCTCACATCCTGGGGTTGAGTCATCACCAGCATGAGCAGGAAGGGGGCACCTCTGGGACCCTTGCACTTGTCAGGGTGATTGAGTAGAAAAGGGTAGGGGTAAGGGTACTTCAGCTGCAAGGGATGTGGTTTCTGAACCTGCCACTCAAACTTCCTTAAAGGAAGATTCAAAGTATCCTCAGCCAGTTCTGTGGAGACCAAAGGCATCAAATCCAAGGAAGGAGTCCAAGAATCTACAAACTGACCCACCAGCAATACTAGCAGCCCCCCAAAGGCTGTGCTCAACAGAACTCCCAATACTAGATGCCTCCTGATCAACTTCATGGTGTCAACTGTTTTCCTGGGTGAAGAGAAGTGAGAGGACTTAGTGATGGGTGCAAGATTCCATGGAACCCCAGTTTCTGTTCAGCCTTCCAGTCCCTTTCACTCCCTCTGTGGATAAAGTGTTTCCTGGTGTGGTCCCTCCCACCCCGGATTTATACATCCAGGAACCATGGGAAAGATAAGGGCAAGAGAACAGGGGAAAAGGCTCCCTCCATCCCTTCCCTTCCCCGCCTCCCCGCACTTTATGCTAAACCAGCTGCCAAGTTAGCATTACAAGAACAGGAAGGGGGGCAGGTCAGAAGGATTAGGGAGCTTGCACTGTAAGGGGACAGGGATGGAAGGAATCCTGACCTGGGAGTCCAGAGCTGTGGGTTTTAGACTCAGCTCTGCCACTGGCTCAACTTGGACAAGTCAATCCTCCTCTTGGGGCTTCAGGTTTCCCCATCCATGAAATGAGGGGAATTGACCTGAATGACTAAAGTACCCCCCCCTAATCTGGGAGAGAATGACTTTGTGAAATTAAAGGTCTGAAGCTGGAGGGCTCCCCTGTGCCAGTGTGGAAGCAGTTAACTGAGTGTCCAACCCAAAACAAAGAGGTTTTGGACAGAAGAGGGACAGGAGCTATCCATGTAGGCCCCTTTCAGAAAGCTCTGGTGTAAAAAGCAGGAATCATTTGAATTTGTCCCTGATTCTTGCTTTGCTTCATTCTTCTGTCTAAATTTCTCCCTTCTTCCCAGTCCTAGAAGCAGCTTTAGCCCCTGAGCCTCCAGCTCATCCTGGGGAGATAAGATCTAATCCTGAGAAAGGAAGTTTTTCCCCTACCCCAGCCCACTCCCATCTACCCCAGCCCCAATTTCCCAGGTTTCAGTTTCCCACAGAGCTGATAGGAGGCAGACTCTTGGATTATTGCTCTGAAAAACCCAGAATCTGCGTTATTGATGGTTTTCCAAGGCTCCTCTCCCAGATTTTTCCCCTCTCTTGATTCCCCTCACCTCTAGCCCAGCAGGGTCCTTATCTTCCTCAGTCAGATGCCTGGGATGTGGTGTCAGCAGGATAGCTCACAGGAGACTGCCACTCTCTGTCCAGGTAGATATGGATATTGGAGGAGTGAGAAGGTAGAAGTGGGAGGAACCTTGTCTGCATCTGAATGAACATGCAAGTATAGGGTGGGGCGGATCACCCATGTTACTAGTCAGCTTGGCCTAGCCTGGAGATTGTCTGTAGGGGTTGGAAGGTGGCAGAGACATCGGTCAGGGCTGATCAGACTGCCACAAAAGGAAGGGGCAGAAATCAGCCTGCTATAATCATAATCATAATAGCCAATATTTATAGAGAGCTTTAAGGTTGACAGAATATTTAACTTACATTATCTTATTTTAATTTCAGAAAAACAAAACAGAAACCCTTTTGAGTTAGGCACTATAAGGCCCACTAATCACATTTTGCTTGTAGAGGGGGAGGCAATCCAGCATATCAAAGGAGTCACTACTGTGGCAATTTTCCACTCCCATGCTGATGTGCACTGGAAAAGAAAGGTGACTTAGTACTAATGTTCAAGTCTATCTGGACCCTCACTTGGCTCAATCTAGGATTTAAAATGTAAAATGTATTCTACCTGGTGTCTTCAAAATATTAACACAGTTTTAAGCTACTAAATTATAAAAGTGCAACATTTAAAATATAGTATTTCATAAATCTATCTAGCTCGACTAGTCTTTGACATCCAGTTCTCAAAAAAGCTCTTATCCCTTTCCCAACTTTTTGGTTCCCAACAGCAAAATACACTCATATTTTGGTTTAAAATAGTGATTATATAAAATCAAATTTAAAAAAAGTTAGAGTATTAAAACTCCCAAGTGAAAACATTTTTACATTCAAGGGTTCTGATAAAGGCCTTGTTTCCAAAATATATAGAGAATTGACTCAAATTTATAAGAATTCAAGCCATTCTCCAATTGATATGGTCAAAGGATATAAGCAGACAATTTTCAGATGAAATTGAAATCATTTCTAGTCATATGAAAAGGTGCTCTAAATCACTATTGATTAGAGAAATGCAAATTAAAAGAACTCTTGGGTACCACTACACACCTCTGATTGGCTAAAATGACAGGAAAAAATAATGACAAATGTTGGAAGGGATGTGGGAACACTGGGACACTAATACATTGTTAGTGGAGTTATGAACTGATGCAACCACTCTAGAGAGCAATTTGGAACTATGCCCAAAGGGGCTATCAAATTATGCATACCCTTTGATCCAGCAGTGTTTCTACTGGGTTTGTATTCTAAAGAGATCTTAAAGGATCTCTTTTGCATGTACACATGTGCAAAAATTGTTTGTGGCAGCCCATTTTGTAGTGACAAGGAACTAGAAACTAAGTGGATGCCCATCAATTGGAAAATGGCTGAATAAGTTATGGTATATGAATGTTATAGAATATTATTGTTCTGTAAGAAACGACCAGCAGGATGATTTCGGAGAGCCCTGGAGAGACTTGCATGGACTGATGCTGAGCAAAGTGAGCAGAACCAGGAGATCATTGTATATAGCAACAAGACTATATGAAGATCAATTCTGATGGACATGGCTCTTTTCAACAATGAGATAATTCAGACCAATTCCAATGATCTTGTGATGAAGAGAGCCATCTACACCCAGAAAGAGGAAACTGAGTGTGGATCACAACAAAACATTTTCACTCATTTTGTTGTTTGCTTACATTTTATTTTCTTTTTCATTTTCTTTCATTTTTGATCTGATTTTTCATACAGCAAGATAATTGTATAAATATGTATGCATATATTGGATTTAACATATATTTCGACCATGTTTAACATAAATTGGATTACTTGCCGTCTAGGGGAGGAGGTAGGGGAAAGGGAGGGAAAAATTGGAACACAAGGTTTTGCAAAGGTCAATGTTGAAACATTATCCATGCATATGTTTTGAAAATAAAAAGCATTAAAAAAAAAACAACGTTCAAGTGACTGCAACATGGACCTTTTAGGGAAGAAGCAAATGACATTAGTGCCTAATTGTTTTATTTTTTATATGATGAATTAAAATTAAAACAATGCCCTGTTCTAACATCCTTGGTCTCACATGAATGAAAGATCTAATCAGCCTTTCCAGAACAGACAACTTTGAGTGAGTGATCTCAATTCTACATCATTATAAAAAGTTTGTCTTGGATATGTCATGGTAAATGGACTAAGGTAGGGGTTGGCAGGGAATGAGAGAAATGTCTTTTTGTTTAATTCAATTAAGAAATTTCTCATTGTTTATTGTTGTTCAGCTTGAAAGAGGAATTGTTCAATAAAGTTCAGGTGGTTTCAGAAAGATATATTTTCTAAGGATATGTAGGCATCAAAATTATTATTGCTCCTCAAACCCTAAACTTAAACTGTCATCAGTTTTCTTTGCAGCAAAATTTTTATCTTTCTGTTAGTTCATTTCAAAACTTTACTTTCACCAAGAGAAAGCCATCTACCTAGACTCTGTTTGAAATGAGGTATCAGCTACCATCCCCACCTCCCAACATCACAGTCAAAAAATTGGGCAGCAGGGGGAAGAGACAATATCATCAGGTGACAATGGTGAGCTTACTCTTACTCTTGGAAATAGAGCGACCACTTTTTGCAGACAGGCCACTGAATTTTAGAGCCTAATGACTGTAAGTCTTGGCTGTTCCCAGTGGCCTCCAAAAACTCTCACTGATGTTGCAAGTTCACTGTTCATATGTCTCCAAAGGGCTTTTCCAGTGGCCTAGAACGGGGACAGGGAAATTTTTTTCTGTAAAGGGCCAGATAGTCAATATTTAATATTTTGAAGTCCAAGAGGCAAAATTGAGAATATTATGTAAGTACTATATAACAAGGGAGAAAGCAAATTTCCACAAAATTTTTATTGGCAGAATTTAAAATATAATAATATTAATGAAGTACAATTTTTGTATTTTGTACCAATAGGAAGGTACTGAAGTAGTTTGCCATTTCCTTCTCCGATGGATTAAAGCCTGCAGAAGTTAAGCTCAGGATCATAGAGTTGGTAAGTGTGTGGAGTCATTTTTGAACTCAGGTCTTCCTCACTCCAGGCCTAAAACTCTATCCACTGAACTATCTAGCTGCCCTTCACTTAAAGTTAGTGTTTTTCATATATATATAGTGTTTCATATAATCAGAATTGATTGCAAATGTTCATCTGCTAATGTTGACCTGTTATGGATTTTTTTTTTTTTTTTTTTGCTGAGGCAATTGGGATTAAGTGACTTGCCCAGGATCCCACAACTAGTAAGTGTCTAAGACCAGATTTATACTCAGATCTTCCTGACTCCCTGCATTCTATTCATTGAGCCACCTTGCTGCTCTCAATGACATCAGTCCTCATCAAACTGACTTGGCCACAAGGCAAGTTTCATATATTTTCTGTTTTGTCTTATAGTTTTAGAATGAAATCATTTAAAAAAAAATCAGTACCAAGTCTGCAACAAAAGGTCATTTCCAAATCATTAAAGATTAATATATTAGAAATTAATGGCAGTTCTCATTCAGAAAAATGTCCAAAGTACTGAAAAAAAAATCAAGATAAAATTTTGTTTCTTCTTTTCTTCTTCTTTCTTTCTTTTTTACATAAATGACTATTGTTTTATGTTGAAGTATGGCAATACACATTGCATTCAAAATCCTGTTAAATTATAACCTCACCTCTCCAATTTGTGTGACCAAGTAGCACTTATGGTCTCCATCCCAATTATTCAACCTTGCCTCTGTTGTCCAAAAGCAACCGCCAAAAATGTGTAAAAGAATGAGCATGGCTACATTCCCATAAAACTTTATTTATAGAAAGAGATTTATATTTAACATAATTTTTACTTGTCACAAAATATTATTTCTTCTTTTGACTTTTGCAACAATATAAAATCATTTTTAAAAAACAATTCTTGGGCCATCTAGCTGCCTCAGTGGGATAAAGCACTGCCCCTGGAGATAGGAGGACCTGAGTTTAAGCTCAGCCTCACATAATTAGCACTAGCTGTGTGATCCTGGGCAAGCCACTTAATCTCAACTGCCTCAAAAAAAAAAAAAAAAAAAAGCCAATCCAACCTAGACTCCAGAAGCACAAAAGTCACAAGCCAGGAAGGGCTAAACCCATGTGAAAGCTTTCTGTAGCTGCCTTAACTACTGTATGATTTCCCTTGACATGACAACCCTACATGGTACAAAGGGTAGATCACTTCCTAGTCTTTCTACAGGCCATATTGTATGAGAAAATTAATAACTTTCTGTGACAACCCTAGTTCTTTATGCTTATTAATCATTCCACTCTCACTTTCATTCCTGTGGAGAATGAAGGAATGAAGGGAGGTTGGATTATCCTGTAAAGGCCATCTCAGGAAAGCAGTGCCTTTAATTACCCTGAATATTTTGGGGAGCTCCAGGGATCTGGTGACAGTATTCGGTTTTTAATGTTGGAGTCCAGCTCCACTGAATATGAAGAGTGTGAATGAATACCCCACATAAATTAAAAATGTGCTTTGCAGTCTCCATTTATTACTCTCAGTGCCAATGTTTTATATATCTGTTAGGTTAGTGTTAAGACATTACTAGCTACCTTCAGGTGACATCATATTAATGTTAATGGACATTCCACACGTTGACATTTCAGTATCCACCTTATCAATACCAAGATACTTATCAACACAGACTTGCAGATAGCCTAGTTAGGATGTTCATCAACATCAACAGAATTGTAAATAGTTGTGTAAATCATAAAGTACTTGTTGAAACAGAGTAATAAATAGCAGAAATGATCATACTAATATATTTACCTCAAGTATGTCTTTAATTCATTGTTGAGGGATAAATAGTATACTTAAAATGCCTTGTTCTTGTTGCATGTGTTCTCCATCAAGATTATCCTGAATTTTTCAAATGTCTTTACAATTATTAACGAGATGGTGAGTCAATAATTTGAATTGCTTTGCCCTAACAGAAAGCAGGTCCCAAGCAACACTTGGACCAGACCCCAGCTGTTCATGGACTCATTCAATACTGGTCCTCTACATCTCTCCCTTTTTTAATTCAGAAGTTCATGAAGCCTATGAATTTCATTTCCCATAGTTGACAGTGATTGCAAGACATACCGGAAAGCACAAGGGACTAAGCCAATGAGTATAAGAATAACACATGCAAGAATAACAAAATGCAAAAGTGTAGAAGTCAGATTATTTACAGGATTTCTCTTTTTTAACCACTAAAATATTTGATTTGCTTAGGCTATCAGCATCAATTCCAGGGACACTACTTTTTGCTATGTTTTCTGCCAAGGCAGCCAATTCAGATATATCCCAAGTGAGGTTAGAATTATATATAGCTAGATTTATTCTGTTCCTTATTTGAAGCCATGTCACATTGGTGGTATCATTATCCCATCTATAGAGTTACATATACATAAGTGAATTTATAATCACAAATAAGTTGTGATTGAGTTCCCAAATTGTTTACATGATCCCCTTAACCATTTTAATGATTGTTCCATTAATTTTGGTCCTTGCTTTAACTCATTATCTATATTAATTTGTTTTTTAAAAGCTTGTTATACATTTTTTACTAATTGATTTGTGAATTGGGCAGTCTGAATAGATTCTTTTAGGGGCTAACACTGAAATGCAAGTGATATAATAATTTCTATTGTTGCAATGAGTAATCCGACCATTCTACTTTTCCTACTTTCATTTCCTAATTTTCTTTGATATTATCTCAGACTGTTCACCTGCTGACATGTACCAATAGTGATTAATTTTAATAGGCACTATCACTTAGGATGGGTGTTCAATAATAAGAACCATTGGTAGCAAATTAGAAGGCATTTGAATAGAAGTAAGACATTGGATAAAACACAATTGTAACATTTTACAATATATCCTCCTAGCACATTCATAATTTGGGTTCCAGTGCCATTCCTTAAAATAGTATCTGAAGTTAGAAACATCTGTGGATATTTTTAAACATGCTGTACAATACATCTCTGAGGGGTCTGAAAACATCATGGAATCCTATATCTGAGATGTGAAAATTTGTGCCATCCTAAATCCCAAATACATTGTAACAGGAGACCCATCCAGAAACTGGATAATCTGGGATCCATTCCCCAATCAGTTCCAGTTCCTCCCCAAACCAATAGGGATCAAAGTCCTCTGGGAGCAGGGGGGATGATCTCATCTTCTGAAACTACTTCCTGTTGAGAATGGGTATAAAGAGGGGCAGCTAGGTGGCGCAGTGGATAGAACACCAGCCCTGAAGTCAGGAAGACCTGAGTTCAAATCTGGTCTCAGACACTTAACATTCCCTAGCTGTGTGACCCTGGGCAAGTCACTTAACCTCAATTGCCTCAGCAAAAAGCAAAGAAAAAAAAAGAGAATGGGTATAAAGCTAAGTCACCTGCAGGATCTCATCTTTTTATGGAGGGGATGGTAAGCTGGAACTGATTGAAGTATCCAATGGTTGATTCAGCTCTTTGAAGCTAGCCAATGCAGTTATAACTGACCAAAATCTAGAATACAAAACAATTCTAACAAATAGAGGTTAGATGTATTAGACTTCCTGCCATCTAGGGGAGGGGGCGGGGAGAGGGAGGAAAAATTTATAGCAGAAAGCTTTGCAAGGGTCAGTGTTGAAAAATTACCTATGCATATGTTTTGCAAATAAAAAGCTTTAAAAAAGAATTCCAAACTAGATAAAAAAACAAAAACAAAAAACAAATAGAGGTTATGATGATCTGAGATAAAAAGACAAGTCCACCATGACTCTCTTCAACAATGAAATGCTTCAAAACAGTTCCAATTGTTCCGTGAAGAGAGCCATATACATCCAGAGAGAGGGATGTGAAATGTGGACCACAACATAACATTTTCATGCTCTCTATTGATGTTTGCTTACATTGTATTTCCTTTCTTTGATTTTTCTTTCTTGTAGATACGATTTCT
This sequence comes from Myrmecobius fasciatus, assembly GCA_023553655.1. Classification (NCBI taxonomy): domain Eukaryota; kingdom Metazoa; phylum Chordata; class Mammalia; order Dasyuromorphia; family Myrmecobiidae; genus Myrmecobius; species Myrmecobius fasciatus. The sequence goes on from JAJPUD010000814.1 coordinate 42,047, forward strand.
CCTGCACAAAAAATGATGCAATAACTATACATATGTTTGATTTCTTAAGTATTCTAACATAATTATCACGTAGTGGATATCCTGCCATCTAGGGGAGGGGTGGGGAGTAGGGGGGAAAAATTTGTAACAGAAAGCTTTGTAAGGGTTAATGTTTAGGAATTACCCATACATATGTTTTGCAAATAAAAAGTATTAATAAAAAAGACAAGTCCACAAGGATTGCTATAACATGTAAAGAGGCCAATGTAGATATTTATGTCACAGGACACATAGTACATACAAATGTTAAAGATGTTTTCAGTTTTAGTTTCAATAAACAATAAAATAACAATTATGTCTACAGACAATCTTGTTAATTATTCTTACATTATTTTGGAAACCTATAAGGACTTTATTTCACACAACATCTATATGTATCTATAACAAATAGATGGCTAGGCCAAATACTCATTCACCAAATTATTTAGGATATAATGATATCCATATTATCAGATTAAAAACAAGATAATATAGAATTGAATTTGTGTTGACTATTTGCTCTTGTCATAGAAATTTGTTATAGGAGGAAAATATAGGGGTATGATACCATCAGAACTGGTCCTTCAGGTCTCATCCTGGGAGCAAACACATGATAAAATAAAGCTTTCTTAGTTTACTTTGATATCCAATTATAATAGTTCTACCTTATCAGACTCAGGAATGATCAGGTGGGAAACAAAGAAATAGAACTGGGAAAATGAGTCAGAAGGATCTCAGGTTGAGCAGAAGCTCCCAACTCTTGTCCAGATATAAACCCCTATCTGTTCAGGGTCACATTTCTCTGAGTAGCTTATGATAATGCTTTCAAGTAGTGGGTAACAACAATCAGGCAAAACTTTAAAAAAAAATCAGTTACAGTCTGAAGAGATTTTATCTCTAATAGCAAATTCTACTAATGGCAGCTTAGGGCTAGATAAAATTATTTTTTAAAAGCTTACCAAAACTTAGACACAGAGGAAATAATTTAACTTGTTTTTTATGTTATAACTCATCCTGGTGCAAAGGACAAATCATTAGAAGAGCTTATAGATTTTTAGTAGATACTTTCCATGTTATATATATTACTAAATCTCCTAAACAGGCTCATTTCTCAAGGCTGATAGATAACCTTGCTTATCCTGAAGATTAAGAAAACTGGCAAGTTTACAAATTAAGGCAAATTGACAGAGGCCCCAGGGAAGGAGCTGAGCTGTTTGTTACCCAACCCCCACCATTCTTAGTGTTTTTATGGGCTGTGCTGTATACAGTTATTATCAGATTTAGGTTTAACAACAATAGCTCCAAATAACTTAGCAATTTTAGAGTTTTCATAAGTAATAACTAAATAATTTTAATTGTAATTTCTTTTTAGTTTTCTAGCTACAGTGAAAAATACCTAATTCCCTAAATAACATTTATAAAATAATATAAAACAGGATTTGCAAGGCTAAATAAACTTTCCACCTTCTTTTAGTTGAAAAATCTATTCTGTCTCCAAGCTGTTGAGCTGAGAAGTTCTGAGGGAGGATTTCCATTCCCGTAACTAATTTTCCTTTTTGTTTTTAGGGAGAAAATAAGATAAAAATATATATTTTTAATTGAAATAGAATCGATTTTAAAATTTATTTAACTTTAGTTCATGACATTTCCTAAATATCAATTAAATGTGCTAGACCCAATTCACACAAATCATTTCTCTTTTGTGAGCCAGGAAAGAGTTAAAATATCAGTTTTTTTGTGACTGGGCCCTGAGAAGCCTGATTCTAGGTAACTCAAAAGCAGGCTGGTTTGGGGGCAGTTTTTAAGTAGCCATGAAATGCTTTTCTGTTTTCCTAAATTTAGTGCAAATAGATTACAATTTATATATTCCTTTAGTGGGCTTGCTTTTACTGTCATATCTCAAATAACAAATTTCACTGAATTATTTATTTATTTTTTTTCTCTCTTACCCTCCTTCCAATTAGGGAAAGAGGGGAAGAGGAGAAAAAAGAAAGAGATTCTATGCACTATCTTCCTAGGCCTAGTGAGGCTTTAATTTAGTTGAATTTGCTTAATTTAATTTATATACACCCAAAAATTATTTATTTCAACATTGGCATTGTATATTGGTCACATCTAAAAATCCATAAAGTTATCAAATATGAAGCAATTTTATCCAATAGACCTGTTAACATTAATATAGCATTTGTTTTTTGCTAGATACTTTTAATCTTTACCACAATCATTATTAGTTATCTTCACAAATCAGAAAACTTGAAAAAGATAAAATAATTTGGCATAAATTATTTAGCTAAACAGAGAATAGTGTGTTTGCTGAAAATAAAGGCTGAGTGGCTTTTTTCACTTCATGCTGCTATGATGGATGCTTCCAGGGACACCCAGATTCTTCCTAAGCAGTTGCTGGACAGAACATGATGAAAGCTAGGGTGATTGGTGCCAGGATATTTCTGTTTCAGGTGCCAAGGCTCAGGGAATACTGACCATGGAACCTGACCCCGACTCCCCATTCCCCCAAGATAGGTTAGGGAGATGGTTGGACAAGGTTGTATGGAATCCCCAAGGGCTACTTCCCTATTTCAACAAGTGAGGCAGAATTTGAGTTTTAATCTGATCTGAGATGAGAGGAATTAGTAAACAGTTGCTATTTACCTGGTTTGTTTTTTCCTTTTCTTTTCTTTCAGAATGAGGTAAATTCCTGGAATTATCCCCAATGTTCCAGGAATTTTTCTTGCAATCTTAAAATGACTAATTGCCAAACTTCTTAATCATTGCTTTCAAAATTTTGAGAATTTGCTAAGATGTTTTGCCCTCAAAACTTTTGAGAATCTGTAAAGATATTATTTTAATTTTAATTAGCTGACTTTTTTGTGTAGCCCCCAGTTTGGCCAGAGCTGAAGTTCACAGAAAAAAGTTAGGCTTTTTAGGCATTCTAACTGCAGCATAGAGGTTTTTTCTTGCTTGTTGCTTTTTTAAATCTTCTAGGTAACAAAATCTAGCTCGTAGAACAAATATGACACAGACATTCTGCACAGAAATAACACAGACACAAAAATGATATGGAAGAAGACTGCTCCAGCTTTGCTGAAAGCCATAAACTTGAAAAATAAAAACAATTACTCAGTTGTTAACATTGTGCAAATATAAACCATTCTTTTAAGCAATAGAAATAATTAATATTAAAGGAATTTCATTTTAACCAGCAGGATGTTACCAAAAGAAAGAGGACCAGAGAGAACATATTCCATATTAATCTGTAATTTGATGTGACAAATCAAGACTGGCACTTCTTGGGGTAACATGCACTAAATCTTGTACTTGAGAGTAGGATTTAAGGTATTTTGTTTGTAGACCAAGCTTGAGAGGAAAATAAGGGAAAGTGCCCATTGTTTGACTGAGCTGGGACTAATCCTGGGAATAATTTTCTGATATCAAATTACCTTCCCTATTATTCTGAGAGTGATATTCTGAAATCCTATGTCTGCCTGCATTCTGGACTTAAAGTCAGAGGTTTATCTGCTGAATTGTGATGAAGTGCAACCTTTTGAGTAATACAATGTTTTCTTATATGAGTCAAGTGTCCATAATTACAGCATCTATGAGAATTTGAACATTTTTTTAGATCATAAATTGTCCTGATTTAGTGCAGCAATCATTATTGCAGCTTGAAAAGTAAAAATCCTAATATTCTGACACTTTAACATCATTTCTATTAAAATCATTTTTCAATTTTCTCCCAGCTAATGTTTTTTTACAATCAGCATTAGCATTTTCAAAGACAAGTTGTTTCAATAAAATTTAAGCTGCCTTCCCATGATGATTAAAGGCTGGATTTCAATCATTAAGCAATCAGCAAACATCTCATTAGGTCCTGGTACTTTTGCCCATGCTGCTCCAGGCATTCCTCAAAAAATGCTGCCTTCCATATCAAAGTCTCCTCCTTCTAAAGTGTTTTTTTTTTTTTTTTTTTTTTTTTTTTTTTGTTTTTTGCTGAGGCAATTGAGGTTAAGTGACTTGCCCAGGGTCACACAGCTAGGGAATGTTAAGTGTCTGAGATTAGATTTGAACCCAGGTCCTCCTGACTTCAGGGCTGGTGCTCTATCCACTGCGCCACCTAGCTGCACCCTAAGGTGGTTTTTGCCACTAATCTAAAAGGTGTCAAAGCATTTTGGGAGAATACTTTCAGATAATATTCTCTCTCACCTGAATGATTTTGCCTTATTCCAATTCAATATGTGTACTATATTGATATCAACTGGACAAGGATCAATCTTATAAATCTTATATTTTATATCTTATGTTTTATATTCTATACCTCATATTTTATCTGATATCTAATATCTTATAACATTTTATCTTATATTTTATTTCTTATGTCAATCCGGTGATAAATTATTTCTAATGATAAATTACTTTTGGTGATCACCTCTCCCTTACTTTATTTTACTTCTCGTGTAAATTGTTTCCTCCCCTTACCTTAATGGTGGGATCATCAAGAAGGACACTCCTGCCAGGACAACCAAGTCCGTACCAATCGGGAGCCATCAGTTGGAGTCCAGCTCCACTGAATACCGAGAGCATGAATGAATACCCCACGCCAGGTGGAAGATATGCTTTGCAGTCTTCATTTATTTATCTCCATTCTCAGTGCCAATGCTTATATACCTCTTAGGCTAGTGTTAAGACATCACTAGCTAATTTCAAGTGACATCATATTCCTCCAAGGTTAATGCACATTCCATACTTTGACATTTGACATCCACCTTAACTATCAATACTAAGATACTTATGAACACAGACTTATAAATATCCTACTTGTGATGCTCATGAACCTCCACAGAATTGTGAATAGTTATGATATTTTATCAGTGACAAAATACTTGTTGAAATAGAGTAGTAAATAGCAGAAATGATCATACTAATGCATTTACCTCAAGTATGTCTTTAATTCATTGTTGAGGGGAAAATAGTATACTTCAAATGCCTTGTTTCTGTTGCATGCATTCTCCATCAAGATTATCCTGAATTTACCAAACATATCTTTACAATTATTAAGAGATGGTGAGCCAATAATTTGAATTGCTTTGCCCTAATAGAGAGCAGGTCCCAAGTAACACTTGAACAGTACTCCAGCTGTTCATAAACCCATTCAATATTGGCCCTCTACACTTTAGAAAAGACAAATTTTCTGATTGTGTCTGGCTCTGTGAAGGCCAGTAGTAGATGAATCTGTTCCTTTAGTATTTTAATCATCCCTTTGTCCTTTGTGTCATAACAATGGTAGTGGGACAAAGTTCTGTTCCAATACAAAAGAGAAACAGATTCCAACAGCTTTCTCATCCCTCAGCCCTCCAGGGACATCTTGCCTTCCAGAAAAGGCAAAGGGATGGACTCATTTTCCCTAGCTCCAGCAGGACACTTTGATGATCTCTCATCTAACAGCTAGAATAGGGGGATTCTTATTAGGCAAACTTAGATCTGAGTGAGCCTTTGGCTGCCCTTTCTAGTTTCTCTTTCCTTCCCTAAAAAAGCAATCAAGCATCCTCTTCCAGGGGGATGTTTCCAGGTTTGCAGGTGACTGTGTGAGTTCCAGAAGCACAGAGGTCTTGGATCCTTTTAGTGAAAGTGACTAGCAACAAAGAGAGTGTCTTTAATGGAAAAGATGTTGACAAGAAGTAGATTCCCAATCCTTACTCTAGATAACCAGAGGATAAAGACTTTTAAGGAGATGAAATGAAAGGCAAAATCCTTTAAACTAGAGTCCTTTTAGTGAAAGTGACTAATAGCAAGAAGGGGTTTTTTTAATGGAGAAAATTCGCAGTCCCAGTCTTCAAGTTAAAGTTGGCAACAGAGGGTTTATTGACACTGAGAGGTTCTCAGTGGGCTACATCCTGATTAGAAAAGTAGCAGGAAATTGAGAGACAGAGTTTAATTTTATTTAATCTTCTGTAGCCCGGGCTTAGAGATCAATCTCCGGATGAATTAAGGGTGAAAAGTGGTGGTCTACTGAGTAATTTCCAGATGAATTAAGGGTGGTGGGTGGTGGCCTGAAGAGTAATCTCCAGGTGAATTAAGGATGTTGATTATTTTAGGAGTTTTCTCAGGCTAGAAATTAAAGTGATCTCCAGGTGAATTAGGGGTGAGGGTTCAAGCTAGAAAATTCAGGGTTTTCTGACCCAAACCCTCCCACAAAGACAGGGGACCAAAGAGTCCTATTACATCAAAATGAAAGGTAAAATTTTTAAACCAACATTTCTTAAATTGTGGATCATTTCATATGGGGTCATGTAACAATGTGGAGGTTGCAAAATTATGATCTATTATCAGTAAATGTTTGGTTTGTATATCTATTTGTATACTCAGGGTTCCTAAAAATTTCTCCAGCAAATAAGGGTCACAAGTGGAAAAAAATTAAGGAGTCCTGCTTTAAACTACTGAATCTTTTTGCTAAATCTTGTGAACTACTTTATATTCAGATGAGGTTAAATATCCACCTCCTAGTAAATTGTAACAGTAATTATAAGTTAAGTTATTGAATCTTGCTTTAAGTCATTCCATCAATGCACACATTAAGTGTGTGGTTAGGTTTGGTTTTTAGCATGTCTTGGGACAAGAACAAAATAACTGTCTGTATCTGATTTATATTGTACACTGAATTCCTTTTGATTGCCACACCCACTTCTTTGGAGAACCTCCAACCAGGGCTTTAAATACATGGTCCCTGGCAAGCCAGGGTTGGGGTGCCTAATGAGCTGAAGAATATGAGAAAAGGAAGCTTGCTTTCTCTCCTGGATGGCCAGACCCTCCCTGCTCCCCACCCAGAATAGGTCCAGTCTTGCCATATGTCTGGGTTGAGAGTAGAAGAGCTCCTTAATTAGGGTTAATAGGGGCAGTACAGTACTCGAATTACTTGGGCCCAGCAGTGATTCCTTAAAGTTGGAATAATAAAAATGGCCCCAGGAAGGGCAGGAGAGGAGGAGGAACAGTTTCACCTGGCCCTGTTTTGGGGCATCAGGTGAGGAATCCAAAGCTGAGACACTACAATTTGTCCATGACTACATATTGAGTAAATGTCAAAACAGGATTTGAATGAAGGAATGGTCTGACACCAAAGCCAACATTATAACCACTTTGTCTCTCTTAAAAACATCTATGATAATGGCTGTTTTCCCAGCAGCACTTCTAGTCTTTCCCACAAATAAAACTGTAGTCCCTTAAAGAAGTTACATTCTACTGGGGAAGGAGAATCTAATGTATATAGAAATAAATATTGCCAAGGAAAATTGAGAGGAAAGAAAGAATTAATAGTGAGAGAAATTAGGGAAGTCCTGAAGTCAGGAGGACCTGAGTTCAAATTTGGTCTCAGACACTTAATACTTCCTAACTATGTGATCCTGGCCAAGACATTTAACCCCAATTGCCTCAACAACAACAACAGCAAAAAGTAATAGTTAACTTTTATATAGTACTTAATATATGCCACACACTGTGCTAAGAACTTTATCATCATTGTTTCAAATGAGATAATGATAAATTATGAGAATCAAATGATATTCTCACAAAAGTTTTGGGAGGTAAGTGCCATTATTACTCCTATTTTACAGATGAGGCAAACTGAGGTTAAGTAACATGCTCAGGGCCACATTGCTAATTAGTATCTAAGACCAGATTTTGAACTTTAGGCTAAGTCAATAATTACTACCATGTGTTGAGCATTTTGCTAAGCAATGGAGATGCAAATAGAACAAAAATTAGTCTGTGTTTTCAAGAGGCTTACAATCCAATGGGTAGATGATATACCAACAACTATGTACAAATCAGCTGTATACAGAAAAAATTGAAGATAATTTGCAGAAGGAAGTCATTAGTATTAAGGAGGATTGAAAAAAGCTTCCTGTAGAAGGTGGGACTTCTGAAACTTGAAAAAAAGACACGGAAGCCAGGAGGCAGACATACAGGCTGATGGGAATTCTCCATTCCTAGCATGGGAGCAGTCAGTGAAAACCTCTGTAGTTAGGAGACAGATTGAGTCATGTGAGGAAGCAAGGAAGTCAGAGTCACTGGATCAAAGAATTCATGAACGGTTCAGGGAAAAGGAGGTATAAGAAGATGAGAAAGGTGGGAAGGGGCCAGTTTATGAAGAGCTTTATAAGCCAAAAAGGGGCAATGAACAAAAGAAAACATATAGGGAAGCAAAGAAAAGACTGATAGTTCTGAACACAATGTATATTATTTATTATATAGCTTTCTTGAAGTGGAAATTTATTGCTTTATATTTTGTTGGGTTTTGTTTTGTTTTGTAATTTGTTTATTTTTAATACATATTGCTTTATGAATCATGTTGGGAGAGAAAAATCAGAGCAAGAGGGAAAAACCATGGGAAAGAAAAAAAAATAGATAAAACAGAAGTGAACATGACATGTGTTGATTTACATTCAGTCTCCTTAGTTCTTTTTCTGGTTGCAGATGGCCTTTTCTTCCAAAGTTTATTGGAATTGCTTTGAATCACTGAACCGCTGAGAAGAATCAAGTCTTTCATTGTTGATCATCACATGTTCTTGCTTTTACTGTGTGCAAGATATCCCTGGTTCTGCTTGTTTCTCTCAACATCCATTCTTATAAATCTTTCCAGGCCTTTCTAAAATCAGATGATTCATCATTTTTTTTATAGAACAATAACTGTAGAGGATTTGAATGGAGTATAAGCCACCAGTCCACGTCAGAGCTTACAACTCTACTGTTCCTGTGAGAAAGCAGGCTCGGGATTCAGCACATTTTCCATGAGAAACACTCCCAAAATGCACATAAGAGAAAGGGAAAGAAAAATTTGGAACTGAAAAATAATTTTCTCCTATCAATACTTTTTCTAATTTGTCTGAAACCAGCATTACCTGTTGTTGTCCTGTGTCCAAGCCTAAGGCTTTAACAAATCCTGATGGATCAATGTACCGTCTGTTACTGTTCTGCAGCAAAGCACACTAGGAAGTGGGGTAGAGAGGTGCTGACTTGGCTCCCATGGGACAGGGTCTAGATTTTTCTTATGTTCTATATAAAGCTGACAGCTTTATAATAAACGGAGTTCGGTCACATGAAAAGGTGCTCCAAGTCACTATTGATCAGAGAAATGCAAATTAAGACAACTCTGAGATACCACTACACACCTGTCAGATTGGCTAAAATGACAGGAAATGATAATGATAGCTGTTGGAGGGGATGTGGGAAAACTGGGACACTGATACATTGTTGGTGGAACTGTGAACGGATCCAACCATTCTGGAGAGCAATTTGGAGCTATGCTCAAAGAGTTATCAAACAGTGCATACCCTTTGACCCAACAGTGTTTCTACTGGGCCTATATCCCAAAGAGATTTTTAAGGAGGGAAAGGGACCCACATGTGCAAAAATGTTTGTGGCAGCCCTTTTTGTAGTGGCAAGAAACTGGAAATTGAAAAGATGCCCATCAATTGGAGAATGGCTGAATAAATTATGGTATATGAATGTTATGGAATATTATTGCTCTGTAAGAAATGACCAACAGGAGGATTTCAGAGAGGATTGGAGAGACTTGTATGAACTGATGCTGAGTGAAATAAGCAGAACCAGGAGAACATTATACACAGCAACAAGACTATACGATGATCAATTTTGATGGACATGCTTCTCTTCAACAATGATGTGATTCAAACCAGTTGTGCTGCAATGAAGATAGTCATATACATCCAGAGAGAGGCCTGTGGGAACTGAGAGTGAACCACAACACAGCATTTTAACGCTTTCTGTGAATATTTCCATGCATTCTGTTTTCCTTCTTAGGTTGTTTTTTTTCTTCTTCTCTTTCTAGATCTGATGTTTCTTGTGCAGTAAGATAACTGTATAGATATGTATACATGTATTGTATTTGTCATATAATTTATCCTATCTAGCATGTATTAGATTACCTGTCATCTAGGGGTGGGGGGCGGGGGGAGGGAAAGGAAAAGCTTTGGAAAAAAAAAGTTTTTTTTTTTGCAAAGGTCAATGTTGAAAAGTCACTCATATGTTTTGCAAATAAAAAGCTTATTTAAAAAAAGAGAAAAAAATAATAATAAACGGAGTTGTTTTCCATCTTCCACCTGACCTGTGTTTTAGTTACCTGGTCCTTTAGCTGATCTTCCTTCAGGCTAAACTGTGACTGTGGCATAGCTGGTGCATCTGTAACAAATAAAACTCCATTATCTTCATATACCATAACTTGTTTAGTCATTCTCCAATTGATGGGCATCTACTCATTTTCTAATTTTTTGCTACCATAAAAAGAGCTACTACAAACATTTTTGCACACGTGAGTCCTTTCTCCTCCTTTATGATTTTCTTGGGATACAGACCCAGGAATGGCACTGCTGGGTCAAAGGGTATGCACAGTTTTATAGCCCTTTGAGCATAATTGCAAATTGCTCTCCAGAATGATTAGATTATTTTACAACTCCACCAACAATGTACCAGTGTCCCAGTTTTCCCACATTCCCTTCAAAAATTATTATCTTTGCCTGTCATCTTTATTGCTTTATATTTTGAATCCCCTCTTGTGTTCTGCTATGCTCATGGTAATGTTTTTCTTTCTTTTCTTATGTTGTACTTAAGTTTAAAATACATTTAAAAAATAAACTCCCTTGAAATTAAAACTATTTATAGTCATATGAAAAGGTGCTCCAAATCACTATTCATCAGAGAAATGCAAATCAAGACAACCCTGAGGTACCATTTCACACCTGTCAGATTGGCTAAAATGACAGGAAAAGTTAATGATGAATGTTGGAGGGGATGTGGGAGGGCTGGGACACTGATGCATTGTTGGTGGAGCTGTGAACGGATACAGCCATTCTGGAGAACAATTTGGAGCTATGCTCAAAAAGTTATCAAACTGTGCATACCCTTTGACCCAGCAGCATTTCTATTGGGCTTATATCCCAAAGAAATCATAAAGGAAGGAAAAGGCCCCACATGTGCAAGAATGTTTGTGGCAGCCCTTTTTGTAGTGGCTAGAAACTGGAAATTGAATAGATGCCCATCAATTGGAGAATGGCTGAATAAATTATGGTATATGAATATTATGGAATATTATTGTTCTGTAAGAAATGACCAGCAAGATGATTTCAGAGAGGCCTGGAGAGACTTACATGAACTGATGCTGAGTGAAATGAGCAGAACCAGGAGATCATTATACATGGCAACAACAGTACTATATGACGATCAATTCTGATGGACATGGCTCTCTTCAACAATGAAATGTTTCAAACCAGTTCCAATTGTTCAGTGAAGAAAGCCATATACACCCAGAGAGAGGGATGTGAAATGTGGACCACAACATAACATTCTCATACTCCTTGATTGATGTTTGCTTACATTGTTTTTCCTTTATCTGATGTATCGTTTATGTAGATAAGATTTTTCTTGCACAACAATGATACATCTTGTTTTTGTTTGAAAAAAGGGGAGATGTGGGAATGTTTGTTAACAATAAGAACACAGTCAATAGACAAGGAGAGATTGAAGTGAAAGAAGATTGGAGGGGTCTACCTCCTGGAGAATAGAGTGGATTAAGATCCCTTGTAAATGCAGAGGGTTTTGCCTTGGCAAAAGTTCACCTCTTCATGTGAGATAGACTTGAAGGAAGGAAGAGATTACAGTAAAAGGCATCTGAATGATATGAGATGAGAAAAGAAAAGAGAGCTCTTGGTAAATAGTCTCAGTTTTTTCAGGGAAATATCAGGCAAGACCCTCATCTGAGAGGGTAGGTGGGGCAGTAGTTAAAAGGACTAGCTCTGGAATCAAGAGGACCTAAGTTCACATTTGATTTCAGACATCTGGTTGTGTGACCCTGGTCAACTCATTTAATCTCAGTTGTAAAGAAAAAGAAAGAAAAGAAAGGAAAGAAGAGAGGAAGAAAGAAGAGCTTACTGATGGTGGGGTTGTAAACTAATCCAACCATTCTGGAGAACAATTTAGGATTATATCCAAAGGGCAATCAAACTGAACATACCCTTTGTCCCAAAAATACCACTACTAGGTCTGGATCCCAAAGATTTTTTTTTTTTGCTGAGGCAATTGGGGTTAAGTGACTTGCCCAGAGTCATGTAGCTAGGAAGTGTAAGTATCTGAGGCCAGATTTAAACTCGGGTCTTCCTGACTTCAGGGCTGGTACTCTACCCACTGTACCATCTAGCTGCCCTCCCAAAGATTATACAAAAATATTAATAACAGTTCTTTTGTGGTAGCAAAGAATTCAAAATTAAGGGAATGTCTATCAATTGGGGTGGCAAGATCAAGGGTATGGCCATCTCTGAGATATAGCTGAGATAGAATGGAATAGATCATGAAAAATTATGAAGTTGGGGAACTGGAAGTTATTCTAAGAGACTATCGTATATATTGAAGTTCCCTGATGATGGGGTAGGATTCTCCCTCAGAGAGAGGAGAAGTAGAGAGACTGTCTATCAGGTACTGAAGTCATTGAAGAACTCTTTGGGTCCTGGAAATTGGTAGATAACAGCTATCAGAATCTTGATTGGCTGATAAATATGGACTGAATGGACTCCAAAGAGCAAAAGGTTACTGGAAATGACAATGACATGCAAGGAGTGTGGCAATTCTCCCCACACATGACCAGTGATTTGAGAGATATGAGGGAAATTGCAATCAGTGAAGGATAGACAGGGAAACCTGTGTCATCAGGAGAGAGCCAAGTCTCTGTATGCAGCAAGAAAGGAAACTGTTTAGAATGAAAGCTAATTTATTGCCTAAGGAGCAGGCATTCCTGAGCACTATGGAAGGGTCAGCAGCTTTAGAATTGGATATTTAAGGGAAATGGGAATAAGAGAGAGGTCTATGGGGAATGATGAATGGGGTTAGAACAATGGCAGCCAAGAGATAGTTCTTGGAATATTGAAAGTTGTGTGATTCTAGGGTATCAGAGACAGACTGGGGACCTACAAATTTCCAATGTTTCCAGAGTAATCTAATCCAGTGCAAAGTCTGATTGGCTACCTACCCTGCTACTCTGAGCTCTGCAAGTTCCTGACTTGCATTTGGGTCTATGCAAGAGTATGCTCCTAGACTCCATCCCATTAGCCAGAAAGAAAATTCTGTTGGTTTAAAGTGGAAGAATGGTAGGTTCCCTTTTGATTTGGGATTGTTGCTTTGGTTGTTCCTCTATGGGCTGGCTAGATGTTGAAAATGAAACTGTTCAGTGCCTGAGGTCTGAGCTATTGGCTGCTATAGGTTTATCCCTGGTTGCCTTTAATGCTGCTGTTAGCTTCTGAACTTCCTCCTTTCTTGGTACATTTTCTAGTACCTCCCTGCCAAAAATATCACTGCTATGAAAAAGTCCCCTTCTTACTCTACTCAGAATCTACCATCAGGAACTAGGTAGTGGGTAAAAAAATGGCACTTGTCCCTGTCAAAGTGCCCCAGTGTGGGTTTTTCAGGTGTCCCAATATGTCTAGGTCCCCTTTTGCGCTACTATACAACTTCCTGCATGCTAGAGTGCTCCTGTCCCAACCCTGTCCCCCAGTGTCTGCATCCTCTCTCTCTCTCTCTCTCTCTCTCTCTCTCTCTCTCTCTCTCTCTCTTTCTCTCTCTCTCTCTCTCTCTCTCTCTCTCTGCTGAACTAGGCTAGATAAAGGATTCACTGTAACTTTCTGAACATCTCCATCAAGATTCAGTCTGCTGCATTTTATAGATCTATTTGGAAGAGGTTGTGATCTGACACTCAGCTGCACTGCTTCCTTCTCCACCAGTCTTAACTCTGTCCTTTCCTTCCTTCTCAGAAAAGGAAAATATAAAATAAATATCAGATATAAAATAGCTATATATTTCCTCTACTATAAAAGAAATAGTTAAGTCACAAAAGACTCATTAGTGCACACTAACATTATTTTTTTTTACAAAAATACATATTTATTTACATATTTAAAAGTAGGTAAATACAAAGCTTATACAATGAAATTTCAAATGGGAGAAAGCCCAAATGACTGGTGGAGATGGGAGAGGGAAGTGCTTAAGAAAGGTCTTATCTCTTATTATCATGTCTTTGAAGGCTGAGCTCAAAGATCACTTCCTCCATGAAGCCTGCCTTCATACCTCATGGTAAGAATGTTTCAATCTCTCTTCCCACAGACCCCGCTGTGGTTTACATTTCTTAGTCCTTTACCTTTTTGGCTCAAAGATCACTTCATCCATGAAGCCAGCCTTCATACCTCATGGTAAGAATGTTTCAATCTCTCTTCCCACAGACCCCACTGTGGTTTACATTTCTTAGTCCTTTACCTTTTTGGTCCTTTGGTCCTTGTCATTTTGTATCATACTTACTCATATAGCTGGCTACAATATTTAAAACATAAAACATTATTATAAATTCTCAATAATAAAGTCAAATCATTCTGTGGGCTTGATGGATAGAGATCTCACTTTCAATTCAGTTTTGCACATGGTCCAGACATGGTTCCCAGCCGGACATGACTTTTTAGCACCCCAGTGTAAAGGATAATTCTGTGTTCATCTCCTCCAAGAAGTATGATGGTTTGAAGAAGTTTTCCCTCCCTCCTTCACACTGGGTAACCAGCATTGCCTCAGAGACCCAGGAACTCTAGCTCACTTGGTAACCAGAGCTTGAGGTATCCACCCCTCAAATTCATTGTTTGAGCATCTGTGCTTAGTGAAAGAAACAAACAGAAGAGGAGACCAGGGACTTAGGGTCCAGTCTTACAACCACTAAAGAAAAGTATATAGTCTCATTGTCATGTGCCTTTAGCTACCATTGGTGCTATGGATAGTCTGGAGAGATAATTCTTATCATAACTCCAAGGGGAGAGCTTGACTGAATCCTAAAGTGAGGAACTCAAAAGAGAGAAGAAGGGAGGGGAGAGAGTAAGAGAAAGAGACAGGGATAGACCGAGATGAAAAAAGAGACTCAGAAAGATATGAGAGAAAGAGAAACAGAGACAGAGACACAGAGACACAGAGACACAGAGAGAAAGACAGTGACAGAGAGATAAAGAGACAGAAACAGACAGAGTAAGAAATGAGAGACAGAGATGGGGGGGGGAGTAATCAATTATTTTAAATCCAAACCAAGTCAAGAGGACCAACAATCTCTCAGCAGGCCAGCACAGTTATCCAATCCCATGGGAAGTACCCCGGTTTATAATCAATATAGAAGATTCAAGTGAGAAGAAATAAATACTTAAATGAAGAAGGTGACTGTGGGAGGGTGGAGAAAAGAGATTGTGGAGGCAAAACAGATAAGATATAGAGACTTACTAATATGACGAATAAGTCACAAGTTGAATGTAGGAAAGGAATAGCAGCATATATGGGAATTCTTGTACTTAGAACAAATTCAGTTAGGGTGTAGGGAAAGTCTGATGGCAAGTTCAGTTCTTCCAGAAGACAGGGTGGCACATCATCCTTCTCCCTCTGTCCCCCACCCTGAAAACTTGTCCCTTACTTCCACGGGAATTGGGTAGAAAAATAAGACATGTTTTATTGGCTTATATCCCAAAGAAATCATTAAAAAAGGGAAAAGAACTCACATGTACAAAAATGTTTCTGGCAGCCCCTTTTTGTAGTACTAAGGAACCAGAAACTGAATGGATAGCCGTCAACTAGGGAATGGCTGATTAAGTGATGGTTTATGAATGTTATGGAATATTATTGTTCTGTAAGAAACGACCAGCAGGATGATTTCAGAGAGGCCTGGAGAGACTTGCATGAACTGATCCTGAGTGAAATGATCAGAACCAGGAGATCATTATACATGGCAACAAGAAGATTATGCAATGATCAATTCTGATGGGCATGACTCTCCTCAACAATGAGGTGATTCAGGCCATTTCCAATGGTCTTGTGATGGACAGAGCCAACTGCATACAGACAGAGAATTGTGGGGACTGAGTGTGAATCATAATATAGTATTATCACTTTACTTTGTTATTGTTTGCTTGCATTTTATTTTCTTTCTCTTTTTTTCCTTTTTGATTTGATTTTTCTGGTACAATATGATAATTGTGGAAATATATATAGAAGAATTGTACATGTTTGAGTTATTACTTAAACTTGCTTTATTACTTGCTTATTATATAATTAATATATTAATATTCAAAAACAAGAGGAAATTTGCTCATCTTTTCCTGCCATTCTCATGTGGAATATTTTCAGAAAGACCATTACAAAGATAACTATAGCTTAGGTGCAAAATTCTAATTCAGTTCCAGAAAAGGAAGGAAACAAGTACAGAGAGAGGCCATCATTTAATGAGATTCTATGTGTGGTCTGGTCACTATCATTGTGTATGGCTAAAGAAAGAATTCCAGATATCACCCAGAGGAAATTCTTTTTTCCCCCCTTTTTTTTTTTTTTTTTTTTTTTTTTTTTG
>JAJPUD010000814.1:58572-119216 GCA_023553655.1 Myrmecobius fasciatus
TTTTTTTTGCTTTTTGCTGAGGCAATTGAGGTTAAGTGACTTGCCCATGGTCACACAGCTAGGGAATGTTAAGGGTCTGAGACCAGACTTGAACTCAGGTCTTCCTGACTTCAGGGCTGGTGCTCTATCCACTGCGCCACCTAGCTGCCCCTTTTTCCCCCCTTTTTTAAAAATTAAATTCTCTGTTTATTAAAAAGAGAGCGAGAGCGAGAGCGAGAGAAGAAAGAGAAGAAAAACAAAACAAAACAAAGCAAAACATTGTCATGTGCCCAGCAGAACTTCAGGGAGGATTCAAAATATAAAACAATAAATTTCCAGTTCAAGAAAGGATATATAATAGTAGAAGAAATTATATTCACGAATGTCCATCTTTTCTTTGCTTCCTTATAGGTTGTTCTTTTATTCTCTGCTGTACACTGTTTTTACTTTATTCTTTTTTTTCCCCTTTCATATCTTCACCTCCCTCAAGCAGGCTATCATGAAGCACATATATATTTAGTAGATACATATATACACATATTTATACATACATGTATATTCACACTCACTCACAGACCTATATACATATTCATATATCTATGTACAGATACATAGGGTGGCATGCATACATATCTACATATACTCAGTCACACACATATATATACACTATCCCTGCTAACTTTTCAACTTTAATTATGTTCCTTAACTTACTTACTATTACTTAACCTCCCTCCACCTAAGGATCTCTCCCTTGTCTTCTTCCCTCACCCTTTGCTTCCCCATCTACCCACCCCTTTCCCTTTATTGTTTTATAGATTTGGGAAGGTACTATAACCTTCAAGTTATATATGTAGTGTTGCTTATTTAACCCATTTCCAATGTGAGTAGGTTTTTCAACGTGAGTAGAATTACAAGCCCTCTTTCTCCCTCTAATGCCTCAGTATCTATTCTTTCTTTGAACCTCATTTGTATAAATCTTTCTTTTGAGCTACCCAATTATTGATGTCAATCTTGAACATATGTCATACATTTTTATGTGAAAAACACAGTTTATCTATGTTAATTTTTTTGAAATTAATCTTGGATATTGGCTCTTATATATTAAGTTTTCTAGTGAGTTTAGATTTAGTTGAAAGAAAGTGCTGAAAATCTGCAAGACTGTCAATTGTTTTCAGGTAGTCCTATTATGCTTATATTTTTTTCTTCTTGATCTGCTCTCCAGATCTGTTGTTTTTCTTATAAGAAACCTCAAAGAAAATTAGTTTGGACATGAGTCCAACAAAAATCTGTAGAAGAGAAGAAAAAGAAATGGAAAAATAAATGAGAGCTATGGGAAAAAATATGAAAAGACTTAAAAGTTTGGGGAAAGAGGATACAAAATTTTACCAAAGAAAATAACTTTTTAAAAATTAGATTTGGCTAGTAATTGGGTGGGGGGAGATATTTTTAAAAAAGAAAATTAGAAATTAGAAGCTAATGACTGTGAAACACCAAGAAATAACAAAACAAAGTCAAAAGCCTGGGGGAAAAATGTCTCAGAGTAAAAGAAACTTGCCAGAAAAAGAGATCAAGGAAAGATAATTTTTAAAATTACTGGGCTATCTAAAATCTATGAGCAACAATGGGAAAAAAAGAGCCTAGAGATTATATATCAAGAAATCATGAAAGAAAACTGTCCAGATGCCATAGAAAGAATACACTAATTATCCTTTTTTTAAAATTTTATTTATTTATTTATTTTGCTGAGGCAGTTGAGGTTAAGTGACTTGCTCAGGTCACACAGCTAGGAAATATTGTGTCTAAGGCCAGATTTGAATTCAGGTCCTCCTAACTTCAGGGCCAGCACTCTATCTACTGTGACATCTAGCTGCCCCCCTGATTACCCTCTGAAACAAAATGCAAATTTTTTTTTAAAGTTCAATCAGTCAGAAAAAAAGAATTCAACTACCTCGAAGCCATAATCAGGATAACACAAGATTTAACAGCTACCACTATTAAGAAACAGGGAATTTGGAATATTACATTCCAGAAGACAAAGGATCTAGACTTACAACTAAAAATAATCAATCAAGGAAAACAGTATAATCCTACATGGGGGGAAAAATGGATCTTTAATGGAACAGAGAACTTCCAAATATTCCTAATGAAAAGACCAGGGTTCAGTAGAGAATTTGACATGCAAACATAGGAAGAGAAGTATAAAAGAAGAGAAGTATAAAAAGGTCACCATGAGCAAATAATCATAAAGGACTAAACAAACTGCTTATCCTTCTAGAAGGGGATGATACATGTAGAATTCAGAAGCAATCTAATTAGACAAAGGGCCTGGAACTGATTGTTATGTTTTGATGATCTCAAAAGAAGAATAGAATGGTTGGGGAAGAGGAACACATTGGGAGGAGGGGGAAGGGAGAAGAAAATGAGAATTTTTTTTCTCACATAAATGGAATACAAAAATAGAAATCTATCAGCAAAGATTTAGTAATGATGGGGAGGAATTGCCTTCTTAAACTTCATTGTCTTCTGAATTGGTCAAAAGATGGAAAAATACACATATAACTGGGTACAGAAATATATCTTACTCTACAGAGAAATAGAATTAAGGAAATGAAGGAGAACAAAAGAGGAGATATTAAAGGAGACATAAATCAAAAGTAAAACAAATGCTTAAAACGTGAAATTTTGTTTTACTGTACGTATTTGTAATGGCTTTTGTTTTTCTTGTCTTCTCAATGTTGGGAGTAATGGAGGGAGATAATTTAGTACTGAAAATAAAATAAAATTGAATTTTAAAATAAAAGATCGGCATTTTCACTCTAAGCATGAAATTTTAAGTTCTTAAATTGAATTGACTAAAAGTTTTCAAACTGAGGTTCCTTTGATTTAAAAACAATAATACATTCAAAAGATTATGATCATATGTGGGAAAACTGGGACACTGATACATTGTTGGTGGAACTATGAATGGATCCAACCATTCTAGAGAGCAGTTTGGAGCTATGCTCAAAAAGTTATCAAACTGTGCATACCCTTTGACCCAGCAGTGTTTCTACTGGGCCTATATCCCAAAGAGATCTTAAAGGAGGGAAAGGGACCCACATGTGCAAAAATGTTTGTGGCAGCCCTTTTTGTAGTGGCAAGAAACTGGAAATTGAAAAGATGTCCATCAATTGGAGAATGGCTGAATAAATTATGGTATATGAATGTTATGGAATATTATTGTTCTGTAAGAAATGACCAACAGGAGGATTTCAGAGAGGATTGGAGAGACTTGCATGAACTGATGCTGAGTGAAATCAGCAGAACCAGGAGAACATTATACACAGCAACAAGACTATATGATGATCAATTTTGATGGACATGGTTCTCTTCAACAATGATGTGATTCAAACCAGTTGTGCTGCGATGAAGATAGTCATATACATCCAGAGAAAGGCCTGTGGGAACTGAGAGTGAACCACAACACAGCATTTTAACGCTTTCTGTGAATATTTCCATGCATTCTGTTTTCCTTCTTAGGTTGTTTTTTTTTTTCTTCTTCTCTTTCTAGATCTGATGTTTCTTGTGCAGTAAGATAACTGTGTAGATATGTATACATGTATTATATTTGTCATATAATTTATCCTATCTAGCATGTATTGGATTACCTGTCATCTAGGGGTGGGGGGTGGGGGGAAGGAAAGGAAAAGTTTGGGAAAAAAAAAGTTTTTTTGCAAAGGTCAGTGTTGAAAGGTCACTCATATGTTTTGCAAATAAAAAGCTTTATAAAAAAAAGATTATGATCATATAATTTTTTTCAGAAAGTATCCATTTGTTGTCTTTTGTTTGTTTCTGTTGAAATCCAGTCAATAAAACAGTGTTTAATTCCTAAAAAATAAAATTTAAGTCAAAGAAAGATAAAAGAAAGTCTTTCCTCTAAAGGGACTCAGTCCAGTGGAGTGAACAAGATACAAATAGCTATATATAAACAAGCAATATAAAAGACAGATTTTAAAGAATAGAGGAAATACACTAGAATTAAGAGTGGATGGAGGTATTTTATCTGGCACTTGAAGGAAATCAAGGAAGCCAGGAGTTAGAGATGAGGAAGGAGAATATTTTAGGCTTGGGGAAAAGCCAATGAAAATTTCTGGATTCCAGTAAATTAAGTGACTTGTTCAAAGATAACAAGGAGACCAGTATCACTATATTGTAGAATAAATTGCAGAAGTGTGGGATGAGGTAGGGGTGGAAAGTGTAAGAGACTGAAAGAGTGGAGAGAGAGAGGCTGGTTATGAAAGAAATCAAATGGATGATTTGATATTTGCTCTTGGATGTGATAGGGAGATAGTAGATTTATTGGGTAAGGAAGGAGATGACATGGTCAGATTTAACACTTTGAGACATTGTTCTATTAATTGATTGTATCAAGTGTTTTCCCTCCTTGGAGCTGTCATAAGGAGATCCTGAAATAAGGAAGTTAAAAACTGTAGATGTTGTTCATCCTTCAATTTTGAAGAGGATTCATATCATAAGATGATGTCTTGATTTACTCAAGAATCAAATTTAAATGAAGCAGAATTGCACAAAGTTGTCAGCATCACTATGTCTTCCAGAGTTATCAAATCTAGTGGCAAAACAAGTCAGGCTGAATGATAGCATTTGTTTCAGTCACCTTCACAGCCACTGGAACAAATTCTTCTCATCTGTTCTTTCCATCTGTGGAGAGTCTTCACATGCTTGAAGTAAACAGTCCCTAACTCACGGATGGGTTTGATACCTATTAGTTACCATCAATCTCAGAGTGTTCCATGGAATGTAGTCTCTGTGAATGCTATAGCTTCTTCTTTTTTCTTTCCTTTAAAAAATTTTAATAATAGCCTTTTATTTCCAAAATATATGCAGATAGTTTCCAACATTTACCTTTGCAAAACCTGGTGTTCCAAATTTTTCTCCCTTCTTTCCCACCATCTCCCTCCCCTAGACATCAAGTAATTCAATATAGGTAAAACATGTGCAGTTTTTCTAAACATATTTCCACATCTATTATGTTGCACAAGAAAAATCAGATCAAAAAAGAAAAAACAAGAGAGAAAAAAACCAAGCAAATAAACAAACAAAAGGCAAAAATATTATGTTGTGATCCACATTCAATCCCTATAGTCCTCTTCTTGGATGTAAATGGAATGTCATAGCTTCTTGAAGCCAGAGGTAAGAATTAGGTGACAGGTGGACACCAAAGATAGATGAGCAGATCTGAAAAGTGTTCAGCACTTCCTACACCATAGGAGGTAGAAGAGAAAGACAAAGAAGCTGATTGAATGTAGAAACTGAAAATTCCCAGCCCTACCCTATCCCTCATCAATTGGAGGATTAGAGTAATTTCTTCTGAATTGGATAAGAGACTCAACAACTCTTGGGAGCTATTAAAAGAGTTATGTAGCTTTTGAAAGCTGATTGGAAGAAAAGAGAACTCTCCTCCTATGTGAAGATGTCTTAGCTGGCTTCCCTTAAGCATCATCCTCAGCTTGAGAGAAAGGAATCTTAAAGGCTTGTCTGCATTGCCCATCTGTGGGTCCAGAGGGAGAAGACAAACTTTCCACTCAGTGCTGTGAACTGAGATTGTTTAAGTGTTACTCTGCTGAGGGCTGCATGCAGAAAAGTTAGTGTTCTGCTTTTTGAAGAATTGGCTGGGGGAAAGCAGCATTGCCCTCTTGGGCTTAACTGGTTGTTCTTTATTCCCCTTTATGGCTTGAGAAAGGAAAACCTTAGAGAATAAACCTGTTTTGGACAAAATACTCAATGACAATAGTAATCTAGTGTTTGATAAACCCAAAGACCTCAGTTTTGGGGATAAAAACTCACTATTTGACAAAAACTGCTGGGATAATTAGAAACTAGTATGGAAGAAATTAGGCACTGACCCACACCTAACACCATATACCAAGATAAGGTCAAAATGGATTCATGATCTAGGCATAAAGAATGATATTATAAACAAATTAGAACAATGTAGGATGGTTTACCTCTCAGACCTGTGGAGGGGGAAGGAATTTGTAACCAAAGAAGAACTAGAGGTCATCATTAATCACAAAATAGATAAGTTCGACTATATCAAGTTAAAAAGTTTTTGTACAAACAAAATGAATGCAGACAAGATTAGATGGGTAGCAGTAAACTGGGAAAATATTTTTACACCCAAAGGTTCTGATAAAGGCCTCATTTCTAAAATATATAGAGAATTGACTCAAATATATAAGAATTCAAGCCATTCTCCAATTGATAAATGGTCAAAAGATATGAACAGACAATTTTCAGATGAAGAAATTGAAACTATTTCTGGTCACGTGAAAAGGTGCTCCAAATCACTATTGATCAGAGAAATGCAAATTAAGACAACTCTGAGATACCACTACACACCTGTCAGATTGGCTAAAATGACAGGAAATGATAATAACTGTTGGAGGGGATGTGGGAAAACTGGGACACCGATACATTGTTGGTGGAACTGTGAACAGATCCAACCATTCTGGAGAGCAATTTGGAACTATGCTCAAAAAGTTATCAAACTGTGCATACCCTTTGACCCAGCAGTGTTTCTACTGGGCCTATATCCCAAAGAGATTTTAAAGGAGGGAAAGGGACCCACATGTACAAAAATGTTTGTGGCAGCCCTTTTTGTAGTGGCAAGAAACTTGAAATTGAAAGGATGCCCATCAATTGGAGAATGGATGAATAAATTATGGTATATGAATGTTATGGAATATTATTGTTCTGTAAGAAACAACCAGCAGGATGATTTTAGACAGGCCTGGAGAGACTTGCATGAACTGATGCTGAGTGAAATCAGCAGAACCAGGAGAACATTATACACAGCAACAAGACTATACGATGATCAATTCTGATGGACATGGTTCTCTTCAACAATGATGTGATTCAAACCAGTTCCTATTGTTCAGCGATGAAGATATTCATATACATCCAGAGAGAGGACTGTGGGAACTGAGTACGGACCACAACACAGCATTTTAATGCTTTCTGTGAATATTTCCATACATTTTGTTTTCCTTCTTAGGTTGTTTTTTTCTTCTTCTCTTTCTAGATCTGATGTTTCTTGTGCAGTAAGATAACTATAGATATGTATACATGTATTGGATTTGTCATATAATTTATCATATATAGCATGTATTAGATTACCTGTCATCTAGGGGTGGGGGGTGCAGGGAAGGAGGGGAAAAGCTTGGGAAAAAAAGTTTTTGCAAAGGTCAATGTAGAAAAATCACTCATATGTTTTGTAAATAAAAAGATTTTAATAAAAAAAAAGAGAATAAACCTGTTTAGTTGGATTTAGAAAAGGGACACAAGATTTGTGCTGTAGAACCTAACATTGAAGAGATTACCAATATCTAGGATTGCAGTTCAGAGTTATAAGTTGCCCAGGTACATGAATTTCCCTAGTTCTGTGTTTTATGTGCATGCCCTCCAACGTTTTGTACATTGATAGGTATAACTCAGGTGGATTTATTATGATTATTATGATTACTCCTGCATTTGCCTTCTATTAGAGGCAGCTAGGTTGAGTAGTGAATAGAGCCCTGAGTCCTGAATTAGGAAGATCTAAGTTAAGATATGGTCTTAGTTGTGAAATGCTGAGTAAGTCATTTAAAAAATATCTCTGCCTCAGTTTCCTCAATTGTAAAATAGGAATAATAATAGCACCTATTTCCTAGGGTTGTCATGAGTATCAATTGAGATAATGTTTACAAAGTGCTTGTTTCCCTCCTTTTATTGAGTAAATGTTATGTTATGATTATTATTTATTTACCTTCTTTTAGAAAATATTTTATATTTGAGTTAATGCTATCATTATGACTACTTTGTGTAAATGGAAAGCAATCTTGGAAGGGCTCAGGAACTACAGTGTTGAGTAATAAGGTTGTACGCACAATCTACTGGGTTTAAACCCAAAGAAATAAGGAAAAGGACCAATATGTGCAAAAATGTTTGTCGCATCCTTTTTTTTTTTTTTGTAGTGGATAGAAACTGGAAACTTAGTGGATGCCCATCAGTTGGGGAATGGTTGAATAAGTTATGATATATGTATGCTATGGAATATTATTTTTCTATAAGAAATGATCAACAGGATGATTTCAGAAAGACCTGGAGAGACTTGCATGAACTGATGCTAAATGAAATGAATAGAACTAAGAGAACATTGTACAAAGTGGGCAACAAGATTATGTGATGATCAACTCTGATGGACATGGCTCTTTTCAACAATGAAGTGATTCAGCCCCATTCCAATAGACTTGTTATGGAGAGAGCCAACTACATTCCGAGAGAGGACTATGGGGATTGAATGTGGATCATAACAGAGTATTTTCACTTTTTAAAAATTGTTGTCTGCATTTTCAGATGATGAAATTAAAACCATCTCTAGTCATATGAAAAGTTGCTCCAAATCACTGTTGATCAGAGAAATGCAAATTAAGACAACTCTGAGATACCATTCCACACCTGTCAGATTGGCTAAAATAACAGGAAAAGATAACGATGAATGTTGGAGGGGATATGGGAAAACTGGGACTCTGATACATTGTTGGTGGAACTGTGAATGGATCCAACCATTCTGGAGAGTAATTTGGAGCTATGCTCAAAAGGTTATCAAACTGTGCATACCCTTTGACCAAGCAGTGTTTCTATTGGGCCTATATCCTAAAGAGATCTTAGAGGAGGGAAAGGGACCCACATGTGCAAGAATGTTTGTGGCAGCCCTTTTTGTAGTGGCAAGAAAATGGAAACGGAATGGATGCCCATCAATTGGAGAATGGCTGAATAAATTATGGTATATGAATGTTATGGAATATTATTGTTCTGTGAGAAACAACCAGCAGGACGATTTCAGAGAGGCCTGGAGAGACTTGCATGGACTGATGCTGAGTGAAATGAGCAGAACCAGGAGATCACTATACATAGCAACAAAACTATACAATAATCAATTCTGATGGACATGGCTCTCTGCAACAAAGAATTGTCTCAAACCAGTTCCAATTGTTCACTGAAGAAAACCATATACACCCAGAGAGAGGGATATGAATTATGGACCGCAACATAACATTTTCATGCTCTCTATGGAAGTTTGCCTGCATTGTGTTTCCTTTCTCTGATTTTCTTTTTTT
The DNA here is from genome assembly GCA_023553655.1 of Myrmecobius fasciatus. Classification (NCBI taxonomy): domain Eukaryota; kingdom Metazoa; phylum Chordata; class Mammalia; order Dasyuromorphia; family Myrmecobiidae; genus Myrmecobius; species Myrmecobius fasciatus. The sequence continues at coordinate 67,710 of JAJPUD010000814.1, forward strand.
TTCTTGTAGATAGGATTTTTCTTGTACAACTTGTCAAGTACTTCAACATTATTAACATGTAGTGGACTTCCTGCCATCTAGGGGATGGGAGGGGACTGGGGGTAAAATTTGTAATGGAAAGCTTTGTAAAGATCAATGCTGGGGAACTACCCATACATATGTTATACAAATAAAAAGCTTTAATTTAAAAATAAATAAATAAATAAATAATAAAATAAAAATTAAAATGAATAAAAATAAATTGTTGTCTGCTTGATTTTTTTTCTTTCTCATTTTTCCCTTCCTGATCTGATTTTTCTTGTGCAGTATGATAAATGTAGAAATATATATATTAGAAGAATTGCATATGTTTAACATATATTGCATTACTTGCCATCTAGGGGAAGAGTTGGGGGGAAAGGAGAAAGAAAAATTTGTAATACAAGGTTTTGAAAGGATAAAAAATGTTGAAAACTATCTTTACATGTATTTTAAAAATAAAAAGATGTGGGGCAGCTAGGTGGCACAGTGGATAGAGAACCAGCTCTGAAGTCAGGACAACCTGAATTCAAATCTGATTTCAGACACTTAATATTTCTGAACTGTGTGACCTTGGGCAAGTCACTTAGCCCCAATTACCTCAGCAAAAAATATATATATATAAAAAATAAAATAAATAAAAAGATGTGGGCATGCACACACACACACACACACACACACACACACACACACACACACACACAGAGTCACACCAGGATTACTCTCTAGGCTTCTAAGAGTGAGATACTTGGCTATGGTTGAAGTTCTCCCTCTAGTAACTCCACCCCCAAGACCTGCCAGCTTGAAAATAGATTGGGATGAGTAAGCCAATTTAGAAAAAGAAAAGGATATATGAGTGCTATGTCATGAGGGATGCCATGCCTCCAGGCTCCATTGCTTTGGTTGGCACCATGGGTTGTATACAAGTCAATGATTTGCTTCTATCAATTAATGTTTTGTAATTATCTTCAGGCTGTTCTCAGGGATATAGAGCAGTGTTGTAAAACATGCAAGCTACATGCAGAGTATGACTGAAAGCAAATCAAAATGTAATTGGGAAATATTTAACAAAGTAAAAAAAATACAATCAAACAAACAATATCTCATTTTAAAACTAAGTCAATGTGCACTGGAAGATATCCTTATTTACATAGTTTGATACTCATAATACAGGACATCCCAGTAGGTGAAATATTGAGAAGATTCTGAGTGAGCATCAATCCACAGTGAGTTTTATAGGTAAAGGATTTTGCTCAAAAGAGAAAAAAAAAAGACAACCTCCCCCTGAAGAAATTTGGGACATTTTTGGTTGTTTTTGTAGATTGAGATGAAATTTGTGCAAGGGAGTTTCTCAGAAATCAAATCCAAGGCCATTCTCCTGAAATGGACAGGCAATTTAGAAATAGAAACCTAGGCTGATCCCATAGCCAAGTCTGTAATCTTTTCCTTTTCTATTCCCCCTTTTCTTTTCTGGGTTGTTAAATAATCTAGAAGATCTGCATGTTCAATATAATTGGCTTGTTTTTTTCCCAAAATGATCTTGCTTCAAGTTTGGCATAATACATGGGAATAAAAGCAGGAATTGATGTTAACTGGTATTGCTGCAGTCCCTAAATTAGTTGAAAAACTAATTTTCCTTAAATAGACCAATAATACTATTGGACTTGCTTCATTTACCAGGGCCACACCAGGTGATGGTAAATGTCTAATAACTAATTCTCCAAATTTATATATATACACATATATATGCATAGCATATTTTTAAAACTTTGTGTAATTAAAAAGGCAGATTAAATTTTTAAAAATGTACTATGTATGCTTTTTAAATATTTTTACATTGTACATTGTTCATTTTTACATTTTTTTTACATTTACATTTTTATTACATTAGGGGATGAGGCAATTGGGATTAAGTGACTTGCCCAAGGTCAAACAGCTATAAAGGATGCATACTTTAAAAAAAAAAAAAAACTTTAATCTATATTATTAGGGCAGCTAGGTGACACAATGGATAGAGTGCCAGCACTAGAATCAGGAGAACCTGAGTTCAAATCTAACCTCAGATAGTAGACAAATCTCTTAACTCTGCCTCAGTTTTCTTTTCTGTAAAAATGGCAAACCACTCCAGTATCTTTGGCAAGAAAAGTTTAAATCAGGTCATAAAGAATCAGACACAATTAATCTACTAAACAACAACAATTGTATTATGAACATGTTCTCTATTGCTTTCTTAATTCTAGACAATCAACAAAACCATAAATCAAGCACTGAATTAGCCAATTTCTAAAGTATAAATGCTTACACTGAAAATTTTGAAGTGGTAAGAACTGGCTCCAGCACATTCCCAATATTCTGTTGGGAAACCAATCAAGATAAAGAAAACAGCATGCACATGTTATAGGAGAAATATTTCCTCTCTGAGTTAATATGGTAGGTAACTGCTACCAAAATGTATTTATTATAGTACAGAAATTATAGAGGGAAAAACCTAGATTTTATTATTATGCTCAAGCATAGTTCAGGTCTCAGAGAAAACCTAAACAACCATGAAGATTCCAATTAATTGCACCAGAGTGACAGAGACATAATTCTTTTACATATTTCAATCTTGTACATTCCTTTTGGTCAGCTAGGTGGCATAGTTGATGAAGTACTGGGCTTAGATTAGGAAGACTCATCTTCGTGAGTTCAAATCCAACCTCAGACGAGTATTAGCTGTGTGACCCTGAACAAGTCACTTAACCTATTTGTATCAGTTCCTCATCTGTAAAATGAACTAGAGAAGGAAATGGCAAACCACTCTAGTATTTTTGCCAAGTAAATTCCACACAGAGTCAAAAAGAGTCAGACACAACTGAATTGACTCAAAAACAATACATTGTTTTTTAAGCAACAAATGTCAAAAAGAAGATAGATCCAAAACTCCATACTTCCTTTAATGTCATAAAATTAAGCAAATTTAGTTAAACGGAGTTATAATCTCATACATTCCCTAAGGAAACAAATCTCACCAAACAAATTCTATAGGTAAACTAAGTCAGGTTACAGATTAAGCTACATTTAAAGGATTCAAAAATAGGCTGATTGAGAAGTAGGATTGCCAAGGAGTCAGGGACAGTTGAGATTCTTCATCTAGTTTCTTATCTAAGGATTGTTTAATATTCTAAGCAAAATTTTACATCCCATGGTACAAGTTTTGGTCAGGTGAAGCTAATATTAAGATAAACTTTTAGTTAACCAACATCTGCAGAAGGAAAGTTCCAAAGTTCCAAATAATTAAAGAAAATTAAAAATTCTCCTAACACATAGGCTGGAGTTTTTTCTTTCTTTCTTTTTTTTTTCTTTTTGTTAAAAATAGCTTTTTATTTTCAAAATATATGTAAAGATAGTTTTTAACATTCACCCTTACAGTAAGGTTTTTTCTTTATTAACATGTATTAATTTTATTCAAACAGCCTAATGCTATAATTATGAATATATTCCTGTTAAAGTATATGCATATTTATAATGAACCAACTCAAGTAATGTATCAGGGAAAGGTAAAAATGACAACATCAGCAAGTCATCTGGTTCAAAGTGCTGGTAAGCCACCTCCTTAATAAGCTCATTCTCTGTCAAAACTCCATGCTACCTTCTCTTTCTCTTCTCTACTTTTTGGTTGCATTTGATCTGCCATTTTTTCCTGCTTCAGCTCTAAATGTCCCCACTCTCTGATTGTAAGGACAGAGTCCCCACCAATCTCTAAAACTATTTTGAAAAACAAGCAAGTTGGTGGCAAGTGGATAGAGTACTGGTCAAGTCACTTTATCTCAGTTGCCTCCAAAAGAAAGAAAAGGAAAAAAAATAAACTTCTTACTCTCTAAATATGAAATGCCTTTCCATCCATCTACTAAATTCTGCGTTCAACAAAAACATGGCCACCTTTTTGGAAGCCTTTATATCAAACTTGGACATCATTCAGTTGTTTGTTTCTTTTATGTTTCTCTTGAATTGAAGTTATAGCTAAGTAGTAATCTTCCTTTAACTTTTTTTTCAACTGAGAGAAATACTGGTTGTGGATGTCTATAATCTCTCCAGCTTCAGATTCCCAAAACACAGATCAATAGTAGATACATGTCATTCCCAAGCATTACAAAATAAGGTACAGTTAAATAGTACGTAAAGGAAGTATCATCACTCTTGGGGGAGTTGTACTAGGAAAACCCACATATTAGCTCCATCGAGATTTTTGTTCTAGTCTCATTGTTCTTTACATGTTCCTCAATGTGCTATTGAAATGTTCAGGTTATAGATCCCTTTGAGGGCCCTTGGCATTGTTCTAAACTTCATAAAGTCAGCCAAAACTAACATTTCTTTGAGCAGTGTGCTTTCAAAGTCTCTGCCTTGGGCCAAATGGATCCATGTATTGAGAAGTGCTACTCCCACTATATTTTAATAACCATGGAAGACTTATTGTCCCTGGTTAAGAATATACACCTGTGCATTACCTTGCAATGTGATCTTGCCATCACTATTTGACTGAAGTTCTCCAATTGATGGGCAGCCTTTCAGTTTCCAGTTTCTTGCCACTACAAAAAGGGCTGCCACAAACATTCTTACAAATGTGGGGCCCTTTCCTTCTTTTAAGATTTCTTTGGGATATAAGCCCAGTAAAAACACTGCTGGGCCAAAGGGTATGCCCAGTTTGATAACTTTTTGAGCATAGTTCCAAATTGCTCTCCAGAATGGCTGGATTTGTTCACAATTCTACCAACCATTGTTGGTATTAGTGTCCCAGTTTTCCCACATCCCCTTCAATATTCATCATTATCTTTTTCCTGTCATTTAGCCAATCTAAGAAGTGGGCAGTGTCTCAGAGTTGTCTTAATTTACATTTCTCTCATCAATAGTGATTTAGAGCACCTTTTCATATGACTGGAAATGGATTTAATGTTTTCATCTGAAAATTATCTATTCATATCCTTTAACCATTTAGCAATTAGATAATGGCTTGAATTCTTATAAATTTTAGTCAATTCTCTATATATTTTAGAAATGAGACCTTTATCAGAACCTTTAAATGTAAAAATGTTTTCCCAATTTATCGCGTCCCTCCTAATCTTGTCTGCATTAGTTTTGTTTGTACAAAAACTTTTCAACTTAATATAATCAAAATTTTTTATTTGGTGTTTAATAATGAGTTCCAGTTCTTCTTTGGTCACAAATTCCTTCCTTCTCCACAGATCTGAAAGGTAAACTATCCTATTTTCTTTTAATTTTCTTATAATATCATTCTTTATGTCTAAATCATAGACACATTTTGATCTTTTCTTGGTATGTAATGTTAGGTGTGGGTCAATCCCTAATTTCTTCCATACTAATTTCCAATTTTCCCAGAAGTTTTTGTCAAATAGTAAGTTCTTATTCCAAAAGCTGGGGTCTTTGGGTTTTATCGAACACTAAATTGATAGTTATTGCCTAGTTTGTCCTGTGATCCTAACCTATTCCAGTGATTGATTATTTCCTAGCCAGTACCAAATGGTTTTGATGACTGCTGCTTTATAATATAATTTTAGGTCTGGCAACATCTTCTGCCTTACTTTCTGTGGGGTGGAGTAACATGATCAATTTACTAAATTATCACTCCACCCTTATACTTGAATAGAAGATTACTAAGGTTCTAGTCTCATTGTTCTTTACCTTGAGATTCCTTGAAATCAAGATTAGGGGGAGTTTCCCTATGGTAACCAATGGAGGTGTCCCTTTGTTTTGGAATCCCTGGGACCATCCTTTGACTTTTCAAAAGCATCATCTCCAAGGGTGTACTTTCAATATTAAAATTTATACTGTATTTTTTGATGAAAATCTTACCCCCAATTAAATTCCTAAAATTAAATTTTATAATTCCATTTTTGTAATTTTGTGATTTTATGTTTACCTCACTGTGAGATTTTGTCTTTGTTCCATAATTTTAAGTAAAAATGGTTGTGACTGAGGTTTTCAGAGACAAAGATATTGAAAATGCACCTTTGAATCAATCTCTCTCTCTTTCTCTCTCTCTCTCTCTCTCTCTCTCTCTCTCTCTCTCTCTCTCTCTTTCCCCTCTACTATCCTCCCCCACCTCTGCCCAGAAATGCTTGCATTTAGCTATTTAGCTAATTAATAAATTTATTTCCAACAAACATGCCAAAGAGTACTGAATTTTTCTTCCACAAATACTTGATGACTATTGTAAAGGTGAGCATAGGAGAATACAATGATAGACATGTTGGAAAACATAACTAAGAATTAACAACAAAAAAGGCCAAAAATTTCCCAAATTTAGCAGTGACTGCCATCTATATGAGTCATTTTGTGACAAACTGCCAAATCCCTTGGGAAAAATAGACCATGTACATAAAATTTACAAGTTTTATAATGAACTTTATTGTTAGAGATATGATGAATGGCCCATCAACCCTATGTTTGTAGTAGGGTCTCTACTAAGCTATTCAAGACCACTAGAGCTTGTGGGACAGTTGCAAGTGTGGAAGGGGTACAATTGGAGTGAGAGAAAGGGCAATAGCTTCCTAAAAAGCTTAATGAGGAAATTGTGTGTAGTAATCCCAAGGGGTCTCAGGGAAAGTAGCAGCAGCAGAAGTGGTTTTTCACCAGCCACCCATCCTTCATCCATGCATGTGAGTACAATAGAGAGAGAAGAGATTGTGTTTAGTGAGGTTCTCTCTACTGTATTCACATCTATGGGTGAAGGACACATTTGCTCATTGCAGGTGACACAGTATAATAAGGGGGAGGGCCTAAGGGTCCTGTCCCCTTCCTTAAACTACATGGGATCCAAGAAATGGGCTTGGGTCTCAATTCCTTGTCCTTTACAATTCTAGATCGAGAGGAATCCCTTCGTTGGGACTTTGAATCATGTGGATTTTAGGGCCTAGGATTCCAGAATGAATCTTGCAAACAGCCTACAGGGAAGTCCTGAAAAATCAGGGTCCTGGGACTCGAGGTGAGGGGTCTGCAGTCAGGGAAAGATGGTGGAGGGTTGGGGCTTGAATTTGAATATGTTGGGACTAACACCATGAAAGAACACATGTAGGAAGAATTAGGCCCCAAAGCAGCCTAATTAAGAGGAAATGTTGTTTGTTTTTACTATATCTTTGAAGTAAATATTCTGTTGTAAAAGTAAAACCAATGTTAAGTGGTTAAATGGGATTTGGATGCTAGTCACTACCCCTCTAAAAAGGGAGGAAAATTAACAGACTCTTTTCAATCCCCCTCAGGATGCTGGAGAAGGTAGGGAGAATGTGTGGACCTGACCCTCAGACTGGGACCAAAGTAAAACCCACTTTATATTAGTATGCATGTATATGTTCTCTAGCAAGCAATATAATTTCATTTATATTCACAGAAGGTGGCTAGCATTTGCAGTTATAAAAAATAATTAAAAGCACTTTCTTATATACAGCAACAAATAACTACAGAAAACAGATACCACATACAGTTGAAGATTTTTTGGCTTTGCCATAAAGTGGCAAGCATCAGAGAACATTACAAGAAATGAAGCTGATTTTTTTTAACAGACTAGTTGCTGGTGAGGAAGTCATTTCTGAATCTATGTACAATCACTGATTTGGAGAAAAAATCAAGATCTATCAAACCTGCTTCCCCAATGTATAAAACTTTTGTGAGAGTGACTTTCCTCTATATATCTAATATATGAATATATAAACACATACATATAATTTATACATATGTAAATATGTATTTATAAATAAATAGAAAGTAATATATACGTGCACTTGGAGAGATCTTGAATAAAGGTATCAGTAGGTGGATGTCTACTATTATTACTTAGTTCCTGTTATATGCCAAGCACCATGCTAAGCATTTTACAAGTACCGTTTCATTTGATCCTCATAACAACCATGAGAGGTAGGTGCTATTATTATCTCTATTTTGCAGCTGAGGAAACTGAGGCAGACAGAGGTTAAATAACTTGTTCAGAGTCAAGGGAACAGGCAGACATTCAAAAATGATATTCTATGGTAGGCAATGTCTTTTTATTTCTTAAGATTTGGGTTTTTTCAATTATTAAACATTTATTTTATCTCCCTTTTATCTTTCCCATGAAGGGGGATAATGGGACAAAGAAAGAAAAAAAAATTCTTTCTCTGCTATTCTGATGCAATTTTGCTTAGAGGAAACTTTTTCAGAATCCTAATGGTGGTTTAGGTTTTCTCTGAGACCAGAACCTGTTCTTGACCATAATAATAAAGCCTAGGTTTTTAAGCTCTATAATTTCCACATTGTAGTAAATCTATATTTGGTAGCAGTTACCTGCCACATGAATTCAAAGAGGAGATATTTCTTCCTTGTCAAGGCATTTGATGCTATGAGGGTGGAGTTCAAGGGAGAGATTAGTGCTGGATATAAAAGTTTGGAAGTCATTTGTGTTGAAATGATGCTTCAAATTCCATATATTTTACACATATTGAATTACTTGACATGTAGGGGTGGGGTGAGGGAAAGGGAGGGAGAAAAAAAATTTGAACACAAGGTTTTGCAAGGGTGAATGTTGAAAATTATCTATGCATATTTTTGAGAATAAAAAGCTTTAAAATTAAAAAAATTAATTAGAACATAGGAAAAAAAAAGAAATGATGCTTCAATTTATGAGTTCATAGTTTCCAAAAGAGATATCACTCTCTACAAGGGCTGATTAGATATATGGAGGAGAGAGTGTCACTCTCAGGTGAGAAGTAGAAGGGTGATAGATAGATAGTGAATTCAAAGAAAAGCAAAAAATAATTCCTGCCCTCAAGAAACTCATAATCTAATGGTGGAGAAAGGGAAAATAACACATAAAAAGAAGCTGAAAAAGAGAAAGAAAAGTGCTTGGGAGGAGGGACACTGAAGTTCTTCAGTTAAATGGGAAATATTGAGATGTCTGTCCTTAAATAATTGATCATCTAGGATTACTTCTCCAGTATCTGCCCTCCTCACTTTCCAGGAAGAGCAAAGAAGACGTCTGAAGTGCATGGAGTACTGAGAACATTTAAGTCCCTTTTCAATAAATATTCCCTAATAAAAGCTAATTGACACAAATCCATTAGTTAATGTGTGGAGATAGTAACAGGTCAATTAATATTGAGAGGAATAACCAAATGAAGGCTCATAAGCTTTAGTAATGGCAACCCCCAACCCCTAAGGATCCCCCCTGGAATAGTGGGGGGAAAGTAGTTAGCCATGTTCTAGGGACTTGACCTGCCACTTCAAGTGGGATTGGGAGAGTGAGTCCTAGAGCCTGGTAACTTTGAAGAGAGTCAACTGGTAAAGAATGAAGGTAGAATGGGAAGTCATTGTGTAGTAAAGAAGTAGAGGCATAAAGTATAGCTGATTCTCCAAGTTTAGCAGTAAAAAGGAATAGAGATAAAAGCTGATAATTTGAAGGGATGACAAGGTCAAGTGAGGTTTGCTTGGTTGTTTTTTATTAATGCCTTTTGTTTTTACATCACATTCCTTTCCAAATATATCCTTTCCCATCACACAGCCATTGGAAATAAGGGTTTCCAGTTCCAATTGTTCAGTGATGAAGAAAGCCATATACATCCAGGGAGAGGGATATGAATGTGAAGCACAACATAACATTTTCATGCCCTCTATTGATGCTTGCTTGCATTGTGTTTCCTTTCTCAGATTTTTTTCTTGTAGATACGATTTTTCTTGCACAACAAGATAAGTGTGGAAATATGTATACATATATTCTATTTGTCAAGTATTTTAACATAATTAACATGTAGTGGAGACTTCCTGCCATCTAGGGGAGGGGTAGGGAGTAGGGGGGAAAATTTATAACAGAAAGCTTTGCAAGGGTCAATGTTGAAGAATTACTCATACATATTTTTTTTTTTTTTGGCTGAGGCAATTGGGGTTAAGTGACTTGCCCAGGGTCACACAGCTAGGGAATGTTAAGTGTCTGAGACCAGATTTGAACTCAGGTCCTTCTGACTTCAGGGCTGGTGCTCTAACCACTGCGCCACCTAGCTGCCCCCATACATATGTTTTGCAAATAAAAAGCTTTAATAAAAAAAAAAGGAAATAAGAGTTTCTCAAATAGAATTGAGTATGATTATAGGAGGTAAGGAGAAAGTCAGTAATGGCTAATAAAAATAGCTAGCATCTGATTACCTTGTGCCAAACACTGTGCTAAATACTTTAGTTATTATCTCCTTTAGTCTTCACAACAATCTCAGAAGATTCACTTTGTACAGAGAGGGAAACTGAGGCAAACCAAAGTTAAGTGACTGGCCTAGGATCACACAACTAGTGAGCATCTGAGGCTGGGTTTGAACTTAGTTCTTTCTAACTCCAGGCTTAGCATTCTATCCACTGAATCACCTAGCTGCTGGAATGAAAATATGAATTCCAAAACAAGAGAGATAAGACAATGAAAATGACAAAGAGAATAATTGAAGCAAAACGCTCTAGGTGGAGGGAGAAAGGGAGATTAAGGGTATTGGTAGAGTTACCTCTTCCTCAGAAAAAGAATCAGAGGAAGAATGAAAATGTAAGAAATGTGGAGGTATTTAGAGGGAGAAAATAGACCTTATAGACAGATGACCTCTATTTTCATATAAAAGTAGTAGGCAAATTCCTCTACCGAGAGGGAAGAAATCTAGGGAAGGTACTGGGGACTAGAAGAGAAAGCCCAGAGAAGGACTGAATGGAAATCACTTAAGTAATAATCAAAGTTTTATTGTCCAATAGTAAGAGCTCAGTTGAGTTCTTGATACTCCTTTATTAGTAGACCATGCATCAGGGAGGAGATGCCATGACATGCAAGGGAATTGGATTTAAGTGAGGGAGGCTTGTGCAAGGTCATCTGCCTCACTTTCCCCTCCAGAATCATCTGGATCCAGTGACCAGATATAGATCAGGATGACTGGAGATGATCCTGGATGCAGTCGGAGACACAATAACAACAACCTGATCTGGAGAGTGGTATGAAAATCATCAATATTAAGCAGCTCAGGATTAAGAGGGGAGAAGACGGATGATGGGAGTGATCTAGGGTTGAGTATTTAGCAGGGTACCAATAATTGCAAGGCAAGGTAGCCAAGAGCAGAGGACAGTGTATAATTGAATTGGTCAACTATATAATTAAGACTGTGAAGAGAAAAGAGTAAAGCCAGAGCAGGGTTCTTGGATTTGGTGAACAGGAAGGGATGGGGGAAGACTTGTAGATGACTAATAGTTTAAATATGAATGAGGCATAGAGAGAGATGGAAGGGCCTTAGATTATCTGCACCACCCTAGAGATAATTGTGGGTTTTCTTACACACCCAAAGGACAGTTTGGAGACTCTCAAACTCTTTCAAGTTCACCTGGGCCCCTCACTCTTGGTCATTGATAACCTCAAGGGGTTCTATAACTTCTTATATATCCCCTAGAAGCCTTTCTGTGTCCTGCTTAGGGATAACTCTAGACTACACACTCCCCAGCGATATGTTAGATCTTTCACTTGTATTAAAGATATTCCTGAGATTTTGAATACTTCTAGAAATGCCTTGGGATTCTCATACCTTCTGAGGAGTTTGTGGTGGGTGAAAGATTAAATGGCTAAGGAAAAAAAGGTTTGAGCTTCTGAGAATATTAATTGCATTTAAATTTTTTTCAAATATATGCTAAGATAGTTTTCAACATTCTCCTAAACTTGTATTCCAAATTTTTTCTCCCTCCCTCTCCTTCCCCTCCCCTAGAGAGCAAGCAATTCAATATGGGTCAAACATGTGCAAGATTATTAATTTCTTAAGCAATACATGTCAATTGCATAACAAATTAGTACCAGAATTCCTCAGATTTGGCAATAGGAATATATATATTGAATATAGGAAGAAACAGATTATGCATTAGAAACAATTAATCAAATAAGACCAATTAATTAAAAGAAAACAATCAACCAAGACAATAAGTAGGATGTAAAATCAGAATCTAATTTCTAATTGGAAGAAAAATTAAGGGTTTTCAGTTCCAATTGTTCAGTGAAGAAAGCCATATACACCCATAGAGAAGGATATGAAATGTGGACCACAACATAACATTTTCATGCTCTCTATTGATGTTTGCTTGCATTGTGTTTCCTTTCTCAGATTTCTTTTTCTTGTAGATATGATTTTTCTTTCATAGCAAGATAAGTGTGGAAATATGTATACATATATTCTATTTGTCAAGTATTTCAACATAATTAACATGTAGTAGATTTCCTGCCATCTAGGTGAGGGGTGGGAACTAGGGGGGAAAAATTTGTAACAGAAAGCTTTGTAAAGGTCAATGTTGAAGAATTACCCATACATATGTTTTGCAAATAAAAAAGCTTTAATTAAAAAAAAATTAAGGGTTTTATAAATTAAAAGTGGTGAGCAAATTTTACTCAAGTTGGGAGGGGAGTAAGAACAAGTGCATTCCCCTGAATCAGAAAAAGTGTTCCACTCCCCACCAAGTGTCTGTATTCAATCAGCCAACAATGTAATAAACTTTTTTTGGGAAAATTTTCATAGTTGAATGAAGTTTTCTTACAAGACAAAAACTGAACTAGACTCATAATTGAGTAGAAAGGGAACTGAGCTAACTCCAGAACTGAGTCACAAAATAGGGTCAGTTCACCCAATTCCCATAACCACTTGCTGTTTTAATTCCCTCAAACCCTGGGTCCCACATATCCTCTGAGTATTCTATATTTCTTGACTTTGACATATCCTTCATGCATCCTAGGGATACAAGGGAGCCCAGAAGTCTTCTCACATGCTCTAGAAATGCTCTACTTTCCTTACACAAACTAAGGATGAATAGCTCAAAGCCCTTAGGAACATCTTTGATCACCTACCCACTTTTACCCCTTTTTACCTAAAGACCAGATTTCTCAAACCCTCAAAAGTCTAATCTCAGGGAAAGAGAGAACCTTAAGACTCTGGAACAAGGGAAGGAGATAAACCAACTCAGGTATACCTGAAACCCTGATTCATCCTGGCTCTTCTCCTAGGCAGAATTTAGGACTGCTCTTAACTATCTCTTTCAGGGTTTCAGCACCAATGACAAGAAGCCACCAAAAGACTTTCTCACATTAATGGTTCTGCCTCCAGTGGAGAATAAGAGGGATAAAGGTAAATGTAGGGTTTTACCTTCTTCAGCGTCTCCTCCCAGCCCCACATACATATCGTGATTATTTTCCTCTCTGCACCCTTATGTTCTCCTCCAAATCCTACTTGTCTCCTCTCAAATTTCACATTCCCTATGTCTTTCAGTCAAAACCTGACTGCTCTAGTCCCCCAAAGTTCTCCCTCCTCTCAGCCCATAATTATCAGAGTCCCTTATTTGGCACTTAATCACAGATAGGATGAAGGCAGGATATAAATTATTATACTGATTTCACAAAAAAAGAAAGCCTCAGAGAGGTAATGGTTAAGTCAGGACTAGAATCCTAGTGTCCTTGTTCCCAGCTAAGGGCTCTTTGGGCTAATTATTAACTAGCTATTGACCTTGGATAATTTACTTTAGATTTATCATCCACATTTCCTCAAATGGGAGAAAAAGGAATAAATGACACTTTTTTTTTTGCAATGGCATTATAGAACAAAAGTGGTTAATGACCTTCATTTAATACCCTACCCTAGTCAGACTCTACCCAGTGTGCTATATTCACTTTAAGAAGAATAATTAACTACAGAAAATCTAGAGAAGAAAATCTAATATGGCAGAGGGTCTTCTGGTTATATCAGGCATACTGGGTTAGGTAGAAGGAACTAGGGAACATTTAACTTGAAGGGAGAAAGCTGGGGAGGATATGATGGCTCTCTTCTAGTATTTAAAGGGTCAGCATTTGAGAAAGAGACAGTAACTGAGACAAAGACAAAAGGTGGGAGAAGAGGGAGGGAGAGGGAGAAAGAGAGAAATAAAGTAAAGAGGGAAAAGGGGGAAAGAGAAGGAGGGAAGAAAAGAGAGACAGAGAGGTAGAGAAAATATGGATAGAAGTTGCAAAGAGGCAAAGATTGACTTGATGCAATGAAAAGTGCCTACCAGAGCTAACCAAAAATCAAAGGGGTTGCTTCATGGGGTGTGGGTAGAGACCATCTCTGTTTTATCTCTCTAGAAAACTTCAAGTAAAGGCTGGGTAACCATTTTCTGGATTATGTTTTTAAAGGGGATTCTTATTCACATGCAAATTGGACAAAATGAGCTCTATATTCCTTTGTAATTCTGAGAATCCTTGATTTTGTGACAAAGGGGAATATAATATCTAGTTCATAGTATTAATACTTGCCTCTCCTTTGTTTGAGCAAAGTACCTTATATATCTTTGAAGTGTTCCAGAAATATAGGTCAGTTAGTATTTATTATGTGCCAGACATGTGGTTATCATTTTAATGCTGAGGAAGTGGAAAGCAAAATTACTTTTCCAAGGTCACAGAAGTACTAAATAATAACACCGAGGATTTGAACCCAAGACTTGATTCCTGAGGTTCCCTGGTATTTATTCCCAAGTCCATGGACCATCCCTTTTCTCTTTTCTTTCCCTCCCAAAGAAACTCTACATCCTTCCTGCTGCCCCACATTTTACCCCACATATTGTTTTGTACTAAGGCATCCAGATTTAGAAAGAAAACATACATGTCTGGGATGAAGGGGGAAAAAAGGCAGGGTTTCTGAGCACCTCTATAACCAGGGGGAAAAGATGTTAATAGATGATCCATGCCATCTGGGAAGTAGAGGCAACTGGCATTCAGGTAGCATCCAGCGGTCCACAAACCTAGAGATGGATAGATAGATTGAACATGCCTAATAAATAAGCATTTTCATTTTTAAAATTTTTATTTTAATAGCACATTATTACTTTTCCAATTATTTGTAAAAATGTTTTTCAACTTTCATTTTTGTAAGATTTTGCGTTCCAAATTTTTTTCTTCCCTCTCTGCCTTAACTCCCCTCTCCCCAAGACACTAGAAATGTGATATAGATTATACACGTACATTCATTTTTAACATATTTCCATATGAGTCCTGTTGGGAAAGAAAAGCCAAAATTAGAAGAAAAAAAAATCATGAGAAAGAAAAAATAAAAAAAGATGAAAATAATATGCTTTGACTTGTATTCAGTGTCCATAGTTCTTTCTTGGATGTGGATGGCATTTTCCATCCAAAATTTATTAGAATTGCCTTGAATCACTGAATTGCTGAGAAGTGCTATGTCTATCATAGTTGATCATCACACAATCTTTCTGTGGCTATGTACATTTTTCTGGTTTTGTTCCTTTCACTCAGCATCAGTTCATGCAAGTCTTTCCAGGCTTTTCTGAAATTAGCCTGTTTATCATTTCTTATAGAACTATAATATTCTATTACATTGATATACCATAACTTATTCAGCCATTCCCCAATTGATAATTAATTATATTAATTAATTAATTATATTGATAATTATTACATAATTAATTGTGTAAATAATTATGACCAAACACGAGAATAAGCAGGGGGTAATCTCAGAGGGAAGGTATTCTCATTAAGGGGAATCAGGAAAAGCTTCTTGTAGAAGGTGGGATTTTCTCCGGGACTTTAGGAAAGCTGGGAGGCAGAAATGAGGGAAAAGAGTATACTACACACGTTGGATAGCCAGAGAAAATGTCTGCAGTTTAGAAAGTGAGTGCCCAGTGCACGGAGCAGCAAAGTAGGGCAGTGTCACTGAGTAACAGAGAATGTGGAGGAAACTAAGATATAAGAAAAAAAAGGGGGGGGGAAGAAGAGGTCAGATTTATGAAGGGCTTTAAAGTCAAACAGGATTTTCTATGTTTACCTGGGCAGGTTGACTCTGAAAATAAGAAGGAAGAGAGAATGAATGATGGAACTAAAAGAGAAGCTAAGACAAATGAGACAAAGCTCTATTCCAGTAATTTTCCATAGAATGCCCACGAAACAATTGCTGAATTGATTTTTTTCCCCCAGCAGTTTGTAACTCCAAAACCTTGATTATTTTTCCCACAAGTCATCTTACTGTAATAGTATTGAAATGAGGGAAGGGAAAAGAATGAAAATCTGTGATTGCTTAAAGACAGAATGAAAGGGGCATGATTAGCAGAGGAATTGGTGATGGCCCCAGAACTAAGAGATTATCCTAGGAAAAAAAGGGAGCTGGCCATGAGAAGTTTCTTTCTTCCAGCTTTTCTAACTTCAAAGTTTTACAAAGCAAAAATATTAACTGGATGAATGGATGAATAAATGAATACAGAGGGTGTATTCAAGCCTTTCTCACCTCCCCCTCACACTTTTCCACTGCTGTTGGCTCAAGCCCTCTTTCTGCTGTGATTAATTATCCCCACCATTAATGATCAGTGACTGGGATACCAGTTCCACTAACCCAATGAACATTAATTAGCTTTTATAAAGGAATATTTACTTCAAAGATATAACAAAAACAGTGTCAGCTTATCTTCCCAACACTTTGGCCAACAGGCTCAGACCTAACCCAATTTCTATATTGCATTGGTCCACTAAGTCAAAACCAAAATCAAATTGTTGTGGGATGAGTCCTTGTGTTACCTACTCTTGGGCTAGGCCATAGAGCTGGACCCAGTGGCTGGAAAATTTAGCATGGTTCCACTCCTTGATCTTTCAAAATTCACAAGGCTGGCCTCTAATCCCTCTCACCTAAGAACAAAGAAACAAATGCTCTTGTGAAGAACAGAGGCCCCTTATTCATAGGCTACAAACCAGGTTCCAACTGGGAGGGTCCCAGGTCTCTCTCCTTATATCTCTGTTTCACTTCTTTCAGTAGAAGACTTTTTCCAGTGGCAGTTAGCCAAAGAGTAAAGGCAAGCTCTTTCTGAAGGCATCCTCAGCTCTGACTAGGCAGCCACATCCAATCAAATTTCAAAAAGTCAAAAAAGGTTCCAGAGTCCATGTGAGAATTGTATTAGCCAAGCCTTCTGCACATGTTCATAAGGACTGGACTCATTATCCTTTGTCCTCTTACACTCATCTTCATGATAGTTGAGGGTGAGAGGAAAATGTCAATCTCCCATTATGGGTGAATGAATGAATGAATTCATGTATGAATGATTGAATGAAAAAGTATTAAGTTTTTACTATATAGAGAACTCTAGGAATACAAGTAGAAAACTAGGAATACAAATAGAAAACTCTAGGTATACAAATAGAAAAGTAAGACAATTTTTGCTCTCTAGGTGTTCACATTCTAATGGAAGGGGGGGAGAATAATACATATGGATGGTTTCATTTGCAAGTCAGATGAAAAGTCCCATGGTCCTTAGGGTGCATCAGCAAAGTAGATGGTCATGACTCTCTAATATAAATTCTATATGATGGAATCCGATTCACTGAATTATTTGACAATGCCAAGGGCTTTGGTAGTGAGAACTTTCTTTTAAGGGTATTCAATAGCTTTAGTTGAATCACCCACAGAAGCAGTTCATAAAAAGTTGATTTCTCAGATGATGGCTCTGGAGATGGATTTGGAAACACTTCATTCCCAAGACTCTTAAGTTCAGGCTATCTTTATCAGTGCCTGAAAAGAAGTCGTGGTCAAGGTGGTAACTTGACTCACCTGCCACACTCTCCTGTTTTGTTTTGTTTTGTTTTGGTTTTTTGTCAGAACATACCACCATTTCAACTAAACTGTCTTGTTAGAATTCCTTGCAAATCCTTACAAGGTGAGAGCAAGGTCAACAGAGTCAGGATGATCACAGAGATCAGAGTGGAGAATCACTCAGAGGTATCCCAACAATGCCTGGGAAAAGCAGAATCTGGAAATGAGGGATAGAAAGGGGAAGGGGGGGTTTCACAGAATTCACTGGGATTGAAGTGTCAAGAGACTTCAGGAGATATTTAAGTCTAGAGATCAACAGGATCTAAAAGTCACTGGGAGAGTCCACAGTCTCCAGTATTGGCTGTGGTTAGCAGATGAATTGATAAAAATTAATCCCTGAGGCAGGCAGGGAAAAGGCACTGGTAGAGATTAGTTTAGTATCATGGTCCTACCCTCTGGGGAGGTCGTCCAGTCAGAAATCCAAATTAAGTCAAACCCTGGAGACCCACCCTGTGTAGAGGTCTTGAGCAGTCTCACCTTGTCATGCCCTATCAAAAATCCCAGTCATGTCCCTGAGGTTCAATTTTCCCTATAAAATCTTCTTTTGGGCCATCCTATAGCTATTTCCATCCTTTGGGTCAGTCTGCCACAGCACTCTGCCTCCTGGTATATTTCTCCTTATCTCTCCCCCATGCCATGTGGTATCTCCCCTAACTGCCCTATGTTTCTCAACCCATTTCTCCTATGCTAACTAACTCTTTTAGAATGCTAAGTCCCTTTCAGGATTTAGCCTGCCAGCTAAGGACATATCCCAACCTCATGGGGTGTTTTCTTTTTTTTTCCCTAGTTCCACTAAGGAACTTGCCCTTTCCATCATTAATTATTAAAATCCCTTTCTATGATCTCTCACTTCTATTTCATATTTATCATTTCTGGTGTCTATGTAACTTCTTCCCTCAATAAATCTACCTTTTGCCAAAGAGAATGGCCATTGTGAATTCTTCACATGACCAAACCCCAAATTGGTGTTTACCATCATCTGGTATCTAAATCACCCACATCAACAGTAACTCTAAGTTCTGGAGGTTCGTGCATTCTAAGGAAAATTGAGGTCTTGTCAAGTCTGAAAAACAGCGGGTTCTTGGATTCAAAGAATCTGATGGACAATGAGAAGAGTGGACAGTGATTGAGGAACAAGGAGATTTAGAGATATAGTATAGTCTTGGCTAGGGAACCCAGAAAATCAAAAGCCAAAACAGCTCTCTTTCCTTTTCCTCTCTAGTTGAGAAGGATCTGGTAGCTGTAGCATTAAGTGTTGTGGCCAATGGAATAATTAACCCCAAGGCAAAATGGGGAAATGGGGTCTAGGCAGGGCTGGGTGGAGGAGATATGGCATAAAGTGTCTGTGTCTTCATGGAAGAAGAAATAATAAAAAGGGAAAGATCAGGGCAATCATATCTCTTCTTTTTGGCTCACTTCAGAAAACAGTCTGGAGCTCTTTTTTTTACCTTATGTATTATTAATGTGAGGGAAGAATGAAAGGAAAAAGATGAGTTCTGTGCAAAAGTGTTCCTAGATTGACCTGGAGCTGCAGAGAAGAAGAATTTTCCACCACTGTCACCATCCATGGAGAAATGCTATCTAAGAATTGGGTTTGTAAAGGTGAGGAGAAATCATATCAGGACCAAGAGCAGTAAGGGTCTCCATAACTAGGAGACAGGATTTGAGTTCTAGCTATTAGATTGAGAGGAAAGGTAAGGAGTAACCATGGGAGAGAAAAGAAAAGAGAGATATAGTTTACTTCCTCTAGTTTCCTGTCCTCCTATATGCAGGTATCATTCTTGGTAAAGTCACTATCCTTATGATTATCATCATAATTTTCTTAACTTGAATGCCCATGATCTTCATCTCCATCCACAAAGGTGATCACAAGTAGCAGATTTTATTGCTCTGCCTCCAATATCCTGAACTCTGAAATTCCCACATCTGACCTGAATTACCTTGTTTTTCAACTCCACTCCTAATGTCCTATTGATTAGAGAAATGCAAATTAAAACAATTCTAAAATACTACCACTTACCTATTAGATTGGCTAATAAGACCAAAAAAGGAAATGACAAATGTTGGAGGGAATGTGGGGAAAATGAGATATTAATGTATTATTGGTGGAATTGTTAACTGATTCAACCATTCTGAACTATGCCCAAAGGACTATAAAACCATCTATATCCTTTGTCCTAGCAATACTACCATTGGGTCTATATCCCAAAAGAGATTAAGGGGGAAAAAAGACAAAGAATCTATATATTTATGGTGGCTCTTTTCTGGGGACAAAGAATTGGAAATTGAGGGGATGCCCATCAATTGGGGAATAGATGAATAGATTGTGGTATGTAATTGTGATGGAATAGTATTTTACAATAAGAAATGGTGAATAGGATACTCTCAGAAAAACTTTTATGAGCTCATGCAAAGGGAAATGTACTGTGTACAAAGTAATAGCAATATTGCAAGCTGATCATCTATGAATGACATTATTCTTCTCAGCAATACAATGATCCAAGACAATTCTGAAGGACTTAAGGTGAACAATGCTATCCATACCTAGAGAAAAAACTTTTGGCGTCTGAATGTAGATTTGAAACATAGTTTTCTTTAACTTTATTTTTCTTGATGTTTTTTTTAATCTGTTATCTTTACAATATGACTATTTTGGAGCTGTTTTAACCTGAGAGAGAACAAGGGTCAGAAGGTAGGACCATGCCATAGAGAGATCCATACATAAAACAGAATATATGTGTTGGTCACACAATGGGATTAAGAATTAGGAAGGGAGGGCAGTTAGGTAGTGCAGTGGATAGAGCACTAGCCCTGAAGTCAGAAGAACCTGAGTTCAAATCTGACCTCAGACATATTAACACTTCTTGACTGTGTGATCCTGAGCAAGTCACTTAACCCCAATTGTCTCAGCAAAATAAATAAATAAAAATGAAAGATAAATGAGAATTAGGAGGGGGCCCGGATAGGAAAAAAGATCATGTGACAGGTGGGTCTTAGAGAACAAGACCTTGAGAAATGCAGAAGTTTTGCAGAAAGCAGATCATAGGGATACTGGGACAACTGATCACCTGCTAAGAGACATAGTCAATTTAGTACCAGGCCTGGAGTCAGGAAGACCTGAATTCAAATCTGGGCTTAGGTACTTAATTACTGCATGACTCTGGACAAGTTACTTCACTTTGTCTGAGTTTCCTCATCTGTCAAATGAAGAAGGAAATGGCTGTAGGAACAACTTATTCTCCTCTATTAGTTCCACTTTACACACTTGGGGTAGACATCCAATATCTTTGCCAAGAAACCCCAAGGGGGGGTCACTGGAAGAGCCAACACCACTGAAAGGGCTCAGTAACAGCAAACCCCTCCCCACTCCCAGCTTCCTCTTTAGGTTTAACTCCCTAATGACTTTGCCAACTTGACTTAACACCCCTTGCTACCGACAAGAAGTCAGGGGCTGCAGAGGAGAAAAGGGGGAAGAAGGAATCAATGAAGTCACTCTTGTTTCTCCACCTCAACCCCCAGGGCCAACACTTCCTCTTAACTGGACATTCTTCCTCCTCCCAGATCCAGAAGGACAGAGAGGGCTAAATATTTGGGCACTGTGGTCCCCTCCATCCTGCATATCCAGCATCACCAAGCTCATTTTTTTTAAGTTTAGAGCTTTCTTACTCCAAGTATATACTCATTCTCACTTAGATCTTGGTTCCTATATACATCTTCCTTTTTCTTTTTTTTTTTTTATTAAAGCCTTTTGTTTGCAAATCATATGCAAGGGTAATTTTTCAACATTGACCCTTGCAAAACTTTCTGTTCCAAATTTCTCTCCTTCCCCCCCACCCCCTCCCCTAGATGGCAGGAAGTCTAATACATGTTAACTATGTTAAAATATATGACAAATAAAATATATGTATACATATTTATACGTATTTATCTTGCTGCACAAGAAAAATCGGATCTACAAGAAAAAAAACCTGAGAAGGAAAACAAAATGCAAGCAAACATCAACAGAAAAAGTGAAAATGCTATGTTGTGATCCACACTCAGTTCCCACAGCCCTCTCCCTGGGTGTATATGGCTTTCTTCTTCATTGAACAACTGGAACTGATTTGAAACATCTCATTGTTGAAGAGAACCATGTACATCAGAATTGATTATCATATAGTCCATCTTCCTCCCTCTTGAGCAGAATGAGTTTCTTTGCATCTACGGGGCTGAACCTCTGTTTAAATTATATATAATATGTGTATGGTTTTATTTTTTTTGCTTGTTTGCTGTATCATATAGCAATAAATTATCTCATACTAATGTCCTTAGTACCAATTTTCAATAAATCCCTGACAGTGTTTGCTCTGAGTCATGAGCCCAAATAAACTATCAGGAAGTATCAAGAACCATAGAGGTAGGAAGGCTTCCTGCAGAATTTTAACTAAGTTTTGAAAGAAACCAGAAAAATAAAAGGTGAAAGGAGCAGAATATTTTAGAAACAGGAAAAGGCATAAAGTTTAAAGATAAGATGCTGCTGTTGAGAAATTGCAAATTGGCCAACGTACCTGGATTATAGATATATAAAGGAGAATATAATATAGGAAGGCTGAAAAGGTAGGAAAGATCCAGGTTAGGAAGAACTTTAAAAGTCAAGTAAGTAACTGAATTGGATTTTGGCCATAATAAGTGAGCATTGGAGTTCACTGAGCAGAAATAGGGTAATATGGTCAGATCTACACTTTAGAAAAATCACCTTGGGAGCTGGGAAGAGAATAAATTGGAGAATGAAGAGACCTGAATCAGAGACACTAGTTAGAAGGCTATTGCAGTAGTGCAGGAAAAAATTGATAGGAACTGAACTAGAGTTTGGCTAATAGTTACCAACAGAGATATCAAAAAGAAAGATAAAAGTGACAAGATTTGGCAAAGGATTGGATGTGAGTGAGAGTGAGGAGATGAGGGTAACCCTGAAGTATAAGCCTGAGTGACCTGGGAAAATGGTGGTATCCTGGATAGTAATAGGAAAGTGGAGAAGAAAGGAGAGTAGAAGGGGGAATGATGAGTGCCATTTTAGGCAGAGTGAGTTTGAGGCCACGTAATTTATTGAATATAACTAAAAAAAGAAAAGAAAAATATTTGGTATTCCATTATGAATCCATAATTACCTCCAATTGTTTCCCCTAATTCCTATTTACCTTTCTAATCCTTCCCATGCAGGCAGGCAATTCCCAAACCACACTGAATATTTTTTTGGGATTTTAGATAAAGATCATAGAGTATAAATAAGGAAAGACAGGAGAAATAGGGGAAGAAGATAAGTTTGTCCATGTTTCACTAATACATCAGGATTAGCAGAAGCTAACAATCTCTGATACTTTGAATCTTCTCTTCATGCTCCAGTCTTTTTACCTCTGAAAGGTAGCACAATGATAGCCTGGAACCAGGAAAACCTGATATCAAATGTTATTAGACATGCAACCCTGGGCAAATCATTTAACTTATGTTTGCTTCAGTTTCTTATCTGTAAAAATGGAGATAATAATAATATCTATCTCCCAAAGTTGATAACAAATGTTGATAACAATATTTAACATAGTGATGGCATGTAATATGTGCTGTATTATTGTTAGCTTTGATAATAATTATGATTATTCTACTCTCAGGTCCAGAGCAATCAATCAATATATCAATCCATAAATAATTATTAAGGACCTACTAGCACTGTACTAGGTATAAGAACATAAATACAAATAAAAACAAAGACAGTTTCTGCCCTCAAGGAGTTTACAATCTAATGGGAGAAGATAATTCATAAAAGAAAACTGAAAAGAGTTAGAAGGGGAAGAGAGGCACCAGGTACATGCTAGAAAGTTTCAGAGAAGTCCAAAAGCAGTGTAGCTGATGGAAAAATGGGTCATTTTGGGGAGTGCTCTTCCTGCTCTGGTCCTGGTCACTACAGATAAAATATCAGGTCACTGTAGCCAAGTCATTACTTGGCAGTTCCCAATCTTAAAGTCAGCTGCTATTCACCTACCCAGGGGATCAGGAAGCTTCCTTCTGAACTCAAAAGCTCATTCCCAGATTCCATCGTGGAAACAGAAAATCTCTCCCTAAAGGTCAATAGAAGGGGGGGGGAACCAAATTCCACTTACTCAGGGACACTTCCCAGTTCTCTGATCTTCTTACAAGGCTCCTTAATCTTTGAAAGCATAAATTCTCCTAGAAAGAAAAATGGCAATCATCAAAAAAGACATTAACTTTTGCTCTCTTTGAATCATCATTATCTCTGAAGGGAAAAAAAATCATAATAATTCAATTAGATAAGAAAGAGAGCATGGTATAAGTTAAGATTAGGGTACAATGTGGACTCAGGTTGTAACTAAATTAGTATGTGTTTCTAGTTTTACACTAATTTGGGGATTAGTCCATTAAATTCCCACTTTCCATGATGATATGGTATGGTATGGTTTAGTATGGTATGGTACAGTGTAGTATGGCATTGGGATGGGATGGGATGGGATGGTATTGGTATGGTATGGTATGGTATGGTACGGTAGGGCATGGTATGGAAGATGGAGCACAAATTCTATCAGCTCTTTCCAAGCTTCTAGAGAGCTATAATCTCATCATAGGCACTCTCTTCAACAGGGAAGATTCAACCCATCTAGGCTTTTTCATCCTGTCTTCCCTAGAGAGTCCTGACAAAAATGCCTAGGAGCCTTCCCCTACTTCTCATGATGCTATATGGCTATTATGGAGTATGGGCACCTACGTGGTATAGAGTGCCATGGCTAGAGTCAGGATGACTCATTTTTGTGGTGAAACCCTCTGGATGCTCCTGTTTGCAGATGGGATTATGCAGATTACATCAAGCCATACCATTATAGGACCTCCTCAATGAAGACCATGATTATTCCAAAGAGATTAGCCTGACAAATCTAAATAGGAAAAACCAAATGTGTAAAAAATACCTATTGTCCAGTCTATGATATATACTTGGATGGTTAGTCAATTGGATTAATATAACATATGTATGTATGTGTATATATGACTGTGTGACTATATGTATGTTCGGCTGTGAACACAGAAATGTTCTTTTTTTCTTTTTTTGTTTTGTATCTAAATTTAAAATAAATAAAAGTTTATTGAGAAAAATATGTAACCATTAAAAAGGGTATAAGAAGGACAGCTAGGTGGTGCAGTGGATAGAGCACCATCCCTGAAGTCAGGAGGACCTGAGGTCAAATCTGGTCTCAGACACTTAACATCCCCTAGCTGTGTGACCCTGGGCAAGTCACTTAACCTCAATTGCCTCAACAAAAAGCAAAAAATAAAAAGGGTAAAAGAGGGAAAAAAACTGATATGATCTTAATATATGTATGATTCCTTTTTGGAAGGGAACCTATAAAGTAATGATTTGTTTTACTGAACAAAATACAATCAGTAAACAGGAAAAATAAAAAAATCTTGTATTGTTTGCACCCTTTTCAACTATGTGATTATAAAGTTATGGTCTGCTGGAAAGAATTCTTTGTAAAAGACTCTTTACAATTTCAACAAAATGACTCAGTCCAACCCCCTCCTTCCCTGCACCACATCAAAACAAAGATAAATGCACCAAATAAAATAAAATAACAACAACAAAGATGGAAAAAGAAAAAACTCTGAAGGGGAAAAAAATCTCATAGGAAAAATAAGACTAAAATTTAAGAAATAAACAAACCAAATAAAAGGGGAAGGTAGGGGTGTCCCTCAAGTATAAGGAACAAAAGCTACAATGCAAAATAAAGAAATTTTCAGGATAGAATAAGACTGTATCAATAATCATACTTATGAAAGTAATTATATCTAAGAGAAATGGCATACAACATGAATCTCCAGAGTAGATTAAAATCTCAATATAATATAAATTATAAATGGAAAGGACATAAAGATCTATAAAGAAAGACATAAAGACATATAAAGGAAGATCTCACAGCTCTATGATGGGAAATCAGGCTGATAAAAATGAATAGGAGAATTTAAGAAATTTTTTTAAAAAATGATGGAACATCTCCATGAAGCTACAGGTCCTTTGAAAAGAATACTCAGGGAGAATGAACAAAGGCAGGGCAAAAAAAAATTTAATGGCAAAACTGAAAGACTTTCAATCTCTGCAGAGCCAAACTTTCAAAGCAGCAAAACAATCTGAAAATTGTTATGTTCTCAAAAATGTACAGACAAACAAAGCAACTAAATCCCATATTCCAGGACCATTTTGGGGTTGCCATTGCAGTTCACTGCCTAAGGTAGCTATCCATGATGACAGAGGCTCTGAGACAGATTGTGGTCACATAAAATGGCAGAGATGGAGACTTTCGAGCAGAAATGGAAATCAAGCAATATGGTGGCAATTACCATACAGGACCAATGTCAGAAAAGAGATCAGATTCAAGACTAGGATAAAGTCATTTCCTTACTCCTATCCTTCCTCAACCACAAAGCATTCAGGCAAAACCAAAAACAATGCATTTGGAACTGATTAGGCTATTTCCAATCCCTTCATCTCATATGTGTGGTTAAGATGACAATGTTAAGGTTTTAAAAGAGCTCTGTTCTACCCACATCCCTGAAAAAGAAAACTAAAAAGTAACAGAAACAAGTTCCTTCATTCAGCTAAGAACTAAATAAAAAACACATCCAGAGCCTAGCTAAGAGACTTTGCACTAGGAGAACCAGTGTAAGGAATGGCACATGAACCTAAAGCACCAGTAGCATTGAACAAGGAGCTTTGCCAAGGAAAAGATGAAATTTAAAAGAGTGAATAATGAAGAAATACTATGTATTAAGAGGAAAGCCACAAGATAATCCCTGATGAAGAGAATAATTACACAATAAGGAGAAAAAGAAGTTATAGAGCTATAAAGGGGAGAAATGGCTTGATCACAAGGATAACAAAAATGTTTGGAAGAAATGAAATAACTATCTTTTTTTAAATGAAAGTAGAATTAGATGGCATAGTAGATAGAGTACTAGTCCTGGAATCAGGAGAATCTGAGTTCAAATCTAGCCTCACTTTCAAAGTAGCTGTGTGACCCTGGCCAAGAAACTTAACTCAGTTGTCTGGGGAAAAAAAAAAAAGTAGAATTGAAAATAAGAACTGAGGAAAGGGGGAAGGGAATGAAAGGAGAATGAATAACAGAACAGAAGAGCTTACCCAAGAAGTAGCTAAGTGACAGAGTGAATAGAGCTGGTGGCCCTGGAGTCAGGAGGACCTGAGTTCAACTGTGACTTCAAACACCTTAATATTTACTATGTGACCCTGGGCAAGTTACTTAACCCCAATTGTTAAAAAAAAGAAAAACTTACTTAAGTAATAGACTCTCTAAAAAAAATAAAGAATTCAAACAGATGGAGACTAAATAACTATTCCTAAAGAATTACATGGGTAAAAGATAAAAATTATAGGAAGAATAGATAACTTCACAGAAGAAAATAACAGTATGGTGATATTCCTTGGGAGATTCAACTAAAGCAATCCTCAGGGGAAAATTGAAGTCTCTAAACTCTTTCATCACCAAAAGAAAGAAAGAACAGATCAATGAACTAGTTATACAACTTTAAAAACTAGAGAAAGTAACTAAAAACTAAAATTGAAATTCTGAAAATCAAAGACTAAACAAAACTAAAAACAAAAAAAATTCATTGAATTGGTAAATAATATTGGGAGTTGCTTTTAAACATGAATTACTCTCTGTTATTCAGTTGTTCTTAAGTCGCGTTCAATACTTCCTAATTGAAGATTTTCTTGGCAAAGATACTGGAGTAGGTTGTTATTTCCTTCTCCAGCTCATTTTACAGATGAGGAAAAGGGGCCATATAAGGCTTAGTGACTTGCTAGGTCACATAGTTAATAAGTGTCTAAGGCTACATTAGAACTCAAGAAAATTAGTCTTCCTGATTCCAGACTCTGAACTCTATCCACTGTGCCACAACCCCACCATTAGATAATGGAGAAACCAACTTGCTTATATTAAAAATGAAAAGGACTCACACAAATGAAGAAATAAAGGAAATAACTAGAAAATATTTTACTCTTTTATATGCCAACAAAAAAGATAACTTAAGTGCAGTGGATGAAGTTAACAAAAATGCAAAATATTCCAACGGGCAGAACAAGAAATATTAAATTAAATAACTCTATCTCAGAAAAAGAAATTGAACAAGCCATAAAGAAATCTTAAAAGAAAAACAGTTCAAAAAAAACAGTTCAGTATCATATGAATTTACAAGTGAATTTTATCAAACATTCAAAGAAATAATTCCAAGTTTACATCAAATCAATTGTTTGCAAAAATAGGAAAAGGAAAGATTCTATCAGACTCCTTTAAGACAAATATTGTTCTGCTATCTAAAGCAGGGTGAGATAAAGGAGAGAAAGAAAACTCTAGACTAACATTTTAAATATATGTTGATATAAAGTTTCATAAAATATTATCAAGGAGGCTACATCACATATTTTTAAAAATATTATGCCATGACTAAGTTTGTCTAACATAAGAGGCTAAATCTTTCCCACATTCTCCCTGGAAATGATAAAGACAAAAATTTAAGGATTTAAAAACAAAGGAAAGAGGACCAAGTTGATAATCATTGCCCAATGTGGAAGAGCATTTCATTAATAAGCATTTCATATAAAAGATTACACCACAAAGCCCTGCCAGTGGTTGTAGGTGATGGAAGATGACAGCTGTCCACTGACAAGCAAACCAAGAAAATTGACCCATCAGGCTGACTTCCTCTGAGAAAAGCCCAGAAGCTGCAAGATTCAGCTCAATCCATCAGCAAAGTGGTTTGCTTAATCCTGCCAGTCTGGCAGTAGCTTCCAAGGCCACATAATCTGATCAATCCAAGCCAAGAGCAACCAAATCCAGTGTGAATTGGGATACTGCAGCCATTGAGAAAGCCTACACTGATTGTTCACTGATGGAACTATGTGATGGGGAAGTTGAGTGTAGTGTCACCTACTGGACAGATTGCATATTATACTCTTTCCAAGGTTTGTTCATTAAGTGACAATCATCTTTTTTGTAAGCTTAAAGAAAGCAGGATAAAGCCAGGTGGAGACTCATATGTTAGTAGAACTTCCCATCCCTTTGCTTCCTCCCCCTAAAATCCAGTCTCTTCTGATTTTTTATGAGAGGTCTGGTACCTCAGGCAATCCTAATTTGGATGTTAATTTCTTTGGAAAACAAACCCAAAATATCCCCAAGAACCCTAAAGTTATGCTTAAGTTGTTGGAGAGAGTACTTTTTATAATACTTACTACTATGTGACCCTGGGCCAGTTAACTCAACTATAAAATAATTGTAATTATAAAATTATGAATTTTATTGTAAATTGTATTATTATAAAATAAAAGCACTTACCTCATAGAGTTATTGTGAAGATCAAATAAAATAATATTTGTAGACTGACTAGCACAGTGCCTGGCACTTAGGAGGTGCTTAATATATGCTTTTCCATTTTTCTTCTCCATGAGTCTTCTCAGCTGGCTGGGCAGCTTGAATCATTTATCATGTAGAATCCACTCTACAAATGGAGCTTGCCAATTTGGCTCCTATTATTCCATTAGTCAGTATTCTTAATCATGACTTCGACCCTTCGCCTAGTCACACATTAAATGCAACTTTTATCTTTCCAGCCAAAAATATATAACCCCGAATCATGAGGTCAGACCAAAAAATTTCAAGTCTCACATTCAAACATCCTATTATTTATGCCATTTCAGAAAATTCCTGCTCCCAAGTGGGCTTTCCATGCCACTGTTCCCATTAAGTTATTCTAATGTACTAAACTAATACTTCTCCTATAAGAAGATATAAACATTTTATTGCTATTATCCTCTTATCATCTGAATCAATCAAATTTAAAGGAACCTGAAAAAATAGAAAATGGGATTCAAATGTTTTCTCAGTGTCTCTATATGGAGAAACATTCTTGTGTGTGTATGTATATGTATATATGTATGTGTGTGTTTTAATATTTTTATTTTCCCTAGTTACATGTAAAATAATTTTTTACATTTGTTTTTAAAACTGTGAGTTGCAGATTCTTAGAGAAACATTCTTGCCAAAGTCTCACATCCTAATCTATAAATTTATTACAGATAATATGGGAGCAAGCCATCATGTTCAAACTAGGAAAATAATTCTATTAAACCACATAAAAGAAAAATCAAATGCCCAAATTATAAATAACTCCTGGACTTGATTCTTATCATGTTTATTTGGAAGTTCTCTGGGGGAACCTAATCTTTCCACTCTGTGCACCACTCCCATACTCCCATACTCCCATAAAAACACATCCACCCCCAAATACACACAGAGTTAGAGCCTCACAGATTGAAGACCCTCCAGCATTTTGAAATGTATTGGGACAAAAGAAGCTTTCTCTCCTTTCCCCCATATCTGTCTCCTAGCTACCCTGGCTTTTTCCAAGTCCAACTAAAATCCCTTCAGCTCCTTGAAAGGTAATGTAATTTTAGGTAGTATAGGGTTTTTGGTTTTTGGTTTTGTTTCACAAAATTCATTTACTCCTCTGAAGCTAAACTGAGCTATATCAGGATTCCCATACCAAGATCACCCCTCTCTTTTTACTATTAGAAGACATCCTCTTTTCCAGAGCTAAGGCCCAGCAAGAAAGTTGTTTCCTGAGTTTGTCATAACAACAATCCTTTGGATAAACTCTGCTGTAACTAAATCACAAAACTGATGGATGGTCTCTGTGCTCAGGCAAGTCCCAACAGGTCTAGACATGAAGCCCTGCTATGAATGAACTTTTTGTCACTAGGCAAGTTTGCCTCACTATTGTTATTATGCCTTATCACTGTTGCTATCCCTCTTCCTCTAGCCACAAATACGCGCGCGCGCGCGCACACACACACACACACACACACACACACACACACACACACACCCTTAAGTTTAGCTTCATTGCCTTGGGTCTCCTCCCAGAGGAAATCCCAACACATATATCTAATTTCCTTCCTCCAATGGACTGAAGAAAAGTTTTTGCTTATGAACAGTTAGCTCTTTGTTTTTATTTTACCTTACTTTTCAGAATTAACTGTGGTTGTGATAACCTTTGGGAGCTCTTTGGTATTTTCACTAATTATTACAAAAACCTCTGTGACTCTTTGTTCATTTGTTTTCAGAGTTGACATACCTATAAGATAGCTGAGCTTGTAGTTTGCCTATTCTGCCAATTTTTTACCAAGGGACTCTCCTCCTACCATCTAACTGCTGGGGACAGTTGTGAAAACTCCTGGGTCCCTCAAACCTGAGGTTTGTAGAGGTTTCTGGCTCCTTACATTTCTTGTCTTATCCTTTACTGCTTAAGAGTTCACATCGTGACTAAAACTGAATCTCCCTTTGGATACCACTTGTACTGGCCAGATTCAGAAGTTCAGGGAACAGAGGCAGAGCCTCAGGCTA
Organism: Myrmecobius fasciatus; assembly: GCA_023553655.1. Taxonomy (NCBI): domain Eukaryota; kingdom Metazoa; phylum Chordata; class Mammalia; order Dasyuromorphia; family Myrmecobiidae; genus Myrmecobius; species Myrmecobius fasciatus. Next base: position 98,812 of record JAJPUD010000814.1, read on the forward strand.
AGCTGATCTAACTGCAGGGTTTCTTGGATAACATATACAGGGTCCCATTTGGAGTATCCCGAGTTCTATAATTCCAAGAGGTTAATCAAGGACATCATCCTTCACATTTCTTCAGTGAGCTGTTGAGCTTGTTCTCGCTCTATTTTCTGGCTGTTGTAGGGATTTACGACTTTTTAATTTAATTGGACACTGAGTTGCTTCCTTTGTGATCTCTGTTCATTAATTAACTTCCTGAAGTTGGAGACCCCTGGAAAGTGCTGTTCAAGGCACTCCGTAGATCTGAAACTATAGGTCACAAGCCCCCACTGAAGTGTTTGCCTTCAGTAGTCAATCAGCTATAGAACATAATTACTTCAAAACCCATTTATTGTGTTGGCATAAGAACAATAGCCACAAAATACCTCCTTCATAAAACTCACTCTCCCACAAATACACAAAGCATCCATGGGAAGAGTGGACACACTTAGAGTTAGCAAGTGAAAAGCACAAGTCTAGAGAACTTGGCTAAGGCAACTTACACTGCACTTCCTAGAGATGAAGCATCCCTCCCTCCCATCTTTTGGGTGCTGGATGGGTCATTCCACTCCACTCCTTGAGCTTGATTCTGGGTGAGGTTTAGATACTCAGCCACTAAAGTCTCTACCCTTTCAAGCTTTGCACTAAATTAAAATCTAGGGTATTGTTATACATTTTCAGAAGAGGCCAGAACCCTTAAAAATAAAAAAAAAATAATGACAGCTAGCATTTATATAATGCTTTCAAGTTTGCAAAGCACTTTATAAATATCATCTCATTTGATTCTTTCAACAATTCTGGGAAGGAGGTGCTATTATTAGCCCCTTTTTACAGATGAGGAAATGGGAGGGTGAAGTAGGTTAAGTGATTTGCCTAGAATCACACAGCTAGTGTCTGAAGTCAAATTTGAACTCAGATCTTGTGATTCCAGGTCCATTCTTCTATTCATTTGGCAACCTAGCTGTTTCATTTTGCAATCTATCTGCTCCTTCAGGGTCTCAGTCCTAAGGCTTGCTACCTCCCAAATCTTGGAGTCCTGGCCCCAAGTACCAGCCTTTTTCACCCTCATAGACTACTACTCAACTCTGCAACTGGACTCTTTATTCCACACTATCATGCATTTCTGCTCTAAGATGCTTTTATCAGTACTAAGGAATGGGAAGTGAGCCCTGACTTGCTGCATTCTGAAAAGTAAAAGGGAGCACTTTGCTCATCTTGCTTTTCACATAGACCATAAGGGAACACAGTTGATAATTTAATTCAATCTCTGGAAGTCTCTTACCTTCCTTAGTTGTGTTCATCCACTAGCCAGAGTCTTATAATTCCAAAAAACTGACCAAGGACATCCTTCACACTTCTTTGGTGAGCTGTTTAGATAGTTCTCACTCTATTTTCTGGCTGTTATAGGGACAACTTTTTAAATTTAATTAGATGCTGAAATACTTCCTTTGCAGCCTATGCTTATTAATTATGTCCCCAGTAAATCAGAAGGACTTTTGACACCTTTGTGGTACTTTCCCACTAAGAATCAGTTCAAACAAGAATACCACATTTCCAGACTACTTGGAAGTCTCTTATGTCATAAACTTGGGAATAAGGTTATGCTTAAAGCACCAAGTCCTCTATATATTAAGCTTCTTCCCAGAAGTTTTTCTCTACTTTCAGAGACTTCTTTCCTAAAAAGAATCTGGAACCAAGTAACTTCTCTCTGAAGAAGTGAAAAAACCAGGATCTCTCTTCTCTTGAGCTCTTACTAACTCTACTCTTTATATGGCACAAAGTATTAAGTAATTGATCTCTACTACCAACAAGGAGAGCTATACAAATGGGGTTTGAGTGTGGGTTACATTTTTATTCCAATTCTGACTAGCTTTCTGGTAATTTGAGGAGATCCAAGCATTTCAAGTGCCTCCCCAGTGAATCTAAAGATTCTTAGCAAAGTCCATGTGGCACAATCCTTGAACTATCCAAAAAATTAATTTTTTTATGATGGTTCAATGATATACTAAACTAAAGTCTGAAGTATGAGATAGAGCAGTGATTCCAATTTGGGTGCAACCATTTTTTTTTAAATCCAGGGAACAATGAAGGATTTCTAAATTTTTTATTCAAAGACCCCTTAATTTGCTATTACATAACTTAAGGTACCTTCTAGCTCTAATGATCTGTGTTTTATGTTTTCTATGAGGAAAATCATATTGTGATGTTACCTCTCTTTACTTCCTAACTTCCTTTTTTACAAAGAAAAAGGAAGCATGAAAAAGAAAGGAATGGTATCTACATTAATACTGGGGATTGTAATTAACACATAACTAAAAGGGTTATTATGAGATTCCAGTGAGATAATACATGTAAAGAACTTTTCAGTAAAGTTGCAGGATACAGAATAAATCCACATAAATCATAAGCATTTTTATACATCACCAACAAAATCCAACAAGAGATAAAAAGAGAAATTCCATTTAAAATAACTGTTGATAGTATAAAATATTTGGGAATATATCTGCCAAGGGAAAGTCAGGATCTGTATGAGCAAAACTACAAAACACTCTCCACACAAATAAAGTCAGATCTAAACAATTGGAAAAATATCAAGTGCTCTTGGATAGGTCAAGCAAATATAATAAAGATGACAATACTACCTAAACTAATCTATTTATTTAGTTCTATACCAATCAAACTCCCAAGAAACTATTTAACTGACCTAGAAAAAATAACAACAAAATTCATCTGGAAAAACAAAAGGTCAAGAATTTCAAGGGAATTGATGCAAAAAAAAGGCCGATGATGGTAGCCTTGCTGTACCAGATCTAAAACTATATTATAAAGCAGTGGTCATCAAAACCATTTGGTACTGGCTAAGAAACAAAGTAGTGGACCAGTGGAATAGGTTAGGTTCACAGGACAAAATACTCAATGACAATAGTAATCTAGTGTTTGATAAACCCAAAGACCCCAGTTTTGGGGATAAAAACTCACTATTTGACAAAAACTGCTGGGATAATAGGAAACTAGTATGGAAGAAACTAGGCACTGATCCACACCTAACACCATATACCAAGATAAGGTCGAAATGGATTCATGATCTAGACATAAAGAATGATATTATAAACAAATTAGAACAATGTAGGATGATCTACCTCTCAGACCTGTGGAGGGATAAGGAATTTGTGACCAAAGAAGAACTAGAGATCATCATTAATCACAAAATAGATAATTTTGACTATATCAAGTTAAAAAGTTTTTGTACAAAGAAAATGAGGGCAGACAAGATTAGAAGGGAAGCAATGAACTGGGAAAACATTTTTACATTCAAAGGTTCTGATAAAGGCCTCATTTCTAAAATATATAGAGAATTGACTCAAATATATAAGAATTCAAGCCATTCTCCAATTGATAAATGGCCAAAAGATATGAACAGACAATTTTTTCAGATGAAAAAAATTGAAACTATTTCTAGTCACATGAGAAGCCTAACATCACTATTGATCAGAGAAATGCAAATTAAGACAACTCTGAGATACCACTACACACCTGTCAGATTAGCAAAGATGGCAGGAAAAGATAATGACGAATGTTGGAGGGGATGTGGGAAAACTGGGACACTGATACATTGTTGGTGGAACTGTGAACGGATCCAACCATTCTGGAGAGCAATTTGGAACTATGCTCAAAAAGTTATCAAACTGTGCATGCCATTTGACCCAGTAGCGTTTCTATTGGGCTTGTATCCCAAAGAGATCATAAAGGAAGGAAAGGGACCCATGTGTGCTAGAACATTTGTGGCAGCCCTTTTTGTAGTGGCTAGAAACTGGAAACTGAATGGATGCCCATCAATTGGAGAGTGGCTGAATAAATTATCGTATATGAATGTTATGGAATATTATTGTTCTGTAAGAAACAACCAGCAGGACGATTTTAGAGCGTCCTAGAGAGACTTGCATGAACTGATGCCGAGTGAAACCAGCAGAACCAGGAGAACATTATACACAGCAACAAGACTATATGATGATCAATTCTTATGGACATGGTTCTCTTCAACAATGATGTGATTCAAACCAGTTTCTATTGTTAAGCGATGAAGATAGTCATATACATCCAGAGAGAGGCCTGTGGGAACTGAGTGCGGACCACAACACAGCATTTTAACGCTTTCTGTGAATATCTCCATGCATTTTGTTTTCCTTCTTAGGTTTTTTTTTTCCTCTCTTTCTAGATCTGATGTCTCTTGTGCAGTAAGATAACTGTATAGATATGTATAAACATATTGGATTTGTCATATAAGTTAACATATTTAGCATGTATTAGATTACCTGTCAGTTAGGGGTGGGGGTGAAGAGGGGCAGGGAAAGCTTGGAACAAAAAAAAAGTTTTGCAAAGGTCAATGTAGAAAAAATCACTTATGTGTACTGTAAATAAAAAGCTTTTAATAAAAAAAAAGTAAAGAACTTTTCAAACCTTAAAGTGTTATGTGAATATTATTATTATTTTTCTTATTATTGTTGTTAATCTAAAATTCAGTTCCCCTAAGTCCTTCTTTTTGTCCAGTCTAAACCCAGACAATTCATTTGCTTTACTTTCCAGTTTCTTCCCCATTTGACTATATTCTGGTCCCTGCCCACAGTTCCCTAAATAACATTAATGTATTTCTACACCATGTATTTTGTGTGTATAGTGTGAGAATTGTGAGAATTGAATGAACTCACACTGACTCCATCTTGTGGCTCAATTCTGTATCTAGTTCAGCGTCTTTCCTATTAAGTTATAGGTCTAGTTCAATTTCTATCTTGTGAGAGAACTTTATTGCATTGTTTGAACCTAGCCTTACTTATCTGGGAAGCTGGATCACTTCTACCTGATGCTTAAAAACCCTTAACATGGGTTTTGCTGGGTTTGTAGGAGGTGAAGACTAGTACTCCTGGTATGAGGGCTTGCTTAGCCTGTTTCAGGACTTTCAGAGGGTCTATCTGTCAGCCAACTCTTACCTGTGGCTCCAGAAAACTGCAGCATGATGATAACTGGGGAAATATTTTTAGAAGAATTACATGTTTAACCTATAGTGAATTACTTGCTGCCTAGGGGAGGGGAAGAGAGAGGGAGAAAAATTTGGAATGCAAGGTTTTGCAAGAGTGAATATTGAAAATTATCTTTGCATGTATTTTGAAAACAAAAGGCTATTACTAGGTTTTTTTAATGGTCATATCCTAGTAAAATCATCTTGGCAGATGGGCAAAACCAGGTTGAGGGTAACCAACAAGCATCAAAATCATTCATGAGTTAGGGAGATGTCTGCCCCAAGTGTGTGAGGTGGAATGAGTAGATAAGTTGTTCCTACATCCTTGAGAGTGACTGAAGAAGGTGTTGTGGAACTTAGACCTTGTTCAAGAATCAAAGACACTAAGGTCATCCATGGCATCCCAGGCAATCACCAGACATTTTGATTTTTATGTTAGCCCCGGACTTCGATAACTGAAAGAGAGAGTAAGGCTAAAGACTGTGGAACCCTGCTTCACTTAAATCCATTTCATTCATATGTCAAGATATCACCCTGTGATATCATTGATCTTCTTCAAAAATAAAGGACCACCCACAATGGCAACAGGTTATACTGACCAGAAATCCCATCAGATCCAAAGATTGATGCAAGGAATTTTCTTACAATTATACATCTCAAGCAATCCCATTTGTTTTTATTTGAAAGTGGGCCCTATTCTGGGCATTCAGTAACTGCTCCCTTGTTCTTTTCATTGAATACAGATATTTGGGGAGGGAGTAGGACACCTCTTTTTCTGATTTCAGGGAATTGTACCTATTCTCTCTCTCCTCCCAATTGGGAAAGTCCCTAATCTTTCCTCCAATTAGAAATCAATTACCTGATCTTATCCTGGTTTGAACCCTATTCATTATTTTTAATGCATAAAAATCTCTGTCCTCCTGCATTCCTACACCAATGCCAAGCTGATGAAGCCTGAACCCAATTTATTTTGCAATTGGCATGCATTGCTTAACAAATCAATATGTTCAGAAGTCTGAACCTTGGTTTCCTCAGTTGTTTCAGATTTCTCCCATCACAAAAGTAAGGATGGAGAAGGATAAATAGAAAATATGTATCTATTTAACCTTCTTTTGCCCACTTTAGAAGAATGAAGTTCATTTTTAAAAAATGAACCTCTTCCTCTATATTTGCATATTATTCTGATATACTCCAATTGTGAGAAATAATAATTTCCTCCCTCTTTGTCCTCATTTCTTCCCTAATTTATTTTCTGCCTTTTTTCCTTTTCTTTCTTGAAGCCAAATAAAACAACAAAAATTCCAAATCCAGGTCCTCAATTTGTCAAGAGGTTTTTTGGTTTGGAGTTTTTTTTTTTTTTTTTCACATCTTTGACCCTTGAAAGCAATGGGATTCTAAAGTGACAGTAATCTCTTCTCTGCCTATTAGAATGTAAGTATTTAATTCTATTCTGCCCTTTCAAGTTTCTTGAATATATTTCCTTGCTAGGCTTCTTTTGGTCCTTTGTTTGCATTTTAAAGATTCTAACCAGCTCTAGCCTTCCAAGCAGGAATGCTATTTAAGTAAGAGAAGAAGCATCATACAATGGAAAATGTGCAGATGGTGAAGGCAGAGTTTCTAGATTCCTATCCAGACTTTCATGCTTACTGTCTGTATGGCAGATGTGTGGAGATGTCATTTAGCCTACATAGACCTGAGTTTCCTCATTTGTAGAATGGAATGAACTAGATGGCCTCTTATATGTTTTCCAGTTCTAAATCTATAATCCTACTTAAGGGTTCATTTGTTCCCCCTGCATTTTTTCAGGATGTTACCCTTGTTTGTAATCATTTCTTTTCCCTTTTACTATAACTGATCCAAGATTTCTTTCTTTTGTCTTTTTCTTTTTTTGCTGAGGCAATTGGGGTTAAGTGACTTGCTTAGGGTCACACAACTAGGAAGTATTAAGTATCTGAGATTAGATTTGAACTCAGGTCCTCTTGACTTTGGGCTGATGCTCTTTCCACTGCACTACCTAGCTGCCCCAAGTTTTCTTTCCTTCCATAAAAATTGGCATTTGATACTTTGTGGTTCCTTGGTATTTGAACTCTTTTCTTCCTGGCTGCTTGATACATATTCTTTGACCTGGAAGCTCTGAAGTCTATCATATTTATGAATATGTTAAATTTGGAGTTTCTTTTAGATTGTAGATTACTTATAGTTTCACTTTGTTTTCTGGTTCTAATAGTAAATCACGGCAGTTTTCTTTTATGATTTTCTGAAACTTGTTATCCAGGGATTTGATTTGCCCATGGTTTTGGGGGAAGGATGTCCAGTGATTCTTAAATTATCTCATATATATATTAGTTATGACCACCAACAACAACACCACACAAAAGAAAGTGGAAAAAAAAAAGAAATCCAAGGGAAGAAAGAAGATACGGTATTATTGCCTTGGAGTATGTAGTGGAGGCAAGGGAGAGTGGGTAATAGCCACAGAGCATCTTTCCTGACATTTTATGTATTTTATTTAAATGCATTTCCTGAGGAGGTCTGGGTTGTTAAGCCCTAGTATATCAATGCATTTGTTAAGGATCTTGACTAGGACAAGACCCTGCCTGCCAAAGTAAGAACAGATTGGGGGACCTTAGTTCCTGGAGCAGTTTAAATTCAGATTTCCATCTAATGACTGGAATGTAGATTTCACTGAACACCCTTTCCCGCCCCAACAGAAAGAAGATAGAGACTACCTACCCACCTAGCCATTCTTCTGTTAGTGATGACATGAGGTGCACCTTTTCTGGTAAAAAGAACTTCTGCACCCTATAATCTCATCACCTCAAAAAACAAAAACACACCCTCTAAAATCACGCAGACTGGTTTTTCCACCACACCCTCATTCATAAACTTTCTCTTTGATATTGTCCATCAGGATTTCCAGTATTTCCATTTCCTCATTCCATTACCTTGGTTTAGGCTTTATTTCCCTCCCTTTATGGCTATTTCAAAGAATTACAGAATCTGAGTTGGAGAGTATCCCGCAGACCATTTAAGTCTAACCTGTACTCCCCCAGTGATCTTTGCTGAAACATCTTACAAGTGGCCATCCAGCCTTTGCTTGAACATCTTCAAAGAGATGGAACTCACTAATTCCTTAGGCAACCTGGTCCATTTTTGGAAATTTTTAATTAATAGAGTCTACCTGAACCTGTGTTTCTTCCATTGCAAAATAGGGATACCACTTACTTCATAGGATTCTTTAAAGGAATAAATGAATTATTCCTTTATAGAAAAAGTGCTTTGTAAACTTTAAAGAACTCCATGTTGATGTGATTATAATCCCCAAGTTGTCTTTCCTCAGGAATACTGTATCTTAGTTTATACCTTGACTCCAAGTTGTCTTTAAAATGGTGTATCTTTTAGATCTTCTTAGTTTATGTTTTGGCTCCTAGTTGTCTTGTTTTAGTACTGTATCTTATCGTTAGCTTATTTTAGTAATTTTATGTCTGGGATACTGACTTCAAAAAGAATGTTGGTTGTATGGTTCATGACTAGGCTACTGGCTCAAAGGATTTTGCCTGAACTCTAACTCCAACTAACTTCTAAGCCATAAAATTAGCACATCAGGGACATCCTGACAGAGTCTAACTATTAATATATCAATGGTTTCTTGAAGCCAGTGAGCCTAAGCCACAAAATTAACATCCTAAAACTAAAGTGTAACAGTAATGAAATGCCTGATCTAAAACCCCCAACTCTAGCTCGATAAACATTTTTCTCCCACTTCTTTGCTAATTCCCTTTTGGAACTTAGTCTGCCAGTCAGTAGCACAATAATAAGATCTTTGCCTCTTGATCTGAAGGTGGTTTAAGCTTACAAATTCATATTTTGAGACACCTAGTGACACCAATCTGGAACCCCAATGTTTTGTGGGGGGAGTTCAGTGCTTCTGCACCCCAACAATGTATATTGGGGGGCAGGGTTTGGAAGTGGGTTTTTGTTTTTTTACTTCCAGCCAAAACTTGTCTCTGAAACTTTTATCTATGGCTGCTAGCTCTGCTGGATCCAATGATTCTGGCCTTCTGGCTTTTCTAGCCACCCTCCCCACCCCCCATGGCTGGAATGTTTTCCCTCCTCCATTCTGCCTATTTGACTGGTCCCTACTAACATCTCATTTTTACAGAAAGGCTTTCCCAATCCCTCTTATTTCTGTTAATTACTTCCTATTTATCCTGTATATAACTTGATTTGTTTGAATGTTGTCTCCCTCATTAGATTATAACCTCCTTAACTAGTGTGGAAGAAATTAGGGCTTGACCCACACCTAACACCACATACCAAGATAAGATCTAAATGGGTTGAAGATCTAGATATAAAGAGTGATTTTGTAAGCAAATTAGAGGAACGTAACATAGTTTACCTCTCAGACCTGTGGAGATGGAATAAATTTATGTCCAAAGAAGATCTGGAACTCTTAACTGAACACCAGATAGATAATTTTGATTATATTAAGTTAAAAAGTTTCTGTACAAACAAAACTAATGCAGACAAGATTAGGAGGGAAGCATCAAATTGGGAAATCATCTTTACATTTTATGGTTCTGATAAAGGACTCATTTCTTTTTTTTTTTTTATTGAAGCTTTTTATTTGTATAACATATGTATGAGTACTTCCCCAGCATTGATCTTTACAAAGCTTTCCATTACAAATTTTACCCCCAGTCCCCTCCCCTCCCCTAGATGGCAGGAAGTCCACTACATGTTAATAATGTTGAAATGCTTGACAAGTTATGCAAGAAAAATCCTATCTACAAGAAAAAAAAAGAATCAGAGAAAGGCAACACAATGCAAGCAAACATCAATAGAGAGCATGAAAATGTTACGTTGTGGTCCATATTTCACATCCCTCTCTCTGGGTGTATATGGTTTTCTTCATTGAACAATTGGAACTGGTTTGAGACAATTCTTTGTTGCAGAGAGCCATGTACATCAGAATTGATCATCATGTAATATTGTTGTTGCCGTGAATAATGATCTCTTGGTTCTGCTCGTTTCACTCAGCATCAGTTCATGCAAGTCTCTCCAGGCCTCTCTGAAATCGTCCTGCTGGTCATTTCTTACAGAGCAATAATATTCCATAACATTCATATACCATAATTTATTTAGCCATTCTCCAATTGATGGACATCCCTTCAGTTTCCAGTTTCTAGCCACTACAAAAAGGGCTGCCACAAACATTCTTGCACAGGTGGGTCCCTTTCCCTCCTCTAAGATCTCTTTGGGATATAGGCCCAGTAGAAACACTGCTGGGTCAAAGGGTATGCACAGTTTGATAACTTTTTGAGCGTAGCTCCAGATTGCTCTCCAGAATGGTTGGATCCGTTCACAGTTCCACCAACAATGTATTAGTGTCCCAGTTTTCCCACATCCCCTCCAACATTCATCGTTATCTTTTCCTGTCATTTTAGTCAATCTGACAGGTGTGTAGTGGTACCTCAGAGTTGTCTTAATTTGCATTTCTCTGATCAATAGTGACTTGGAACAACTTTTCATATGACTAGAGATGGTTTTAATTTCATCATCTGAAAATTGTCTGTTCATATCCCTTGACCACTTATCTGTTGAAGAGTGGCTTGAATTCTTATAAATATGAGACAATTCTCTATATATTTAGAAATGAGGCCTTTATCTTTCTAAAATATATAGAGAATTGTCTCATATATATAAGAATTCAAGCCACTCTTCAACAGATAAGTGGTCAAGGGATATGAACAGATAATTTTCAGATGATGAAATTAAAACCATCTCTAGTCATATGAAAAGTTGTTCCAAGTCACTATTGATCAGAGAAATGCAAATTAAGACAACTCTGAGGTACCACTACACACCTGTCAGATTGACTAAAATGACAGGAAAAGATAACGACGAATGTTGGAGGGGATGTGGGAAAACTGGGACACTAATACATTGTTGGTGGAACTGTGAACGGATCCAACCATTCTGGAGAGCAGTTTGGAACTATGCTCAAAAAGTTATCAAACTGTGCATACCCTTTGATCCAGCAGTGTTTCTACTGGCCTTATATCCCAAAGAGATCTTAGAGGAGGGAAAGGGACCCACGTGTGCTAGAACGTTTGTGGCAGCCCTTTTTGTAGTGACTAGAAACTGGAAACTGAAGGGATGCCCATCAATTGGAGAGTGACTGAATAAGTTATGGTATATGAATGTTATGGAATATTATTGTTCTGTGAGAAACAACCAGCAAGATGATTTCAGAGAGGCCTGGAGAGACTTGCATGAACTGATGCTGAGTGAAACGAGCAGAACCAGGAGATCATTATATACAGCAACAACAATATTACACGATGATCAATTCTGATGGACATGGTTCTCTTCAACAATGAAATGTTTCAAACCAGTTCCAATTGTTCAGTGAAGAAAGCCATATACACCCATAGAGAGGGATGTGAAATGTGGACCACAATATAACATTTTCATGCTCTCTATTGATGTTTGCTTGCATTGTGTTTCCTTTCTCTGTTTTTTTTTTCTTGTAGATACGATTGTACTTGCACAGCAAGATAAGTGTGGAAATATGTATACATATATTCGACTTATCAAGTATTTTAACATAATTAACATGTAGTGGACTTCCTGCCATCTAGGGGAGGGAGGGGACTGGGGGTAAAATTTGTAACGGAAAGTTTTGTAAAGATCAATGCTGAGGAACTACCCATACATATGTTATGCAAATAAAAAGCTTTAATTAAAAAAAAAAAAAAGATTGTAACCTCCTTGAGGACTAAAGCTGTTTTTTGTCTCTTTTTGTATAGTTCCTGGAACATAGTAGGGGCTTAATAAATGTCAATTGATGATTGAATGTGATCGCTAAGGACAACAAAACAATTCCAATCATTCCTCCACCTGACAACTCCTAAAATACTTAAAAACACCTGAACTCAACCAATCCTACTCCCAATCCACTCCTCCACCTCAACGCCTCACTCTACACCCTCCATCCCCAGCACCATTTGAGCCTTCTAAAAGTTAAATATTCCAGTTCCTCATAACGTGGAATCCATGTTGTCTTCTGTATGTTATCCAGATAATGAAAAGCACCTATACTAGGAGCCACCACTTTTTCTTTCTCATTTGCCTTTGCAGTCTAGTTTCCAGCCTCATCATTCCACTGAAAATAGTTTCTCTAAAGTTACAAATGATTCTCTCTGTCTCTCTCTGTCTCCCTCTCTCTGTCTCTCTCTGTCTCTGTCTCTCTCTCTCTCATATTAATAGTATTTTATTTTTCCAAATACATGCAAAGACAGATTTCAACATTCATCTTTGTAAAACTTTGTGTACACATTTTTCTCCCTCTTTTTCTCTCTCTCCCATACCAAGCAATCTGATATAGTTTAAACATGCACAATTCTTCTAAAAATATTTCCATGCAAGAAAAATCAAATCAAAGGGATGAAAAACATGAGAAAGAAAAAAAAAAGAACAAACAGAAAAAAAGGTGAAAATACTATGCTTTGAACCACATTCAGTCTCCTATAGTTCTCTGGATGTGGATGGCTCTATCAGGTTTATTGGAATTATCTTGAATCATCTCAATGATCTCTTATTTGACAAATCCAATGGCCTTTTTTCAGTCTTCACCTTTCTCAGTCTCTGATACCTTTGATACTGCCAGCTACCCTTTAAATCTTCTCTTCTCTCTACATTTTCATGATATTTGTCTTCTTACCTGAGTGTTTTTTTTAAGATTTTAGTGTTTTTAATTTTCTTTGCCACATCTTCCTCCAAGCCACAATCTATAACGAGTGTCACCCAAACAGTCTTCAGAATTCTTCTCCCTCTAAATTATCTTTGGTGATATCAACTTCAATGGGTTCAATTATCATCTTTATGTAGCCAATTTTCATATCAATTTACACAATCCTAACTTCTCTCCTGACTTCCAATCTCAACTCTCCTACTGCCTTTTGCATGTCTTGATCTAGACCAGGACTTCTTAAACTTTTCCCACTCATGACCCCTTTTCACCCGAAAAATTTTTACATGACCCTGGGTATATAAATCAAACACTTACTGATAATAAGTCATAATTTCCTCACCCTTACATTCAGTTATGAGATGCCATATGGAATTGTAAACCAGTTTAATTAGCTGGGTCATAAACAACTCAAAATCAGCATGATAAAGATGAATTTTCTTTTCCTTCCTTCTTCCAAACTTCCCTGTTATTGATGAGGGTACCACTAACCTCCCATTTGCCAAGACTCATAATATCCTCAACTCCATATCTAATTAGGGTGTATGAGGTATATAAGTAGGATTAATGCCTCTGGTCTAAGGGCATTCCAAACCCTTTTCAGGGATGCTCATCCTTTACCCAGCTTTCATCTGTAGCTCTAAGAAACTGGAACATGAACAATGGCCATCCTCCACTCCAGATCACTGTCTCAGCAAATAAACAATGTTAAGGATAACTGACGGATCTCAGATCTCTTGGTGTCTATCCCAAGCATGTGAAGTTTCCCTAGGTAGAGTGGGCAGATGGGAACAATTTGCTCCTAGAGCTATGAAAGTGGCTGAAGCAGGTGCTATGGAACACTTAGAGCTTGGTCAGGAATAAGACAGGATCATCCACTGCATCCCAGGCTATCACCAGCCTTCTCAGTTTTTGCCACTGGACTTTGATGACTCAGGAGAGAGTAAGGCTGACAGCTTTGTGCAACTATGCCTTAAATCCAATTCATGCACAATATCACTCATCTCTTCAAAAATGAAAGGTGAAACTTAGTTTATCTGTACCAAGACTTGTTCCAATCTTCCCATCTCTCATGTATACCCCCATTTCTGCATTCATTCAGTGGCCAATGCAGTGGCCAATCTGATGCAGGCCCTCATCCCTTCTTGTCTGGACCTGTGAGAAAAAATTCCTTTGGACCCCTCCTCTAATGTTTGATGTATTATATAAAGCATATAGGGATAGATAGGTTCTCATAGTGGACCTCAAACTTTTATATTTACTATTTGTTTGCCACTTGCACAACCACAAGAATGCTGACAAAGATAGCTCCATCCTATTTTACTAAAATTCCACATTCAAATCCAGCTTGAGTGGGATGCTTTACTGCTTTGGAAAGCCCAATTTTATTTTTGTACCTCCAAACCTCTCTCGTCCAATGTGAGCAAGTGACTATTTTATTACTTAGTGAAGATGCCCTTACTTTGCCCAACCTGTGACTCCTCTGCTGGAGATGTCATTTTTGGCCCTCAAAAGCAAACACAAGAGTTTATATTTTACCTTGACTTTTTAATATTTGGAAATCCTGTGAAAACAAGATGCTGGCAGAAAGGGGCATCTTACCCTTCAATTGGAGAATGGCTGAATAAATTATGGTATATGAATGTTATGGAATATTATTGTTCTGTAAGAAATGACCAGCAAGATGATTTCAGAGAGGCCTGGAGAGACTTACATGAACTGATGCTGAGTGAAATGAGCAGAACCAGGAGATCATTATACACAGCAACAAGACTATATGATGATCAATTCTGATGGACATGGTTCTCTTCAACAATGAAATGTTTCAAACCACCTCCAATTGTTCACTGAAGAAAGCCATATACACCCAGAGAGAGGGATGCGAAATGTGGACCACAACATAACATTCTCATACTCCTTGACTGATGTTTGCTTACATTGTGTTTCCTTTACCTGATATATCTTTTGTGTAGATAAGATTTTTCTTGCACAACAATAAGTTTGGAAATATGTATACATATATTCGATTTGCCAATATTTTAACATAATTAACATGTAGTGGATATCCTGCCATCTAGGGGAGGGGTGGGGAGTTGGGGGGAAGGGTTTGTAACGGAAAGCTATGTAAGGGTTATTGTTGAAGAATTACCCACACATATGTTATGCAAATAAAATAAAAATTAAAAAAAGGGGGCATTTTAAATCATGAGGAACATCTGGGGTGCACTTTATGAGAGGGGATCATGGATCCTTTAATAAAATGTCATTGGCTCAGAGCTCTGCCTCAGTCTCTTATTGTAGGTGGATAATTTTAATCCCCACAATTGCAATAACCTACTGGTTGGTCTCCCTTCAAGTCTTTTCCTACTTGTCTATCTTCCACCCAGCTAATAGTGATTTTCCTTAATACCCAAGTTTTACCAAAACCTCTCCTTTCTCAATATACTCCAATGGCTAAGTCTTCTAAGATAAATATCAAATCCACTGCTTGGTTTTTAAAGCCCTTCATCACTTTTCCCCCTCCTACTTTTCCGTTCTTACATTTTATTCTTCCCTATCCTCATCCCACAAATTCCAATTCAGTAACATTGACCTTTTTCTCAAACAGTCCAGATTGTGAAATTTGCTGTTGTCCAAACTATTTTTTTCATTTTCACCTCTTGGTTTCCTTCAGGTTCCAGCTAAAAATCTCAATTTGTAAAAAATCCTTTCCCAATCTCCATTAATGATCATTGTTTGTTGAATAGGACCATATCAGAAAGGTAATACCATGACTTGCAAGTGAATTGGATTTAAATAAGAGCCATGTAAAGCAACTGGTCTCACATCTGGGTCCAGAGGCAAGCTATAGGTCAGGAAGACTGAAGATGGCCCTGGATGCAGTGGGAGACCTTGAACTTTTTTAAGGCAAGGTCTTTCCCAGGTCCTATTAATGCTAGGCCTTCCCTCTACTATTATGTTATCTACCCCATTACAACGGAGTAATTTGGATTTATTTTTTTTTTTACTTCTTTGTATCCCAAGTAGTTAGCACATTACCGAACACATAGGTCCTAAATGAAAGCTTGTCCTTTTGCTTATTTTTCTAGTATTCTTTACTCCCCTCCATGTACTTTTCAATTCAGCAACACTGGTCTTCTTGCTGTTCCTTACATGCTTCTCAATACCCTCTCATGCCTAGAATGCTCTCCCTATCTAACTTTGCCTCCGAATTTCCCTGAAGACTCAGCTTAAACCTTTGCTTCTAGTAGCTTCCCATTTGCAATCACCATCTTGTATGAAGACCTTTCTTTGCTCATCACCTTCCCCACTAGCCCAACAGCTTTCTGAAGGCAGAGACTGGAGATTGTTTTTGCCCTTCTATGCATCCCAGTGCTCAGCACAATGCCTGGTGCTTGCCTAGACTTCTAAAACGTAGCATCTGCCAACAAGGGCACATGATGTGACCAGGCCAGAATGTAATGGCAAAATTAACCCCTCTACACTATACCATAAAATGCTATATTTAATACACTTTTTTAAAAAGATACATTCTCCTCCACCTTTAGGTCCCTCACCTCACTGTCCTATGTGGCACAGTGTAAAGAGCACTGGACACAGAGCCAGGAAGACCTACATCCAAATTCTGCTTCACACCCTTCTTAGCTGTGGGTCTTCAGGGAAGTCTTTTCTCCATCTCTTTCCTCAACTTTAAAATGGGGGTGATACCACCTACCAGCTCCCAGGGTGGTTGTGAGGATCAAATGAGTTATTTTGTAAAGTGCTTGCAAACCTGAAAATCTAGAATCATTATTCCTACCCTGGGAATGTGTAGCGCTGGGTCAGCCCCCCAATCTCTCCACCTCCACTTAAAAGTGCTTTGTGATGCTGGAGGATCACCCTGTAAGTGACCATGCCGTCCAGTCTCCCAAAGCTGCTTTGTAAGCCGCCTGTGCATCTCTCCCTGACCTCAATCCCATTCCCCCCACAGCAGGTCCCTGGAAGACTAGAGGCAGCAGATGCAAACAGCCTGCACTGGTCCCAGCCCCATCCTTGGCTTGTTCCCTCAGGGTGCAAGGCCTTCTCTTTGGAGCCAACTTCCATCTCAACTCCTCCATTTTCCACTTGCTTCATCCATCATTCTCCCTTCCACTTTCTCCCCCTCCCATTCATTTATTTAGAACATTCCCCCATCCTCCTTTGTAAGTTTTGAGCTCCAAATTATCTCTCCCATCCTTTCCCCATCCACTGGAGAGCAAGCAATATTATACATGTGAAGTCATGTCAAACTAGGGGGGGGATAGGAGCAATAAAACCACATCTATCTCCCCTTGGGGAGGAGAGGGAGATACAAACATGCACAAACACAGACATGTTATAAAAAAGAAAACTCTTCAGTCTTTACTCTGGGGCCTGGGCCAACACATAAAGCCTTCATGCACTGAACTCCCGAAGACAATGCTCCTGTGCCCAGAGGTTCCCAACCCCAGGCCCAGATCAGGAGCAAGGCTCTGCTTGGGACTGGGACAGACTGTCAGCTTAAAGGGATGCCGACTGACTGCAGGGCCTCCACGGCCCAGCCTGGGCAGCGCCCCGGCTCTCCATACATGGTCTTCATGAAGTCCCGAACAAAGTCTGGGAAGCGGTGCTCCATGATGCTGGTCCGGATAGCATCCATCAGCCGCAGCTGGGGGGAGGGGAAGAGTGGATGGGTGTGTTAGGGAGGGGGAGACAGAACACAGAGACTCAGTCACAGCCCCCCAAACAGCCCCTAGCCCAGAAGAGCTGGAGGACATAGGTTCCAATGCCACTTCTGATGCCATATACCCGTGTGACTTTGGGCAAGCACTTAGCTTCAGCTGCTTCATCTATAAAACGGGAAGGCAGAGCTAGAAATGGGCCCAAGATCTACAATCCGTGAACAACAGCCCTGTCCCTTGGCCCATGAGGACGCCTCGCTTCAGAGACAGGAGCCTGTCTGGGGTCACATGGCCAGGATTCAAATGCAACCCTCCTTGTCCCCTGCAAGCACTCTCTGCCTCCCTCCCTCTACAAAGGCTTCAATTTTGGGAAGATCCAGATCTCTGAACCTTAGCTGGGAATGGCTTCACCTCTCTGAGCTTCAGTTTCCTCATCTGTAAATGGGTATAACAATCCTTGCCCTTCCTAGCTCACAGTATTCTTAGGAGAAATGCTATCTTGACAATGTTAAACTCTACACAACAGTGACCTCTTATGCAATCACTTGGGCTCTTTAAGCCTCAGGACCTCAGCTGTAAAAATGAGGTGGCTGACCTCCAATTGTTCACTGAAGAAAGCCACATATACCCAGAGAGAGGGATGTGAAATGTGGACCACAACATAACATTCTCATACTCCTTGACTGATGTTTGCTTACATTGTGTTTCCTTTACCAGATATATCTTTTGTGTAGATAAGATTTTTCTTGCACAACAATAAGTTTGGAAATATGTATACATATATTCGATTTGCCAATATTTTAACATAATTAACATGTAGTGGATATCCTGCCATCTAGGGGAGGGGTGGGGAGTTGGGGGGAAAAATTTGTAACAGAAAGCTATGTAAGGGTTAATGTTGAAGAATTACCCACACATATGTTATGCAAATAAAATTTAAAAAAAAAAAATGAGGTGGCTGGACCTCCAAGCTCTCTTCCAACTCCAAATCCTCTGCCTTATGACTGCCCCTTCCTAACCCCACTCCCACAGATTCCCCAGGTGTGACTTTTGGCAAATCCTTGTTCCTCCCTGGGTTTCAGTTTCCCCCACTAGAAAATGAGGAATTTAGAACAGATGGACGTCCCTCCCCCTGTGGAGCTGAAAACCTATGACCCTGAGACATCGCCCCCAAGGGGCCCTGTACCTGGTAGGCGATGTTGTGCACAGTGACATGATGCAAGGCAGCTGTGTTGTTGCTATGCAGTAAAACATGGAGGAAGGCCCTCGTGTGCCTGTAGGACAGGAGGGGGTGTCAGCACCTGCCCAGAGGTGCTCCCGCCTCCTTCCCTGGGTCCTCTGGGACCCTTCCCTGGGATACCTCTGACAGGTGGGGCAGCTACAGTCCTCATCAATGGGCCGGAAATCCTTCGCAAATTGCTTCTTCTTCAACTGGAGGTTTCCCGTGGGAACAAGGGCGGACCCAAAGCGCTGGAGGGAGGGAAAAGAGGGAGCAGGTCTTGGCCCTGAACACCCACCCACTCAAGCCATCTCTGATCCAGCTCAGCCCACCCACCGGGTCTTACCGCTGTGCGTGTGGGGAAGACACAGTCAAACATGTCACAGCCCAGGGCAACGCAGACCACCAGGTCGGTAGCGTAGCTGGGGGGCAGTGGGAAGACAAGAGGCATCAGGCAGAAGCCAATCAGCTTTCTTACCCCCCTCCCCCCAGATATGCCCTCCCTGCTGCTCTTCCCAGATAACCTGCTCTGGATCTGAGGTCCCTGCACACAAGGGGAGAAGAGACTCCTGCTCCCAATCCTCCTCCAGCTCTGCAGAGGGGAGTGCAGGTTACATCCTCCTGACAGACTGGAAGCTCCAAGGGCTTTGGTTCTACTTCAACAGATACCCTCTTACCCAACGCCCATAAGGTAGCGCGGCTTCTCCCGAGGCAGGCGGTCTGTGCTCAGGGTCACCATCTTCCAGAATTGCTCCTTACTCTCACCCCCACTCAGTCCCCCGATGGCAAAGCCTGGCACGTCCCTCTTGGTCATCTCTGAGAAAGGGCCAAGCCACAGAACTGCCAGTCCCCTCTGAAAGGCAGCAGGAGGAACCCCTGCTTGGTCCCATTCCCCCCAACTGTCCTTGGGAAACACAAGCTTTGTGGACTGAGAAAGAAGCCTTCATCCTCCGTGTTTTCCTCCCTACCCAAGCCACTGGGGCACTTACCTTCAAGACATTTGCTCCGTAAAACAGGATCCAGGCCACCCTGGATGATGGCAAATAGGTTTTGTTGGTCAGGTCGTCGGTTGGCTGAAATGCACCGGTCTAGCCAGCGGATGGACCTGCAATGGTTACTCTGATTATAGCCTCCTCAGCCTTGAGGGACCCTGGGCAGATGACCAGAATCTTCTGTAGGGCACAAGTAAAGTCTCTGCTGCTAGTTACTTAATCAATACTCATCAACTATATGGAATAATTCACAAGCATTTATTAAGTTCCCGCTGTGTACCAGACTCTTATTATATTAAGTGCAGAGGCTACAAAGACAAATGCAAAAATAGTTCTTATCCTCAAGGAACTTATTTTCCAATAGGGTAGACAGCTGTTGTGATTGTGGTTTGTCCTACATTCTTGAAGAAGCCCCATAACATTAGGGAGGTGATGCTATGAGATGCAAGTGGATTTGATTTGAATGAAGAAGGGCTGTGCAAGGTCACCAGCCTCACTCTCTCAAGCTCCACTGAAGCCAGTAACAAGATATAGATTAGGACTAGAGATGACCTTAGATGCAATGGGAGAGCTTGGCCTTTTTGAGCTAAGCTCTAAAAAGTCTCAGTTTGACTGAGGCAATGCACAATCAGTGATGAAGGCTAAGTAGCAATTGAGGCAAAAAATGGTCTCTTCTACCTAGTCAAACACACACACACACACACACACACACACACACACACACACACACACA
>JAJPUD010000814.1:122756-215140 GCA_023553655.1 Myrmecobius fasciatus
AAAAAGGAGAGGGGAGAGAATGAAGGGAGGAGGGAAGGGAAAGAAGGAGGAAGGGAGGAAAAGAGGGAGGAGAGAAAGGAGGGAGGAGAGAAGGAAGAAGAGAAGAGGGAGGAGGGAAAAGAAGGAAGGAAGAAGGAAGAAAGGGAAGAGGGAAAGGAAGGAAGGGGGAAAGAAAAGAAGGGAAGAAAGGAAGGGAATAACTCCCAGTGAGGTGATTCCCTCTATCAATACAGATCAACCTTTTTTTTAATTTTCAAAAGTTGCATCTGCATTAGAGAGATGCATGAAAAAAATTCTATGAAAGAACCACAAAGGAAAAGTATCGTTCCAAATTTAGGAATTTAAAAATTCATCAGTCAACAAGCACTTATTCGGGGTTTAGTATATGCTGGCCCTAGGGAGACATGGACAAAAGTGAAATAGATCTAGCCCTCAAGAAACTTACATGTTAATGGGGGGAGGGGAGGGAGAAGAGGGGAGAGACAACAAAATATACATCTATAAGTATATCCATGAACCATCAAAAATGAATACAAGGCAGTTTTGAGAAGGAAGTCCCCAAGGATTTGGTCTTGAGAGACCTAGAGATGATCTAGTTCAAGCTGTCATTTTATAGAGGAGGAAAGCAAATTTTAAAGAAGTGAGGAAATTTGCTCAAAGTCACACGGCAGTTGAGTTATCCCCAGCTTAGGCCCCTCCTGACCTGTGCATGGCTTCCTCCACCCGAGAGCCGGTCAGAGTGCTGCTGACCACATCATCCAGCTGCATCATGATGTCTGAGCCTGAAAAGGAAGACAGAGGAGAAGGAAAGTCAAGAGAATGTATACTTGAAAAGCCAGAAGGGGGGGAGGAGGGGAGTTAGGATAACCCTCTTCTTAGAACCTGGTGAGATCTAGAAATCAGCCTTCCCCACTGAAGCAGAAAGGGGGGAAAACAAATAAGCCTGCTTTCTAATACTTTCTCCAGTCTCTGATGTTCCCACAAGTGATTTTTATCTTTCTCAAATTTTCCTAGGATACTTTGTCAGTATTTTTCCACTCTATTTTGTATCATATATATCTTTTTTTTTTTTAAACATATCTCCTAGGAAATTCCTGGAGAGCAGATTGTATGCTTTTTATTTTTTTGTCCTTATGTTCCTAGAGTCCCTGTGATTAATAAATTTTTTGAGTATCTTACAAATAAATACCTTATATTTATATTGAAGGCAGGGGATGAGGAGGGAGAATAAGTATAGAGTACCCACTATGTGCCAGGCATATATCATCCCATTTGTTCCTCACAACAATCCTTCCAGGTAGGTACTATTATTATCCTCATTATACAGTTATGGCAGCTGAGGCAAACAGAGGTGACTTACGTGTCTGAGCTCCGATCTGTACTCAGTTCTTGCTGACTCCAGGCCCACTGCTCTATACATTGCCACCTAGCTTGAAAACTTACAAAGCACTTCACTTGAAAGGGCCCATTAAGTAAATAATAAAGAAGTGTGCTCTCCACTTTACTTAACAGCTAACAAGAGAGACAGGCCAATGATTTGACCACAGTCACAGCTAGAAAATGTCAAAGCTGAGATGGGCCCTGTTGAATTTTTCCCATTACAAACCACCTCCTCCACCCCATCCCCATCCCCACCCTATGTCAGCTTCCTGAGGAGAAAAGCCAGCAGCTCTAGCCTCTAGCTTCTCTTCACCAGCCAGAGCTCACCCAGAGCATTCTGAATCTCCACAGACTTCTCTGGGCTCAGCAGGATCTCGGCACCATCATATGGGGAATGGAATCGCACTCCTTCCTCTGTCACTTCAGACAGAGCCAGCAGAGACACCATTTGGAAGCCACCACTGTCCTGTGGATGATACTCCCTAATGACCTCAGGTCCTCAGTAAGGATCTGCCACTTTCCCATTGAGAAAATAAGTTGACAGATTTAGAGTTGCAAGTAATTTTGGAAATCATCAAAGTTAATCCCTTCCTTCATTTTACAGGTGGGAAAACTGAGCAACATTTGCTGAAGGTTATCTAACCTCCTATCCAGAACTCTTTCCATATCACTGTGCTCAGTCTCTAGAATAATAATAACCAGCAGTTCATATTTCTAGAGTGTTTTAAGGTTTGCAAAAACTTTCTCCAAGAAAACCCAGGAAGATAATCCAAAGATAACTTTTCTTGTTTTATATTATAAAGTGAGCCATATGCATACAAATATTCAATTTGTCAACTATTTTAAGATAATTAGCATGTAGTGGACTTCCTGCCATCTAGGGGAGGGTTGGGGACAAGGGGGGGAAAATTTGGAACAGAAAGCTTTGTAAGGGTCATTGTTGAAGAATTACCCATACATATGTTTTGCAATTAAAAAGCTTTAATAAAAGAAAAAAGAAAGAAAGCGAGCTTTTAAAAAGCTCAAACAAGGAGCTAAGAGCCCAGCCACTAAATATGGGGCCCTTTCCTTTAATGCATACTATTTTCCCCAACACCCTACAACTCTCTACCACCAGCCATCCCCAACGCACCGTGAGGAGGTTTTGGTTCCAGTTCATAAAGCCATGCAGCCCACCTGCCTTCTGTATGAGCTCAGGACCCTGGAGAAAAAGATTCAGTCACTACAAAAGTGAGACCAGGAGGAAAACTATCATAAAGGTGCCTATGCTCTTACAGAAAAAGTGCCAAGAGAAGACAGCCAGACTTGAAGGTTGTGCCCCCTCAGCCCACCTCTTATAATATACCTCTCCAGGCCATGCCTCCAGAAATGCAATCCCATCCTTATCGTATGAAGTTGAACCAAAACTAGGGAAGCATTCCTTTATATAATTTAGAGATGAAAGGGAATTTAGAAAATACAGTCCAACTTCTGTGTTTTATCATCAGGTTAACAAGGGCAGAGCAGAGATTGGTAACAAAGACTCAGATTCAAGCTCAAGTGTCCTGACTTCCCAAACTTCAAGCGTCCAATACTTTGTTGCTAAATTGTGTCGGCCTCTTCCTGACCCCATTTGAAGCTTTCTTCTGGAGTAGTTTGCTATCTCCTTCCCCAATTCATTTTACACAGATGAGAAAACAAGCAAACAGGGTGAACTGACTTGTTCAAGGTCACATAGCGGGTAAGCGTCTGAGGCTCAGGTCTTTCTGAGTCCTGGCCCAACACTATCCATTGCCCCACACTTCCCAGCCTTCATCTGGTACCTAGATGGTGAAAAGAGTACCATTCTGGAGTCTCGAATCACCTTCTTGAGTGTAAATCCAGTCTCAGACACTTAGCTGTGTGACTCAGCTTCAGCTTCCTCACCTGCAAAATGCGCTGGAGAAGTTCATAGCAATCCACTCCAGCATCTCCGCCAAGAAAACCCCAAAAGAGGTCGAATTAAAATCGATTAAAAAACAACGATGACCAACATCCATTACACAATGCCTTAAGATTTGCAAAGAACTTTACAAATATCTGATCCACCCAGCAACTCTGGGAGGTAGATGTTATAACCACCTTTTACCCTTAACTGTAGCTTTACATAATTGAAGTAACTTGCCCGAGGACATCTTGAGCCCGATTTTGGACTCAGACCTTTTTTCCTCAAAGTACAGCGCTCTCCAAAGGCGCCAGCCACCTGCTTGCCTATGACCGACTCCCGGAAATCTCAGTTCAGGGATCGGGAGCACCTCCCAGCTTTTGAGGGGATCTCTCTTAACGGCTCACTCACCGGCCTCGTGCCCAGGTGATACGTATTGCCCAGACAGATGCGGCAGCCCAGGCTATCCAGCTGCGCCGCCGTGATTCCTTTCATGGTTCCTTGCGTCCCCACGGGCATGAATACCGGCGTGGCTACGGTGCCGTGCGGCAGGCGCAGCTCGCACGCCCGCGCCTTGCTGCGGCCGCACTCGGCCATCACTCGCAGGGCCAGGGCTGCCGGGGCCCGAGTCCCGCCGGCTGCAGAAGCAATTACCGCTGCCATCCGTTCTGGACACCTCGTGGACTGGGGCTCTGTGGGTGCCGCCATATTACCATTTGGTCACGTGGCAGCCGTAGCTGGCGGAAGGCGTCTCGGAACCATGGCAACGGGTTTCCGGGGATTTGCAGGTAGACCCGCATTTTTATGTATTTTTTTTTTTTGAGACCCTAGAACTAGAACCAACAAATTACTCATGTAAAGTAATTAGAACATCAGTGTTTGGATTCTGAAAATTACGTGATCGTTATTTCTTCTCCGACTCCTTCCCTCTTGGGAATCTTATTACGGTTCAAATGGGGGAAACCGGCTAGCCCGCTAGGACTCGTCCGTTTTACATAGCCCCGTTGCGTCATCGATATGCGCTGTGCTGGGAATTGTAGTTTTTTTGGGGGGGTTGGGTTTTTGGTTTTTGGGTTTTTTTGTTTTTGGTTTTTTTGTTATTACAAGCTATTTCAGTAAGGCCTTTTTAGAAAAAGCTGAAGTGTGAAGAATATGATCGTTAGAAGCCATAAATCAAGAGGATCCTTAGGTAAAAACCTGCACAACCTGATTATAAATATTTAACTAAAAGCGAACGATGGATTGTCCTTGAAATTGATGTTACTTTTCACTATTATTTTTAACCAAAGACTGGATAGCCAGTCAGTTGATAAATAATTTTTATTAAATGTGTACTATAAGCCGGGCAATATGCTAATTGCTGGGGATACAAACACGAAAAAAGATCTTCCTTCAGAGAATTTACAATCTTTAAGGAGGAGAAACAACATGCCAAAAAAAAAAAAAAAGGAAAATGAAGATGAAAAAAAGGGTGGGTTTAAAGTTGTGGATGGAAAGGTGACCAATACAGGAGGCATGATGAAGTCCAAAGGAAAGCAGCTGGATTGGAAATTAAGATTTGATTGGCTTGGAAAACTTCTATGGAAGTTTTGGGAGGAGCTCTCCACCCCACCTTCCATTCATAGGGATCCCAAGTGCAAAGGGGCGTGTACCGAGATAGGAAAGCGATCTTGCAGGATGAGATTGCTGAGGTCATGATGTCCAAAGCTATATAACGGGGTGGGAAATGACCACCTCTCAAAAAGTCAGGGATCCTTGTTCAGGAAGGAGATGAACCGTATATAGCTCTATCTTTATCCGTTCTAATTTGAAATTTTGAGTATTCGTTGTTAATTAAGCAGCGTTAGCAAAAAATTCCGGTTCCCGCCAACAGAGGACGCTCATTTTCTCGGGGAGCCCTTCTAAATCAAGACCAGATCACTGTTTAGAGGAACCTAAGCTTTAACAAATAAGAGCAAAGAGCTAAATTGATCGACAGATGTATTTCTCAATCACAGACAATATTTAGCCGGGAGGCGCCGCCCCATTTCTTGCTCTAGTTAACTGATAGAGACTTTTTTGGCCAATAGAATAACAACTCCTGTAATGTATAAATGTTGATTTGCCAATCACATTTAACTTGATGGGTGGAATCCACTAACTCCACTGGTTTGCTAATCCGACAGGCAGGTAATCGTATCAATGAGAATGCGAAGATGTTTTAAAATAGGCGGAACTAGCATGCGATTTCCCGAAACACCGCCCCCGCCATTGACAACCAGATTCTTCAACCTATTGGATCTGGAGAATAGTGACAGTTCCTTTATCCAATGAATTCTCAAGAAAGGAAAAGGGGGTTAGGACATTTTCTCCCTTAACCATCATCAGTAAGCCCGTACCTCTACTTCATTGGCTTTTGACCGAGAGTGACAGGGCTGGTGGCCAGTAGACAGCAACCTAAAGGGTTTAGGGCGAAGCGTCGTCTGGGAGGGCCAGCCCCGGTTGCGTATGGGGCGGGAGGTCGCTTGGGTTGGGTGTCGCCTGAGAACCGGATGAGGCGGCGACTGTGAGACGAAGTTTGGAGTCGGGAGTTGGGCTGAGTCCCGGGGGAGCAACCGCCGGCGCGCGGGGCAGGGTCGTTGGGAAGCTGGGGAGGTCTCGTGGGCCCCGAGGGGAGAGTCGCTGCCGCCGCCACCATGGGGAACCGGGGGATGGAGGAACTGATCCCGCTGGTCAACAAGCTGCAGGACGCGTTCAGCTCCATCGGGCAGAGCTGCCACCTGGACCTGCCGCAGATCGCCGTGGTGGGCGGTCAGAGCGCCGGCAAGAGCTCAGTGCTCGAGAACTTCGTAGGCCGGTGAGTCTTGGGCGGGCTGCGCCGGCGACGGAAGATGGGCGCTCCCCCTCCCCGCGGGCCCTGCTCGCTCAGCCTGGGCGCAAGCGGCTTGAGGAATGGGCCCTAGACGCGCCTGGCTGCGCCGTTTGCGTAAGCCTCGGGCAGAGCCGTGGGTGAAGAAGCGCCGCTGGCGGGCGCGCGTGGACGGCGTAAAAGGGACCCGGGGATGGGTCCCGGTCAAGGCCCCCCTAACCCGAGGGGGGTTATCCGGGGGTCATTGAGACCCCGCGAGGCCTCCGTCCCGCGAACTAGGGGAGATCCACAACGGCGAGCTTCGCCCTCCCTCTTCGTCCCCCCGGGGGAGGACTCCGTGGCCCCGCCTGGGTGTCGGGCCGGCAGGTGCCAGCCAAGCGCCTGACAGCCCGCCCTATCCCGGGCTGCTTGGTGCCAGTCCGGAGGTGGGAAGAGGAGCGGGTCTCCATAGTTGTACAGCTGGAAGGCATCTAGGTCAGTCCTTTCTCTTTACAGATGAGGAAACCGAGGCCTAGGGCTGTTAAGTGAAGTGCCAAGGTTGCTGTTATCTCCCCGCCCTCCCGGCCTTATCTGGGATTGGTTTGGGAAGGGGGAGGGGGTAATATGTCCCGCTGAAGTCCCGGAAAAAAAAAAAATCCCCACCAGCCTGCTGCCTTTTTTGCCATTGTCCCATTAGGTTTGGCCAGTTTGCCAGTTGCTTTTAGTTTTATTTCAGCCAAGCTTGATTAGTTAACTGCAGTTCTGTTCAACTTGGCTCCTGGCCCGTGAGTTTGTCCAGGGAAGGACAGTGCTGAGAGGTTGGGTATGGGGATTCTGAATGGTTGTTGGGTTGTGTTTTTTTAAGCAGATGCTTTGTAGACTTGACAACTCCAGGTTTTACCCTTCAGTTGGTGAAGAACACAGAGTCTTCACCTTCTTTGCTGGAAAACTTGAGAAAATAAGAATAGTGGGGTTAGGGGGCCTAGTTTCCAAGTAGGCTTTCAGTGTAGTTGAGCTCATCGGAGGTGGTTTCCCCCTCCCCCCAATCCTTCCTTTCCCTTGTCAAAGAGAAGTTGGAGCCCATATGTCTTTACTTCAAGAAGTACTCTTGAGTCATGTTTAACTTCCCGTTTGGGGGAGGGCTGTCAGACTGATCATGTGTGTATCCTTCTGTACTTAGAAGTGCATAGGATCTCAGTGTGGCCAGCATCTTCCTAGAGACCTACTCTGCCTGTCTAGTTTTACAGAGAAAGCATTGTCTGTCCCAACAGTCTAGAAACCCAAGTTAATTGATATTGTACCTTTGGATCTTTGCAGAACACTTACACCGTGCTAAAAGTATTTACTCAAAGATTAAGGAGTTTTTGTTTGTTTCTTGGGTTGTAAACCTTTCCTGGTTTACAGTTTGACACTTGGTAAAATCTCGGGAGTTCTTTGTATTAGTAATTATAAGAGCTGCTTTATTTATCATTTCATCTGATCCCCAAAGCATCCTGTCGTTTGTCAGGCATATCCTACACCAGTGCTGTTTCTGAAGTTTTGGTTTGCCATTTCCTTCTCCAGTGGATTAAGGTAAACAAAGACTTGCCCAGAATGACACAAGGCTGGATTTGAATTCAGGTTTTCCTGACTCCAGTTCCAGTGCTCTATCCACTGAACCAGCCAGCTGCTTCTGAAGTATGTACTACAGACACCATATTAATTCATTTTAAAGATGAGGAAATAGGCAGAAAAGATTGTGACTAGGCCATGGCTAATAAGCAAGGTGGGATTTGAACCCCACTACCTCCAATTTCAAATCCAGGACACTTTTCATTATACTGAACTGTTGCTTGGCCTTTAAAAGCATTCATTTAGCTGTACTACTTTTCTCTCCTGGAAAGCTAATAAAACTGACTCAGGTTTGAAAACAGTTGAAATTTTAAAAATCACAATTATCCTACCCTATAGGTAAATAAAATTGAGCACTTTTAAAGAATTAAACAAACCATTCAGTCTTATAAAAATCCTGTGTTGTCTGTCACTGTTACATACAGGTGGTAGTTCTTCTGGTATTTCTTTTGGCCCTAGCTTAAGAGACATCTCCATTTAACTGGAGATGTGTTTTTGAGGTGGTGACAGGAGAGTGACTATGAATAGGTGGTTTTCAAATTCCTTCACTATTTGAGAAAGGCTTTATATAGTACTGATAAGAGATTCATTTCCCCTCCCTCCAAACTCAGTCTGTGTTCACTTCCTATCACTGTCTCTCTTTTCTTGAGGGCTCTTTGCTGCCTTAGCTGGAGCGAATGCATTAATTTTAGCATGGATCTCTTCATTTCTTCATTATGAAAGCAAAATGATTAAGTTCTCCATTTTGGTCATTTTCATATACAGTCTTATAAACACTGTCTCATTGGTATTATCTGTTTCTAAAGTCATCACTCAGACACAGGCTTTCATTCTGTTCAGTCTTTTCTGACTCTGTGACCTCATTTGGGCTCCTCTTGGCAAAGGTACTAGAGTGATCTACCATTTCCTTCTCCAGTTTATTTTAGATGCAGAAAATGAGGCAAACTAAGTTAAATGACTTGGCCAAGGTCATTCAGCTAGGTAAATAGTTGAGGCCAGATTGAGCCTCAAGATGAGTCTTCATGACTTCAAGCCTAGCACTCTTAAATCCACTGTGTCACCTAGATACCTAGATTTTATTCAATACTGTCTGCCTGCTTCTGACTGTTACCATAGCCTCCCAATAGATCTTCACACCTTTCTTTTCCAGTCAGTCATTTACATGCTATGTCAAGCTTTTAGGCATACATCTTAACCTCTGCCCAGTAACCTTCACTGGTTCCCTTTGGTCTACAGGCAGAGTTCACATTCCTTAGCCAGACATTCAAGGTCCTCCTAATCAGTGGTTGACCTTTTCAACTGGAGCTCATATCATTTACTCTTCTTGTGATCTAGTGTAAAATCACCTTGGAGACTATCTAATCTAGCTCCCTTGTAGAGGTGAGGAGGTTCACGCAGATTATGGGATTTGAACTCAGGTCCCCCAGCTCTAGTGCCATTTCCCCCACTACAAATAAATCAGACGCAGTCTGCTTCAATTGCCAACTTCTGTACCTTTTCCCTATGCTTAGATCATGGACCTTCCTGACCCTCCTGCCTTGGAATTGTCACCATCCAGTCAGATGTCATTCCAGGAATTTTTTCCTGATGCCCCCCACATCTGTCGAGTCTCACATATTTTCTCTAATGCACTTAACACATATTTGACTTATTGGAAGATGGAGATGAAAGTTGCTCTGTTGAAAGTGCTTGTGTGAATCAGTGAGACATTGTTCTGTAGGGCAAAGAGCATTGATCTGAGTTCGGGGGCCTAGGTTTTCTCTTAATCCTGCTGCTAATAAGTTAAATCACTTTAAACAAATCACTAAGCCTGGGGCTCCTGTGTCCTCATCTGAAAATGAGGGGGTTAGACTAGACAGTATCTGAGATCATAGATCTAACACACACACACACCCTACTTGAAGGCCAAGGTGGTGTTCAAAATTGGTAACTAGTGCAATACAAGAATACTGCTTGTTTAACCATTTAGTCAATTGGAATTGAATTGATTTTTGAGGTATGGACCCCCCCCCCAAACCTAATTGATTTTGTTAAATAATTTTATTTTAATGAAAAGCATTTACTCAGTTGACTGCTTCTGGACTGACCATTCCTCTCACTTCTTTTTATTAATTATTTATATATTTGTTGGTTGTTGGGGTGGGTCCAGTAGCAACTCCTCAAACATTTAGTAAGCACCTATTCTGCTAGGTCCGGAAGATACAAAGAAACAAAATACAATCCCTGTTCCTATGAAGCATGTTGTCTCTAAGGGAAGACAATATTATGAACATGGACTGTCACATAATTTGGAGATGGCCTTAGGATCAAAAATTGAAAATTTGAAATTGGGGAATCAGAAAATGCTTCCAACTTTGTATAGAAATTGGTGTTAAGACTGAATTTTGAAGGAAAAGAGGCATTCAGGAAGGCAGAAATGAGGAGGAACTGCATTATTAAGGAATAAAGTACAAGGAATTATAAGAAGGCTTGATTAAAACCATAGCTTTTCTGAAAGGGAGGAGTGTGTAGTCAAAAAGACAATAGGACCAAGCAAAAAGAGTTTCTATTGGATCCAGTTTGAGTAGAGTGCCATGTCAGGCCTATATTTTAAGAAAATCCCACTGGCTGCTGTATGATCCTCGTGTGTGACTATAACTTTAGGATTCTCAGGATATTTAGCTGCCTTGCTCACCATTGTTTACATAGTTACAACTATGGTTGTAATTTTTTTTAAATTTAGCTGTAAATGAAGCTGACTTTTTACTCTTTAGTTAAAAGTTGGAATTTTATCTTATGTTTCTGACTGGCTGGTATGAGAAAATGTACATAAAGATTTTTTTTTCAGTAATAAAATGTTTTTATATATAAGATTAATTTAGGATCACAGGTTTAGAAATAATTTGAGTGACCAGAGTTATTCAGTTAATTAAATGCCTCTACTTTCACTTCAGCATACCCTCCCCAACTTTACGAAGATTTTCCTTTTGTTTGAGTATCAGATTTTTCATGCAAAGGTGAAATTTTCTGAATGTTTGGTCAGAAAGGACTTTTTGAGGTGACCTGAATTTTGCTGGCTATTTTATTACTCCTTTATGACTACTAATGTTTGTGACTTCAGATGGAAGGAGTTGTTATGAACTTCCCAGATTGATTTGAGGAGCCAGCAGATAAGGATTCCTCCTTCTGATAGAGTAATGCCAGCCTTCGTAAGGTGAGATCCCTTAGGAGTCTAAAATTAGACTCTACAATAGCTTTAGGCCCACTTTCAAAAATTTATTTGATTAGTGACTGTCAGTATTACTTCTTAGTAAATGTAGATTTGATTCTCTGACAAGGTGTGGTTCTTTTAGATGAGAGTAGAAAAGCTTCTTTCTACATAGCACTATCTGGAATTTTTTTTTTAATGGGTTGGGAGGCAATTTATCAAATAGAATCATACTTTGAAAGTGATTTGCATCTGGACTGCATGTTGTTGCCTAGTATTAGCACAAGTTTGAATTAAAGTGACAAAATTATAGGCATTTCAAGTGTTTTAAAAATGGAAACATCTACTAACCCTTCATTTATAGTGGTTCTGAAAAGCACTACTATAATTAAGCCCATTTAATGTGAAAGCTTTAGAAAATGAAACCTTTATTAAGAGATATTTATAGGGTATTGCCCACAATCTTTAGAATTTTTCTAATGATTATCAAATTTGCACATTTGCACATGAGATTAAAGATGACATCTCTGAGCTTCAGTTTCTTCATCTGCAAAGTGAAGATAATTGTACCTTTCCTACCTACTTCCTAGAGATGCAGTAAGGTTCACATAAGATCATGTGTGAAGAATGTTCTGCAAGCCTTGGTGTTAAGTAAATGTCAGGTGATAATTTTAAAAAGCTATGCTTCTTTCTATAGCATTCTCCTCTTCAGTGTTTTTTTGTTTATTTTGTTTTGTTTTTTGTTACTGTTAATGATTCCACTGATGCTTACCTGGGGTCAAGATTCCTGCTGGGTATCTACCTTATTCTAGCTAAAACTTGGATATTAGAACAAAGTGGTAGTTTGCCAGTTACAGCATTTGATGAGTAACTTACCTCCAGCTATGATCTCTTATTTGGCTTCACTCCATGGTTCCAGAAAGCTGCTGCTGTTCAAAAAAACCTGCCTTCAAGGCATAGTGAATTTTTGTAGGGCTTTTCAAATTGACTACTATGGGCCATTGGGATATGGGACTAAGGAATCTCATTCTGGCTTGGACAATACATCCTAGGGCTGTCAATCTGACCAAGGCAGTAGAGACTTTCAATTCTAAAGGAGTTAGACTACAGGGACCAGTAGTTTTCACTGGTGATTTTTTTGCAATACTGTCAAGTTATTTGAGAAGGGTTGCTGTGGTTATTGTCTGGTGAGAAATGAGGTCTCTGTTTCTCTTCCCAATTGATGCTGTGCTTTTCAGGTACAATACTACTTTGCTGAATATGACTGGGTCTGGGCTTTTGTCTTTGATAAAAGTATTGCATGGGACAATGAAAAGATACCTGGACTAAGGTAAAGGAGGGCCCAGATTCCAGTGCAGATCACTTAACCTCTCTTTTTTCTTTTTTTTTTTTTTTTTGCTTTTTGCTTTTTGCTGAGGCAGTTGGGGTTAAGTGACTTGCCCAGGGTCACACAGCTAGGGAATGTTAAGTGTCTGAGACCAGATTTGAACCCAGGTCTTCCTGACTTCAGGGCTGGTGCTCTATCCACTTCGCCACCTAGCTACCCCACACTCAACCTTTCTTACCCAAGTTGTAATGACAAAACCCAAACATTATTTAAATGTCAATATTAGTAACTCTTTAAAATGAAACCCAACCAAAAAGTTTAAAATTAAAAGTGAAGTAAAATGTGAGTTCCTCAAAAGCAGGAGTTCACATTGTGTCTTTGTATCCCAGGCATCTAGCACCAAGCTAGTTTTCTCTTCTGGCCTCCCATAGTTTCTGGGAGTATCTGAAGCCCATTAGAGTAGTCCCTGCCACTCCTCTGTTTACCTAGAAAGATTGGGTGGAAAGGTTAGGAATAGGTGTGGCCAGGTATCCCTGCTGGAACCTAGGATTTCTTTGCATAGGAAACTCTCCCTCCACAGACCTCTGCCACCTCTGCTACTTAAAGACTTAGTACTGAACTGCCTTAAGCACTGAGAGAGTGAAGTGACTTGCCGGGTCATTTGATCATTCTGTCAGAGGCAGGATTTGAATCCAAGTCTTCTTAGCTTTGAGGCTGACTCTTGTGTATCTAATGGCTAATAAGCTATAGTCAGCCAGTAGACATTCATTAAGTTCCTACTCTGGGCTAAGGAATGGGGATATAACAAAAGGCAAAGGATAGTCCCCATCCTCCACGAGTTCACTGTTAAAATGAGGAAATTGATACATACACAGACAATAGTAAACAAGCTAAAAGCAGGATAAATCAGAAATATTCACCAGAGGGAAGTCCTCAAATAAGGAGAGGCTTCTTGTAGAAGGAGGACTTTTTTATCTGGGACTTAAAGGAATCAGAGATGAGAACACAGAAGGGCATTCCAAACATTAGAGACTGTCAGAGATGGAATAGTTTTTCTGAAGCACATCAGGAAGACTTGTGTCACTAGATGGAAGAGTACATAAGCAGGTGGATAGTCCAAAAAGACTGGATGGGAGTGGGAAGGAACAGGTTATGAAGACATTTGGATGCCAGAGGATTTTATTGAGAAAGGGGGTGACCTGGTCTTTGAAAGTAAGGGGAAGTTAAAAAGAGGGGAGGATTTGGGGGGAGAGGAATGAAAATTGGAATGAGAGACTATTTTAAATAGGGCTTTTCATCCAAGTGCAGCTATGCTGGCAAGGGTGTGGAATACATACTTTGACATTCAATAAAAATTAAATTCCACAAACATTTATTAAGCAATAACTTACAGAAGGAAAGGAACTTGGATTCCACTAGCATGACAAAATAGGACATGACAGGTAAGAAAGGCAGGTGTTAATGGGAAAACTCACAAATACTTCCTGTTTTAGGTGAAGCCTTAAATAAGTCCAGGAAGGTAGGTGGGAGTATGGCTGGGGAGAATTCTAAATGCCTTGTAGAAGTTACTTTTTACCTTGTGCTCAGCAGTCTGAGGATAGTGGTATAGCTGACATATAATATAATACCATGGAAGTTTGCCCTTGAGAAATAGGGAAGAAACTTACATTTAAGATACTGAGCCTTGGGTTAACAAGGTCCTAGTGGAAGCAAGGGGCAAGCCATAAGATTTGTTGCCAGATCCCCGGTCTCCAGAGCAGATAAAGAACAGCATTCTATTTCCTTCCCAGAGGAACATTGTTAAATCTGCTAGTTGTGGCTAGATTAGGCCACAGTGGACAGATATGTGCTAGGGAATTCCAAAAAATCAGAAGCCTCAGAAATGGATTACTTTTCTGTCTTTGTGGGGACAGTTTATTATGTGGCAGAATGTATGGAAGAATGGTAAACATCTTGAAGAATCTGATTATTCCCCCTGATAAAAGCTCCTCTGAGTTAGGTGTCACCTCCTAAAGAAGCCCTTCATATTCTACTAGTGTGCTTTGTCAGGAGATTTGTCTTCTCCTTCACTAAAATTTTTAAGTGCCTAGACCTCAGAATGGGTTTCTGAGACTAGCAAAAAGAAAGACAAATTTCACATGGTTAATAACTTGAAGTTCTTTGGGTGAGAGAAGGGGCGCTCAAATATAGAGTAAAATCAAGAGATTGTCATTATATACAAACTTGAATTTAGTATCTGAGAGTCTTTCTACATTTCTCTTGAGTTTCAGTTTCACCACTGTTTTTCAGGAATTCCTTTAGGGAGAAAGGGGACTAAACATAGCAATTTAACTTCAAAAAATAAATTTGTTAATAGCTTTTCTTTGTTTACATTACTTATTTTAAAGTTTGAAAAAAATCAGTTGTGTTTAAAATAAAAATGTCTGAGCCCATTTGTGCAAGGGAATTGAGGGGAGAGATTTTCTTATACTTCTTTGAGGCCAAACTTAATGGTTAAAATTCTGCACAGAATTCGGTTTTAATTGTTTTGTTATAGTCAGTTTTCCTTTATCAGTTAATGTAAATAATGTGCTTCTTTGTATGCATCACTTTCACTGTTTCTTTTTTTTTTTTTCTTTTTGCTGAGGCAATTGGGGTTAAGTGACTTGCCCAGGGTCACACAGCTAGGAAATGTTAAGTGTCTGAGACCAGATTTGAACTCAGGTTTTCCTGACTTCAGGGCTGATGCTCTATCCATTGCACTACCTAGCTGGCCCACTTTCACTGTTTCTTAAAGCATAGTAATATTTCAATACATCTATGAACTATTTATGTAGACATTCCCCAGTTGATGAGGATCTACTTTACCCCTAGTTTTTTGGTACTGCAAAAAGCACAGATGAAAATATTTTGGTGTAATTGAGGCTTTTTTTTTTAATCATCATTAACTTCCTTGGAGTATAAGTTTAGCAGTGAAAGGAATCTCTGTTAAAGTTAAAAGATAAGAAGATTTGAGTAACTTTCTTTACATAATTCCACATTAGCTGTATTTTTGAGCTAGTTTTATTGCAGACCTCTGGTAGTTCATCTTTTAGAGGGATCAGGCACAAAAGTGGTAAGATTTAAAGCTCATTTTGAGTAGCTACTTAGATAAATACTTAGGCCAAAAAAAAAAAACGACGTCGACGACTTATTCCTACTGAAGATTAAACTTTTTTTTTTCCAATAGTTTTTTTCAGCCCTTCTATCTTTTATACATTTCTGATGTCTTTGACTTCTTTTTCAGTCATTTCAGTTGTGTCCAACTCCTAGTGAACCCATTTGGAATTTTCTTGGATGGATTCTGTTAGTGGTTTGCCACTTCCTTCTCCAGCTCATTTTTATAGATGAGGAAACTGAGACAAACAAAGTTAAGCAACTAGTTTAGATCCACACAACTACTAAGTGTCTAAGATTTGAACTCAGGAAGAAGTCTTCCTGACCTTGGCACTCTGTTATCTACTGTACTCCAGGTTGCCTCATAGTCTTTGACTTAGGACCCTAAAAATGTTTGTAGAGAATTATATTTATGCAGGTGATTTACAGATCTATTTATCCAGCCCTTTTCTCTTAACTTCTAGTTATATCTCCATTTGCTTTTTGGACATGTATCTCTATATCATAAACTCACCATGTCCAAAAATGCATTTGTTATCTTTTCACCACAAAATCCTCCTCTCTTCCGCACTTTCCTTTTACTGTTGAGGGTACCACTATACTTCCCAGTCATTCAGGTTTCAATTTGAGTATTTAGCTTCAGCTTCTTTTTCACTTGTACCACCCCTTAAAGCAGTCTATTGCCAATGTTGTTGATACGGTCTTAGCAACATTTCTCCTACATTCCTCTTTCTCTCCTGACACTGTCATCGCTCTAGTCTGGGCTCTCATTACTTCATACCCATTATAGTAGATTTCTGCTTAGCTTCCTGCCTCAATTCTCCCTCTACTTATCATTCAATTATCCAAGCTATCTTCCTAAAGCATAAATCTGACCTCTCCTATTCAATAAAGTATAGTGGTTCCCCATCTCCCAGATCAGATCCTCTGTTTGGCTTTTAAATTCCTTCATAAACTGGCTCCTTTTGATCTTTCCAGCCTCCTTATACCGTATTTCCCTACAAGTATTCTATGTTCCAATAACTCCAGCCTTCATATTGTTCCTTAAGTAAGACACTCCATGTATGTTGTGCATTTTCACTCACTGACCTTATACTGAAATTTTCTCTTTCCTCTTCTTGACTTTTCCAGGTTATACCCACTAGCCACGTATGGTTCCCAGGATTTTGTTCTGAGCCCTCTTCTGGTCTCCCTTTATACTATTTCACTTGGTGATCTCATCAGCTCCCTTGGATTTAATTATCATCTTTGCACCCAGTATCAAATCTACCAAATATACAGTGCAACTCCTGGCCTGCCTCCTGGCTATTTCATGAACAAGATACTCCATCTTTCAGCTCTAAACATTTTAATTATTCAATCCCATCAACTTTACCTGCTGGCTTCCTTGATTACTTTATTTTTTTTTATTTTTTAAATAATAGCTTTTTATTTTCAAAATATATGCAGATAGTTTTCAACATTCACC
Source organism: Myrmecobius fasciatus (assembly GCA_023553655.1). Taxonomy (NCBI): domain Eukaryota; kingdom Metazoa; phylum Chordata; class Mammalia; order Dasyuromorphia; family Myrmecobiidae; genus Myrmecobius; species Myrmecobius fasciatus. Next base: position 139,595 of record JAJPUD010000814.1, read on the forward strand.
CTTGTAAAATCTTGTATTCTAAATTTTTCCCTCCCTTCCCCCTACCTCTTCCTTTAGATAGCAAGTAATCAAGTATATGTCAAATATATACAATTCTTTTATACATATTTCTACATTTATCATGCTGCACAAGAAAAATCAGATAAAAAAGGGAAAAAATGAGAAAGAAAATAAAATGCAAGCAAACAACAACAAAAAAATGAAAATACTATGTTGTCATCCACACTCAGTCCCCATAGTTGTCTCTCTGGGTGCAGATGGCTCTCTCCATCACAAGACCATTGGAATTGGCCTGAATCACCTCAGTGTTGAAAAGTCACATCCTTGACTGCTTTTAAGTCCCAACCAAAGCCCTGACTTCTCGTCTCTTCCTTCTTGTTGTTGACCCCATTTGAGCTTTTTTTGGCAAAGATCCTGGAGTGGTTTGACATTTTCTTTAGTTCGTTTTATAGATGAGAAAATTGAGGCAAAACAGGGCTATTAAATGACTAACTAGGGTCACCCAGCCAGTATACATCTGGGGCCTGATTTGAATTCACTTCTTCCTGACTCCAGGTCCAGCCCTCTATCCAAAAGGGGGATAGAGGATAGAGCTGCCCCAGCTCCTCTTAATTCCAATGCCTTCCCTCCTTTTATTATTTCCTATTTCTCCTGTATATAGTCTGCTTATTATATTTATCAGCTTGTTAAAGTCAGAAATTCTTATTTTGCCTCTTTTTGTGTCCTCAGTGCTTAGCATAGTGCCTGGCACTCACTAGGTACTTGGTAAATGTTTGATGACTGATTGTAAAAGATTTGACTGTGGAAGCTGCTGATGAAGACAGAATGAAAACCTGACTGGCTCAGGGCGTGACCTCACAGTATTTACATACCTTTCAAAACTGGGTATCATTAGAATGCCTGCAACATTGGGTGTGGTGTCTTTAATCTGAGGACCTAGGAAAGTTTGGAAGTTCAGGTTGATCCTTTTTTCTTTCTTCTGTGTCCTTGATGAAGCAGGTTCCCTAACAGATTTAGTGTCTCATCTTCAAGAGAAAACACATTAATTGGTGTCTGAAAATATAAATCTCACATTATCAAGGCTTAGGTCTAGTTGCATGTCAGCTTCTTAGGACACCAGCTTTTCTTTTTCTGAACTAACCCAGCATGGTGTATTAGGAAAAAAACCAGATCTGGGGTCACAGACCTATAGTTCCAATAGTGCCAGTCACTGTAATCTTGGGCCTTTCTGGGCCTCAGTTTCCTTACCTGTGAGAGGGGGATATGAGATTAGATAATCTAGTTCCTTTCAGCCATATAGCTGGTCATGTGATTCTGGTGAGTTTTTCACTGTTTTCTAAACCCTAACCCAAGACACTGACTTTTCCACCTTCACCTACTTTTATGCCCCTTCACCACCTGCTTTTTTGTTTCCTGAATTTAGCAGTTGTCCCAGTTGAACTCTTCACTGCCTCCTTGATCTTGGTGTCCATACTGCAGGCCCCAGAGGTAGCTAGTTGATACAATGGATAGAGAGCACTGGGCCCTGGAGTCAGGAGAACCCGAGTTCTAATTGATCTCAGATACTTAACACTTACTAGCTGTATGGCCCTAGGCAAGTTATTTAATCCCAGTTATCTCACCAAAAGAAACAAACGTGTGGGCCCTACTTCCATTATCCCTTTTTACTATTATCTCTCCTATAAATATTAAGGGCAGTTTCTAAAGTTGTTATTAGGAGGAAAAGGACCCACAAATTTAGAAGTAATACACTTGAAAGTACTAAATTGTAAGGCATCTCTAGATTGTGTCCTAAACTCCGAAGGTTATTCTTCTGTCATTTCCCCACGCCTGACTTTACAAATCATGATTGCAAAATAGAAATACAGGTGGCTTTGCACAGTAACTTGAACACGATAAACACTTAACTGCATCTTGATTTATTACTAGAGAACTCCAGTTTTAGAATTCTATCCTCCATTTGGAATTAATTTTATTTCTTGGTTCTGAAATCCCAACTAATCCTCAAAGCTTAATGAAACTGAATTGGATGCTGAACTTGGAGTCAGGAAGACCTGAGTTCCAATTAGTTTTCAGATACTTGTGTTGTGACCTTGGAAAAGTTATTTAATCTCTTTGTCCTCTGAAAAATGGGAATAACAGTTACACCTGCTTCCTTGGATTGTTTCAGGTATAAGATGAGATGATAACTATAATAAAACACAGTTTTGTGTTAACATTCTACTTCAGCAAACAGAAGAGTCGCTCAATAACTCTTCAATTCCTTCTCTGACCACTCATCTCATGTTTCTTGGTGATATCAAAGGACACTCTGATGGATATCTTAATTACTTCTGAAGAGAAGATCACTGCCTCTTGCTAGATCATGGCATTTGGATAAAATGAGCTAATATATATAGAGAGCTTTGCAAATAGTGGAAAGATAGGATGTCAAAAGTCTCCTCAAATATGAAGTATTTTCTTAAATCCTTTCTACACTTTTTCCTTTAGGAAAATAATGTATAATATCAAAAACAAAAATCTGTTCCTAAGGAAAATGTATTAAAGATGTAAAATATAATTTGGACTATGACAAGATAAACTCTCATATAACTTGCATTTCTATATAGCAATAACAAAACACAAGAAGTAATAATAGAAAGGGAAATTCCTTCCTAAATAACTATAAAATAATATCTGGGGATGAATCTAATTTGGCTTTTTAAGGTGTTTGGGTTTTTAATTTACTTTAAACTTAAGTACAAAATAAGAAAAAAACATTGCTATGTGCATAGCAGAACATAAGAAGGGATTCAAAATATAAAGCAATAAATTTCCATCTCAAGACAGCCTATATAATAAATATCATACATCATGTTCAAAACTATCTTTTCTCTGCTTCCTTATAGGGTTTTTTTGTTTTGTTTTGTTTTGTTTTTTGGTTGTTGTTGTTGTTGTTCTCTGTCCCTTTTTGGCTTACAAAGCTCTCACAAGCTGGCTCTTTCCCAGCTTTCTCATCTTCTTATACCTACTCTTCCCTGTATCCTTCATGAACTCTTTGTTCTGGTGTCTGATCATGAACTGGTCTCCTTCCTCAAATGACCTGACTACATCTTCTATTTTCACTGCTTCCATGCTAGAATTGTGGCATTTCCTTGTTCAAGATTTCTTAGATTGTCTTGAGGTAGCAATATTTTTTTTTTGGGTGGGGGTGAGCAGCACAAAATAATGACATTTCTCTAAGGTATAAATGCTTGGATTTAGAATAATATTAAATTAATGAAAATTGTTCATAGCAGATATATGCCTAAGATATAAAAAACAGTATTTGTTTTTTTTCTTTAATAAAATCTTAAATCTTAAAGCACTATATTGATGATAACTAATGCTGTTATTCTGGCAAGGCAGGTTTTGGGTGCCCAGAAGAAATCCCTTTTATCTTTCTAAGAGGCAAACAGGTAAATAGGAATGTTTTCATTACAGAAATCTGCATAATTCACACTGAGAGCACTCCCTAGAATTAAGTGGAGTCTTTTCTTAATTATACTTAATGATTTTTAATTTCAAAAAGGAGTATATTTTTTGTATTTTTTCTGCAAAAAGGAAACTTCTCATAACAGCTGTCATCTGTGTAGTACTTTAAAGCTTACTTGGTGCTTGGCATATGTTCTTATGTATTGAAGCCAATCTCTCAGCTATGAGAGAGATCTCCTTGTGGACATTGGCCCATTTTATAGATAAGAACACTGAAGTTAATGGGGGTGAAGAGGAAAGAATATTAGATTATGAATTTAATAAATACCAACAAAAACAAAAAAGGAGTCAAACCTTTAAGTCAGATCCTTAAAATTGCTCTGTGTGTCCCTTTCTGATCCCTTCTACAGTTCTGCCACCTTTGGGTTGTTGTTTTGACTTTTTTTTTTATTATTATTACTATAACAGAATAAACATCAAGTTCTGTGAACCAAGGATTACTTTAAATGGAAGGCCCAAAGTCCATATAATTTAGGCCTTAGAGACCACTAGATCTAGGCACATCCCACTCCCACTTTACAGAGGAGGAAACTGGGGCCCAGAGAAGGGAAGTAACAGAGGCTAAAAGCCCCCAGAAAGAAAGGAGGGATGGGGGACCAGGAGAGAGGAAAGGCACTTAGTATATGCCAGACACTGTGCTGAGCATTTTATAAACATTATCTCATTTGACCGTCACAATAGCTCTGGGAAATGGATATTAATAACTGCGTTATACAGATGAGGAAACTGGCCCCTGATCACACAACTAGTTAAATGACTGAGGCCATATTGGAACCTGGCCTTCCTGACTTTGCCCTTGGCACCATATCCAGATTGAGGGATCTGAGGTGATCTGCTCTAGGTACGGCCTTAGTTCAGGAATAGTCAGTTTCCAAGCCAAATGGTTTCACAAGGGACAAGATTCTAGAAGAAAAGGGCTCCCTACACTTGTCACACAAAGGCTCTGGTGTCTGGGAGCAGAGTACCACAGGACTGGCCTGACCACTTTGTGCCATTGGAGGGGGTGGGAGGAGACTGCTCTAGCACCAGGCCAGCTTTCAGAGGCCTTTGGGATAAGAAGTCAGAACTCAACTGAGACTTGACTACATTTTGAAGCATTGTGACCTGTTGGAAAATACATTAATTCTGGTGGTAGACCACCTGGGTTCAGATGCTGTTTGGCCTTAGGTACATCACTTAACCTCTCTGGCCTCAGTTTCTTCCTCTGTAAAAATTGGGGAGAAGGTACATTCTAAGGGATTTGGCCTAGAGAGCTCTTCCCATGATCTTATGGGGGAGGAAGGCATCTAGCTTTGACTAATTGTTCGGACACTTGTTATTGGATTAAAATGTCATTATTCAGAATAGTTTGAAAGTGGGGGAATAGTTGTCCTGAAACATCTGGTTGGAAGATGATCCTGAGCCATTACACAGTGGGTGGAAAAGGTGGGGATGACATCCATTGTCAGCAAACATAGGATCCCACTTCCTCTTCTGAACCCACTTCCTCTTTTTACTTGGGCTCTCTTATCTGAGATAGTGACTCCATAGATTCAGGAAAGGCTGTTTGGGGTTCTCATTCCTCCTGGGTGTGGTCTGAAGGGCCTGAACTTACATGAGCTTGGTTTCTAATTTAACTTGGGATCACAGAATTCAGCAGTTGGGACAAACTTCAGCCACCATCTAGCCCAGCCCCAAAACAAAAGGAGTCTTCATTATAACACCAGTAAATTATCTTGCCTCTTCCTGAAGACATCTAAGGAGAGGGAACACATCACTTCTTGAGGCAACCTTCCACTTTGGATCAGCTCTGACTGTTGGGGAGTTTTCTCTGATAATCACATTTAAATTTTATCTTTGCAACTTCCACCCTTTGTTCTTGATCTGCCCTCTAGGGCCAGAAATAATAAGTCCAGTTCTATCTCCATCTGACAGCTCTTCTGCTAGCATAGTTGGAGTGTTCTCTTTTTTTTCACGCTAGATATGAAAATTTCTTTCCACCAGTCTTCTTATGGCATCATTATTCTTGTTGCCCTCCTGTAGGCTGTCTCCTATTTATCAGTCTTTTTTTTTTTTTTTTTTTTTTTTTTTAATCTTGATGCCTAGAACTGATATAAGTCTGAGGAAAGCAGAGTCGGATGGGACTGTAACCTTTTTTTATTTCTGGAAGCTATACTACTATCTATGTAGCCCAAGATCAAATGAGCTCTTTTGATTGCTACATCATGCTGCTTACTCATTGAGCTTGCAGTCCACTAAAACTACTAGATCTTTTTCAGACAAACTGCTGTCTAAGCATGCCTCTTCTGCCTCATATGTATCAAGTTCACTTTTTTTTTTTTTGCTATTTAGCTGCAAGCGATTACCTTTATTCCTAATGAATGTCATCTTAATAGATTTAGCATGATGCTTGAGTCTCTCAGGATCCTTTTAGATTTTGGGGAGGAGGATGATTCTTGCGGGCCTTCCTCATTTTTCTCACAGCTCTGCTTCTAACTCTGAATAGATATCCTTCTCCCAAATGCCCAAGTAATTGATAAAAATGCTAAATGCGGATTATCTGGGGTACTTCATTGGATACTTTCTGCCACCTTGGCATAAAATATTGGCACCTACTTTTTGAGACTGCCTGTTGAACCAGTTTCAGATCCATTTGCATTATTGTCTAATATCGCTCCATCTTCTCCACAAGAATATTATGAGATATGTCACCTAAATCTTAAAGATCATACTATTAAAAATTAGAAGAGAAGCAGATTATATCCTTCTCACAACTGTGGTTAAGAGATGTATTCTTCAGAACTGGAACTCTTAATTGAACACCAGATAGATAATTTTAACTATATTATGTTAAAAAGTTTTTGTACAAACAAAACTAATGCAGACAACATTAGGAGGGAAGCAATGAATTGGGAAATCATCTTTACATTTAAGGGTTTTGATAAAGGTCTCATCTCTAAAATATATAAAGAATTGTCTCATATTTATAAGAATTCAAGCCATTCTCCAATCGATAAATGGTCAAAGGATATGAACAGACCATTGTCAGATGATGAAATTAAAACTATTTTTAGTCATATGAAAAGGTGCTCCAAATCACTGTTGATCAAAGAAATGCAAATTGAGACAACTCTGAGATACCACTACACACCTGTCAGATTGGCTAAGATGACAGGAAAAGACAATGACAAATGTCAGGAAGTTACTAGTTGTTCAGCTTTTGGCAGAAACTGAGGTTCATCGGATATCTGGATCTTGGTAGTACAGTGAATAAAGTACTGGACCAGGAGTCAGGAAGACTCAAGTGCCTGTCTTCCCATCTGTGAAATGGGGATAATAATAGCATCTACTCCCAATATTGTTGAAGGACAAAATGAGAAGTATAGCATAAATCTTAATTGCTAGCTATTATTATCATTATTTTTATTTTGTTGAATAATTGAAATTCCCTGTCACTTATATATCATGCTTTTTTTTAAAATACTTTTTATTTGCAAAACATATGTATGGGTAATTCCTAAACATTAACCCTTACAAAGCTTTCTGTTACAAATTTTTCCCCCTACTCCCCACCCCTCCCCTAAATGGCAGGATATCCACTACATGTATATCATGCTTTTTTGACAGGCTTGTGATCTGTTTCTCAAACTTAACCTGATTTTATTTCTTCTTTCTTTCTTCTAGCTTCTGTTTCTTCTTCCTTTAACATTCGCCCAATATTTTCTATCGTACTTCTTTCTAATTCCTGGATTTCCTCACATGAGTCTACCTTCGTAATGTACAGTGCTTCTCCTCCCCATATTCCCATTTTACTTAACTTGTTTCTTTTAAATACAGCATATCCATCCAGATTCATGCTTTTAGATCATGTTTCATTCCACCAAGCCTCAGTGATTTCCCAAGAGGTTAATTTTGCCTCCTTTTGTTAGTTTCTCTTGATGTCTTAACTTAGGATTTTCTATATAGCTATGTGAGTTTCAGTACTAATTTTGGGGGGAAATTTTCTCTCGTGAATTTTTGTATGTCTCAGCTGCTGTTTATTTTCCTTCTTTGTGGCTTCTCTGTGTTATGACTTGGGGTTAGTATACATAGGCAGTCTTTTCTCTCATCCTTTTTAGCTTAGTCGTCTTTATTTGGTTTATAAGACATTTGGCAAATATATTTTTGCTAGCTTTTGTTAGATGTATTCCATCTCTGATTAGAAAGCTGTCATCCTTATATTATAGACTCTGATCCAGAAATCCAAATCCCACTTCCAGATACCACCATGAGAGTCAGCTGTTAACTTCTCAAATTAGTTTACACAACTAGTGCCTCCATGACTTTATTACTGTTGGCAGAACTTATTCATACTTCTTTCTGGAAGTGTCACTAGTACTCATGTTGTAGTACTCATATCTCTTTGATAAATCTCAGGAAATTCTCATTGTCCTGGATACCCCAGGAAAATAATCAGTTTCTCACTGTTGTTATCAATCAAGTACCTTAGTGCCCTGAGCACGGAATTACCAGTTTACTGTTCTCTTCTCACTCTGACATTTACTGGATGATCATGGCTCTACAACTTTTCTTTGAAGAAGAGGTTAACTTCTTCCCCAGAGCAGCTTCAGATATGCTTGTTTTTAGCATTTAGAAAAAGTACTTACTGAGATGGTCTAGCAATTACGGTAGTTAAAAAAAATTCCTCTCAATTCAACAGCACATTCTCCTCCTCTTGGGAGATGTGGGAGCTCAAATTTAAAGTATAATGGGGATGAGACACATGAATACATGAATGTAATGGAATATTATTGTTCTATAAGAAATGATAAGCAGACTGATTTCAGAAAAACCTGTAAAGACTTAGATGTAACTGATGCTAAGTGAAGTGAGCAGAACCAGGAGAACATTGTACACGGTAACAGCAACATTGTGCAAGCTATGACAAGGGAGTAAACAAGGTTATTAAACTGTTTACATTCTTATGGGAGAGGGGGATAATAGCATGTAGCACCTCAGAACTCTATTTAGACAAAGGGTTTAGGAGTGTATTGTATTTTAATGATCAAAAAAAGATAGTTGGAAACCTGTAGCAAAAAAGTTGATGTGAAAAAGACTAGGGTTTTAGTGGGCTTGTGACAACTTCTGCAGTTTATCAGCATGAATACTTTGTCCCAGCTCATCAGTGTGAATACTTTCCCATAAAAATCTTTATCCATCTTGTTTCACCTTTGGTTTCCCAAAAAAGGGTCCATCCAATATACTAGAGAGCCTTCCTCTAAAAGTCTTGACATTTTGTGAAACATGAGAGTCCGTCCACTTTCGCTACATGATTGATCTTTTTTTCTAGTCATCCATCTGTGATGACATATATTGCCCTACTTTTCCTGAGCAGTTCAATAGATGTAATATGCAGAAGCCAGCTCTTGTCTACCGTGTGCCTCTCCATTGCCCTTGGGATGACCATTAACTTTTAATTCTTTGAAGACTGGTAAGAAACTGCAGTATATCACCAAGAAAAATTTTAAAACATGTAATGTGACACAACCACCAAAAAAAACTAATGCCATTTAAAGGTTTCATTAATAGTAATAGTGGTTAGAACTAAGGAAACAGTAGTTCCTGATGCTCCACCTTGGATAGTCCTCATTGAAGTATTCAGTTCTGGGAAGGACATCAAACAAAAAAAAAGTATGTGCTAGGGAAGAGGGCCAGGATGTTGAGGAAATAATAACCTGTTTTAGCCTGGAGAAGAAGGCTAATGGGTAGTATATAAAAGTTGTGTTAAAGGATTGAAAAGACTTTATATGTAAAAGATTAAACCTTCCTGCTTGGTTCAGAGGAGCAGTGGTTAAAAGTTAAAGAGAGATTCTGGCACTCTAATTGCACTCTTGTTCTCAAGAAACTCATGTACTAATTGCCAAGAAATAAACAAACCCATGAAATGAAAACTTGTGTCCCCTTGAATTCAGTGTCAAATAATGGAATAGACCAAGTACTCTAGGAGTTCAGAAAAAGAAAAATTTGTGGGCTGAAGTATTCACAAAGGAAGAAGGATATTTGAATTAGGCCTGTAATACCCCCATTGGAGAAGAGCAAGCTAGAGGATTTCTTAAATTTTGATTCTCTAAGCTACAGTGGGGCTAAAGTCATTCACATTCCTATACTGTCTTGTACTAATATGATGAAGACCCCCCTTCATATTCCCCTTTTCCCCCATTCCTAAGTAAAAGTGAACTGGCCTGAGTCAGAAAGGAGCAAATCACAGCTCTGGTTCCACCAAGCTTAGGATAAAGCTAGTGATTATGGGCTACACTTCTAGCCTGGGCAAAATGGGAAGACCCGATCCATCTTACCCCCACCCAAAAAAAAAAAAATTCCTTTGACAGGACAGTTCACCTTATTTTATGTAAGATGAGAAAGGAGTGGGTCCATTCCAGTTCTAAATGATGTAAGTATGGTTAAAGATGGGAAAACTAGAGTTATAGTCTCAACTCTGTGGATTACTCTATGTGTGACCTTAAGCAAATCAAAAATTTAACCTATGATCTCACTTCTCTGGCTCTTCCTGACCTTTCTTCCAAGCTCCAATCTTCAATAACCAGCTGTCTGCTTATAGACATTTACTGACACCTCAAATTTGGTACATCTAAAATTGAACTCCCTTCTGTTCTCTCCTATTTTTCACTCTGTTGATGACACAGCCATCCTTTATCACCCAGGCTTGAAATTCTTGATCCATCCATCTTTTTCTCTTTCCAGGATTTTCTACATCTAATTAGATGTCAAGTCCTATTTCCTTCACTAAGCTCTCCTATCCCCTATCTCCTTCCTTTTTTCTTTCCTCATCCCCTCTTGCTTAGACTATTACAATAGTCTCTTAACTTGTGTCCCCATCTCCATTCCCATCAGTTCATCCATTAGAAAATATCCACAAGTGTGATCTTATCACTCCTGCTTCAAAAACCCTTAATCAGCTTCCCTTTGCTTGCTTAAGTGAATTTTGGTAAGACCTTGTAAAGGGTGTCTAGAAGGAGTTTCCACTTCAGATATTAATAACTTGCAAATCTCAGACTTTTTGGCCTACTGCCAAGGTTAGTAAATACCAAATAAGACACACAAGCCTTCCAGCTCTAGATCTGTGGTAGATCTTAGGGTAGGTCCTATATTTTTTCATCATCAGTTGTCCAAAGATATTCTAAGTCCTTCCCTTCCCCCACCCCTCCTGCACATAATGCTATTCTGGTTGGGCAGGAATGAGACAACTGACCAATTTCTCAAGGAGCAGCATGATTGTGATAAAAGAAACCATTCCCTGGTTTGGTAGGGAGGGTTGTTCCTCAGGCCTGGGTGTCTACCTGTGTGTAAGGCTGAGTCATTTTCTGGCATAAGCCTCATTGGCCACAGCTTATCTATTTACTTTTTCTTCCCAAAGATATCTCCCTCATTTTGATTCTCCTCCTATGGTTCAATGAGACATTTCATCCTTTTGAGAATTACAAGCCAAACAACTTTATAGTTTGTTAAACTATGGGAAATAAATACATTCCTGGGTAGGACTGCCTTATAGGGATGTAGACCAGGGTTTTGGCCAGCAATGTCAATTTTTTTATTTTTATTTTTTTAATTCTGAACTTGAGTATTTACATACCAAGAAAACAGAACATTGTAATAGGAATGTGCATTAAATCATGAATATCCATTTTATAACCTTTGCAGTTATAAAAAAAAGTAAAGGACTGTTCCCTGCTGCTGATCCACCCTGCCCAAAACTGGTACAGCCATTCTTGTGGAAAATGGATGCACCACAGAGTGGCATATGCACTGTCAGATGAGGTTGCTTTTTTTGTGTTTTGTTTAACTTGTTTTTTGTTTTAAGGAAGGGTTTGAATGGGTTGTAATGTCAAAAAGATGAGAGTTGGAAAGTGGATATATTTAATGTGATGTGGCCAGACCTTGACCCCCATGCTTGATCAAATAGAATGCTATTGGAGCACAACACACAAGGCATTGTTTTTCTGAAGCTCCTGTCTATTCCTGTGTTTAAAGTCCCATTGCAGAATTGCTTTGAATATTGGGGGGGGGGGTTGCTTTTGTTGTTGTTTTTAGCAAATTTTTCTTGGAACCTTAGGGATTGTTTTGATGCACAGTGTACTTGTTTAAATAGATCAGAGAAAATGCTTCCTTTTTCAAATAAACATCTAAAATGATTTCCTTCCCTTTCTGGAAGAACCACAAGGATTACCTTTTTATTAGAGTTTTCTGTTCTTGGTGTGCAGTGTTGAGCCATTACTTAGAGATAGCTTGCAGATCAGGAACTGTTCAGTAGACTACCTTGGTTCATCTGTAGTGACGGCTTAATTTTTTTAATTTAAACAGTGCTTAGCTTATTACCCCTTTGCCCTTCAGTGCTGAATTAAATATTCTGAACTGGTTTTCAGCCTGCACTGGGTGATGTTGGCTCAGAAGTTAGCTAACTGAAAAGGATATCATCATTGTCGTTGTCATTATCACCAAACAGAGGCACAAAAACCTCTTCTAGTCTCAGTGGTCATGTCCTCAAACATCATATTCCTCACCTGCAGGTGTACTTGTGGTGCTTCTATATACCTGTTAACCAGATGGATTCTGAAAAGCAAGGCTGAGACCAAAATGAGGGAAACACTTCTAGAGATACAGATATGGGAGGAGGGGGTGCAGGTGGTACAACGGCTAATGAGCCTGAAGAAAAGAGTTGAGAAGAAAAATATCCTCTCTTGTTGCTTAGTTATCTTGCCTTTTTCTGTTAAGAAAAAGAAGTCACTAGCTGTTCAGTGGAACTGGCGTGTAGACAGCCTTATTCTTTAAGCTGAGAAAGGGTGCTGTCTGACCTCCTTTGGTATGACTGACCTGGGTTTGCTCAGCTTGGTGAAGCTCTTTTCTATGTAGCCCTGGCCAGCACCTCTCTTTGTTGGTTATCTCCTTGTGCTTTGGTTGGCAGACCTGCCCATGTCCTCATGCTGCTTGGTTAGATAAGGGCCTTTTTAGTGTTTTGTGAGAGACAGTGCAGAATGACTGGGACTTGGGACTGGGACTAGGACTTGTAACCGAGTCCTATACTAGTCCTGAATTACTCCTAGGAACTATCTTCCTGAATTAATTCTGCCAATCAAAAAAGGCATGTCTGCTTGCCTTACCTTCAGTGGTAGACTACTCCTCTAAGGCCAAAGTCTTCACTGGTTTTTTTTGCCCCAGAACTTAATCCTTCCCCAGCTGGGCTTGCCAGTCTTGCCAGAATCTCTTAAGTTTCAGAGACTATCTGCATAACCTCACATCAAACATCCTGCAGCAGGAACCGGATGTATGAGTAACTTTGTTCATTTCAACTTTTACAGGGATTTCCTTCCTCGTGGATCAGGAATCGTCACCAGACGTCCCCTCATTCTTCAGCTCATCTTCTCAAAAACAGGTATGTTGAGAGTACCTAAAGAACAGTTGAGAGGAGACAGTAGGAGGAAGGACAAATGCTTGCATAAACTGCAATAAAAGGTGCAGCTTTTAAATATTGAATTCTGAGTTATATTAATTTTTTTATTTTGTCTACATAGTTCTCATTTCTGCTTTTCAGATGAAATTTTGGTTTATATTCCCTTCTTCTGAATTTCCCTATTTCTGTTGAGACCTCCATCCTTCATATCACCTTCTCATGACTCCTCATTTTCGATCATCCCACATACAAGTTGCTAGATCTTGTTTCTCCCACATAACACATTTTTCCTTTGACCACCTCTCTCTACCCATATGTCTAACCACTTTCAATGAGTCCCTGACCAGCTTTTGCTTGAACTCTTGTAGAGTCTGGATCTCCTTACCTCAAAGCTCCCTCAACTCCAATGCATCTTCCACCTAGCTGACAAAAGGCTTTTTCCCAAAGCATAGATCTGACCACATCACTTTTGTTCAATAATATATGATCTGTTGCCTCTAATATCAAATAGAACTTTTAAAGCCCTTCAGACAATCTTTCCAAAGTTACTTTACATTCATTCCCTTCATGCATTTGCAGTCTGGCCAAACTGGCCTTCTTACTAATCCTTTCACATGACATTATCTCTTTTCTTGATACCTTTGTACTGGCTTTCATAACTAGAGTACTATCTTTCCCCACTTTTCACTTAGAATCCTTTTCCCTTCAAAACTCTGCTATAGAGTCATCTCCTCCATGAAGTCTTTCTGTATCCCTCCTATTTTCAAGGGCCTTCCTCTTCCTCCTCCTCCTTCAAAATTATCTTTTGTTTATTTGGTACATATTTTGTGTATATATCCAACTACAAGAGTTGTCTCTCTAAATAGAAGTAAGGCCCCTAGAAGGCAGGGACTGGTTTGTGTGTGTGACTCTGTACTCATCACCTGGCACAGAAAAGGCACAGAGTAGATGCTTGATAAACATTCATTGATTGCCCTATTTTATGGCAGGGCTGTCAAGGGAACCACATTTTCACAGAAGCATAGAATGTTGTCACAGAGAGACTTTAGCAATTATCTTTGCCAACCCTTTTATTTTACAAACTAGGAAATAGGCCCAAAGAGGGGAATTCTATTGACTAAAGTTACACACTTAAGTTGCAGAGCCGAGTTGGACCCATAAGTTCTGGCTCTAAACCCATTTTTCTTTTTTTTTCTTTTCTTTTCTTTTTTTTTTTTTTAAGTGTTAGCTTTTTATTTTTAAAATACATGCAAAAATAGCCTTCAACATTCACCCCTCCAAAAAAACAAAACCCATGTTCCAAATTTATCTCCCTCCCCTAGACATCAAGCAATCCAATATAGGGTAAACATGTGCAATTCCTCTAAATGTATTTCCACATCCATCATGTTCAAGCCCATTTTTCTTTCTGTCTATCAAATCATGCTTCCTTCCATTGACTGGTGTTTATGAAATTTTGGATATGTGCCTACAACCATCACATAAGTTGGGACAGTGAGAGTTACAAGATCCATTTGCATTTGGTGAAAGACAAGTCTATATTCTCTCTGATAGCGCAAATTGCTCTCCAGAATGATTGCATCAGTTTACAACTCTGCCAATAGTACATTAATGTTCCAGTTTTTCCACATCCCCTTCAACATCCAAAATCTTCCCTTTTTGCCATATTATGCAATCTGTTAGGTATGAGGTGGTATCTGAGTTGTTTTAATTTACAGTTCTCTGATCAGTAGTAATTTAGAGCAATTTCAATATTCCAGTTTCTTTATCTGAAAACTGCCAATTCTTTTGACCATTAATTGGGGAATGACTTATATTTTTATAAATTTTTTATATTGTATTATATAAATTTTATAAATTTGACTCAGTTCTTCATATATTGGAAAAATAAGGTCTTTATTGTTGGAAAAAAATTCCTTTGTGTTTTGCTTTTCTTATAATTTTGGTTGCTTTTGTTTCTGCAAAAATTTTCTAATTTTGTGTAACCAAAATTCTCTTTAATATTTTGTAATGCGCTCTATATCCTCTTTGGTCCTAAAATTCCTCCCTCATCCATATCTGACAGATAAAGTATTCTGTGCTTTCTTAATTGGCTTATCACCCTTTAAGTATAAATTATATACCAATTTTGACCTTATTTTGGTATATGGTGAGAGATATTGATCTATACCTACTTTCTGGCCATACTATTTTTCAGCTTTCCCAGCAGTTTTTATTCCAAATGAATTTTTGTTCAAAACACTTGGGTCTTTGGATTTATCTTACTAGATTACTATGATAATTTATTATAATGTAATTTGTACTTAATCCATTCCACTGATTCCTTTTTTTTTAGTCAATATCAGATTATTTTTTATAATTTTCAATTTGAGATCTGATACAGCTAGACTCCCTTTCCATTTTTTTTTAATTGTTTTGATCTGAGTTTATTTGTGTAAAATGTGTTTTAGAGTTGTGTTCATGTAGTTCCCAAGTTTGTAGATTCCCAGGAATATTATATTGTATACAGTTATTTTAAATGGAATTTCTCTTTCTATCTCTTACTGCTGGACTTCGTTGGCAGTCCTCTCCTTAAAACCCAAACTAAAAAAACCTATGTGGGTTTTATTGTTGTTGTTTTTTGCATATTTAGCTATAAACAAATTATATCCCACAGTCTAATAATATAAGCTCCTTGAGGGAATAAACTATCTTTTTGTCTTTTTATCCCTAGCAGCTAGAACAGTTCTTGACACAAAGTGGGCATTTAATAAATAAATATTTGATTACATCCAGTAAGCAGTGGCTTAGCTTCATAATATTTTGTTTTTTTGAAAGAGGAGGTCAGACATCTAAATATGTGGCTATTCCACAGTAAACTTGAGTTGGGAGTACTTAATATGCCTAAGATTGTTTTGTCTCCTAACTAGCTCCCTAAGAATTTTGACTATCAGATGAAATACAGCCTCTTCACAATGGTTAAAGCTAATACCTTAAATTTTAAGATGGGAATTTGAGTGTGATACTTCTGAGAATGGCACTGGATTTGATGAATCACCAAATCTGTTTTCTGAATATGTGTTCATTTGGAATGTCTTCTAAATGTTGGTTGAGTTTTGTTTCTCTAGAGAATATCATCTTGTTATCAAACCAACCTTGGTAATTATTAATTTCAGCCATCTTTATTTTAAAATTATCCAAAGTCCTTACCAAGAAGAAAATCAGGTAGCCTTGCTGAAATTTCTTCCTTCTAAGAACTGGAGAGTTTGCAGTTGAAGCTCTGAATCCTGTGAACTAAACTAGTAAGGAAGGCTATAGATAGCACATTAATTGAAAGAAAAGCAAATGCAGTCCATTCAAGAAACATTTATTTCCTCTACTTTAGACTCCAAACAATATTTTAGTACTTTGGAAGAAAGCCTGGTTCACCTGATCCCTCTCAAGATCTATATATTGCTGCTTTCTGTTTCTCTTGTGGGAAATAGGAAATCATTATGGGTCTTTATTGGGCTGAAAAGCATGGGAGAAGAGATGTCTTATTTTTAATATTGATTATTTTTATACCAATCACTTCACAGTGAATACCATTTCCTCCCTCCCCCCTTACAACCATCAAAACAGTTAATTAAAACTAAATGCTATAGTGACTATGTGACAGCTGTGTAAAATGCCTTACCCATGGTCTACCAAGAAACAAGAAGGAAGTTTCATCATCAGTTCCTGGGAAACAGAATTGATCATTGCATTAAATCTGATTTCTAATATATTTTAGTGTTTTATTTAAATTAATTGTTGATATTATGTATATTATTCCTGTTTTTTTTTTATTTTCTGTGCATCAGTTTATACAAGTCTTCTCATATTTCTCTAAATATTTTCCCTTTAAAAAAAATCATTACTTTGAGTCAATCATCAAGTATTTAGTAAATGCCTATTAATGTGCCAGGCCTTGTGCTAAGTGCTGGAGATAGAAAAAAACAGCAAAAACAACCCTTGCCCTTAAGGAAGTTTACAGGGTAATGGAGGAGACAGCACAAAAACAGCTATGAACAACCAAGTTTGTATAGAGGATAAATTCCCTTAGCGCAGAGCAAGGGCACTAGCATTACAAGGAAGGTAAGATTTTAGCCATATTTGGAGGAAGTAGAGATGAGAGGAAAGAGAATTTTAAGCATGTGGAAAAGCCAGTGAAAATACCACAGGATTAAGCAATGAAGTGTCTTGCTTAAGGAATAGTAAGGATATCATTGTCACTGAACTGTGTAATATCTAGAAGGAATCAGGGAAGAAGTGGAGTGTAAGAAGACTGAAAAAGTAGGACTCTGTTATGCCAAACAGGATTGTATATGTAATACTAGAGGTAATAGGGAGCCACATTGAATGACCGTGTTTTATTTAGCCATTCCCCTAATCAATGAGAAGTCACTTTGATTCCAATTTTTTCAATCACAAAAGTGCTGTTATAAAAATTTTTAATCTAAAGGGTTATAAAACAAGTTGTCACACATCACAATATTTTCTAGCCCTCACTTGATAGGTAATATATCAGTGTATGACTATAGCTCAAGGTTAAAGGCTAAAAGAAAAGGTTCACTGTGAGGACATTCTAGTAAATGAATGAATTGTGCTTATCTCTACAGTTATCCCAGCCTGCACTTACTTGTCTGAAGCCTTTTCTCCCAATCTTGGTGGCTCATGAAAGTAATTTGAGCCTGGTTCAAGATCAGTAGAACTAGAGTTTGTGTGAGATTTCTTTTTTTCATTTTCTGCTACACACAGTTTTTGAATTTATATACAGTGGAAAGGGCTCTGGTGCTAGAATTGACTTAGCTGGTTCTGCAGCCTGCTAGCTGAGTGACTTTGGGCAAGTTACTCTGAGCCTCAGTTTCTTTATTTGCACACACAATATAGAGGTAATATACCTTAACCAACTCACAGGATAATTAAATGAGATAATTTATGTGGAAATATTTTTAAAACTGTAAAGACTCTGGTATCTCCTTAAAACAGTTGTGTTAAATTACAAAAAGTGTTTGTTTTTTTGTTTTCTTGAAACATAAGGTTTGAAAGTGGAGGGTGGTCTTCAGAATTTTGACATTTTTGTAATTCTTGAATACTTCCAAAATTAATTTCTACATTCTAGCTATTCCTGTCTCCCCGAAATGGTGAGTGGTTCCTGGCTTGTCTTTAGAGTGGGAGAAGGCCTCTCTTGGAGATGAAAAGTTGGCTGGGGAAGTTTCATTTTCTTAGAGAAGACTAGCTTTTGGTCATGGAATTAAAGGACTCTAGCCCTGGGATTCTTAATCAAGGTCCAAGGGCTTGGATGGGATTTTTTGTGAGGGGGGGTTTAGTTTGTTTTTTTTAACATTTCGATATTTATATATTTGTGTTTCTATGCAGTTGGTTTTCTTTATAATATTATGTGTTTTATTTTGCTTATTTAAAAACAATTCTGAGAAGAAATTCATAGGTTTCTCAGATTGCCAACACATAAAAAAGATTTAGAACCCTTTCTCTAGCCAATTTCATATGAAGAGGCAATATGGTGCTGCAAGAATGGCTTAAGATACAAAACCAAGAGGACCTGAGTTTAATCCTCAGCTCTTCCATTCAATCCCTGTGTGATGTTGGGCAAGTTTTTTTAAGTTTTGGGGCTTCATTTTCCTCTCAGCTGTGAAATCAGGCTAGTGAAATAGTTGATCTCCAGAGCCTTCTAGCTTTCAAGCCATGGTCCTGTAGTAAATTGAATTGTATTGAATCCTGTGCTCCTCATATTCATTTCAGCAGATTCACCAAATACTGAACACCTGCATGCTGGGTCTGTGGGGGTGGGCGCCGAGGTGAGAAAGAGGCCTGGTAGTCTTTGTCCATAAGGAGCTGTTAAAAGAAATAGGTAGAAGATCCCAGTAAAAATAACAATAATTATAATAGCCACCTGCATTTATGGTGAGTTTGTTTTATCTAGTCCTCACCACAAGTCCATGGGGGTGGTACTACATTTAATAACAATAGCTAGCATTTGTATCATGCTTTAAGGTTTTCAAAGTGTGTTACGTGAGTTATCTTCTGTGTTCCTTATATAGATCTTTGGGTGTTGTTATTGTCCTCATGTTATACATAAGGAAGCTGAAGCATGGAGCACAGTGCCCAGGATCACCCAGCTAGTCAGTGTGGAAAGCCTGATTTGAACTTGGCTTTTCCTGACTTCAAGCCCAGTGTGCTCTCCACTGAGCCACCTGACTGGTAGTGTGCCTGATGAAAGCTTCTGGTGATAAGAACCGCTCTGTTCTTCATATCTATGTCCCTGACACCTAGTACATAGACTACTGGGCACAGAGCAGGCACTTAGTTTAATAAATAGGTAATAATTTGTCCAAACTAGTATATGGACTTGGACCTAAGCCATCTGACTTGTAGACCATATTGGTAGAAGGTATAAGAGCCATGAGCTCCACCAACAAAAGTACCAGCTGACTTCAAGGAGTTATGGAACCAAGGACATCCCCTGGGAGATAAAAGGAAAATTAAGTGGAGGAGACTTGGCCTTTGAAGTAGGTCTTGAATAGTGGTGAGATTTGCTTCAAGGGTCTGAAGAACCATGTGATGCCGAAATCTCGTTATTTGGGATGGGTTGGTTTGTTACTGTTTCACAATCCAGCAACTTTTATAAAAAGCAAATCCTCTCTAGTAACTTGAGACCTTATCCCACTAAATGGAATAGAGTGAAAAAACTATTTTTTGAGCCCTTTGTTGCCTGCCAAACATGGGGGATACTAAAAAGCCAAGCCACTCTCAAACTGCTCCCACCCAGAGAGAGGGGGAAGGTCAGACATGCTGCCCTGGTGGTTACAGGTTACGCAGAGGAAGATACTGGGGCTGGGGTGGGAGAGAAAGGGATTGGTGAGATTTGTCCTTAAGTAAGCTTTTGAATTAGGCGGGCACTGATTAAACCACAGCCAAGTTGCTTCTGTTATCTCCAGACAGGGAAGTGTAATATTTGGAAACTTTTGACTTGTTTTGTATCTCATGTTACAAAGAGACAATTTTTCAGCTTCTGGGCTGAGGGGGCAGAGAGGGGAAAGGAGAAATGTGAGCCTGAGCCTGGTCCTGGCCCTGTAAGGTTAATAAAAGTTCAGGGCCTCTGGGCTGGTACTAAATCAGGTAGAGATCCATCTGCTACCCTGTGAAGCAAACACAATGCTCCATCTTATCCTGAGCCTAGGGCCGATGAATGGGCTCTCTTAAGGAGAGCAAATGTTTGTTTGCCCGTATAAGATGGGGGTTTTTTCTGTTCAGGCCAGTGACTAGACCCTTCATGTACCTTTGTTTTCCTTTGCTTCCAACTGAAGAGAGCTCTTAGGCAGTTACACTGGGCTCCTTCTACTTGGAACCCCCTGGCAACCTGCTGGCCATCATCTTACTTAAATAGTTGTCTCTGATGCTATGTGAGGCATGCATGCCTCTGGACTCTCAATATGGACCACTGTTTTTATCATCTCCAGCCATTAGGACCAGGCACTTGTCACAGAATTAGTATAAAGTAGCACTTACCGAACCCAGTGGGCTACACAACAAATCTTATACCCAATCTGAATGCTGGGTCATATTGTTGGATAGATAGTTTGAAAGTTTGAAATGTAGAGAATATTACAGGTCATTGTCTCTGTGTGCATGTATGCAAGTAGATCATATTAGAGTATACAAGTGTACAACATGTATGTGCATGTATATATACATGCTGTCTTACAATATTCTCTCCATATATAGTCTTTAGCATTCCTATGTTTGTGTTTGTCTTACTGGATCCTGGCATAGACATATTAAGGGGCAGGTGTTCTCAGCTGCTACCTTGTCTTATCCCATGATGCACCTGTAATAAAGGATCAGTAACTTTCAAGTAAAGGCTCATCATTATTCTGTTTGACTAATATGACTTAGAGAGGACAACTTGTTGATGGGAACAAGCACCTTGGAACTTGGCTCTGGGCCATCACACAGTTGTATATCAGAAAGGATGGGAGGGAGGGGGAATGAATTTGGAAACACCTCACCTATCAGATGAGGAGCTCCAATGATCTTGCTGTAGGAAATACGGGCTTATCAGAGTTTTTGTGAAAGAAGAAGAGCTTATACTTACACTGTAACATGTAACATTGCATTTGGATTTTAAGTTTTCCTTTTCTATTTGAAATTTGAAACCCAATGAAAAGGTCACAAATTTGGTGGAACCTTAAATTTTTTTTTTCATCTTTTTCCTTTAAGCATCACAGCCATATTGCACGTATATATATAAATTCACATCCAGATATTTGAAAGCTCTATTCTGAGTATTTGCATTTACAGTTGATTGTTAGAAATATCTCAAAAGTGTTTCTGAGTGAAAAATGATCTTGGCCACTGTGTAGATCTGGCATTTCCCCTAGGTGTATCTATTCAAGGGCCTCTTAGGATTAGGGAAGCAAATGTTCTCAACTCCTACACTTAGAAGTCCATTGTGGCCCCTGAACATATATATATATTTCATAATCCCATATTCTAGTTCTTCAATTAATTCCCTTTCTCAGTACCAAGTTTTCTTAGTCACTTAGTTTCTTCTAAAAAGTGCTTATTCTTCCACTTATGGAGGTACTGTTGGGGTTGTGGCAACAGGAAGAATACAGGTTTGTAAAGAACCTTCTCTAGTGGTTACTGGAAGAAATGAAGCCTAAATATTTCTTCATGTCCCCTGGAAAGGGGAAGGGCAAGAGAGATTACTTTGAGCTTAAGAAAAAAGCCAGCAATTTATTTGTTTTTGTTTTCTGACATCTCAACAGAAGCAAATCATTGGTGATTTAGGGTCCAGGATAGCTTCTCCTGTCCAATCCTGAGATATCTGTGTGATTGCTCAAATAGCTGACATTCACTATTTGGTGAAGCTCCTAGTTTTCAAGAGTAATTATCAAATATTAATATGTAAAAGGCTTATATTCTTTGGAGCTAATTTTCTTCCCAATACAAATTTATTCAAATTCAATAAAATTACTAAGTAACCACTGTGTGTAATATGTTAGGTTTGAGGTACAAAGATGAAGAAAAAACTGGCCTTGCCATCAGGGAGTTTTCAGTCTACTGTACTAAAGAATGTGTAGTATATATAGCTCTGTAAAGTGTTGAGTACAATAAGTGGCAAAGGAAAAATCCATACAAAATGCTAGAGGAAAAAGTGATGACATAGTGATGACTTAGCTGGGGGAATCCAAAGTGGCATCTGACCTGAGCCAGGAAAGGAAAGATCTATAGGCAGAGGATATTTCAGGATTGGGGAACCTCCCAGCAACAAGATATCGAAAGAAAGAAGAAATTGGAGGACAATAAGTGATCCAGTGGGGCTAGAATGGAGCTTGTGTACACATACATGTGGATACTAGATTCTGTTTTGAGTTTTTCCAGGGCTGTCCCAAAAGATTTGTAGCTCCATGGGCCATTAGATGTCATCTCATTAATTATAATCTTATTTCACATGTGAGCAATCTGAGGCTCAGAGAGAACAGGCTGCCTGTCAGCCTAGGAAGAAAGAACAGGGCAAAGATTGGGGACCGTGCCCTCTTCCCACAAATCAGCATGTTGTCACTGCCCATGATATTACGGAAAGGCAAAGGAGACTAGTACAGTATCTCCCCCTCCACCCCTGACAGAGACAGCAGCCCAAGGAGTTGTCTTTATATGCCTGACTTTGTAGAGAACAGATAGGTAATAAAGCAGAGTTAATTAGCTCTGGACCTAAATTTCCTTATCTATAAAAAGGAGATGGTACTTACTTTCTTATTTCCCAGGATTGCTATGGGAAATCAAATGAAAAAATTCTGGAGCCTTTTATGACCAGATACTGGCATCTGGCCTAGTCTTCATCATTATAAACGTTTGTAGGCCAGTAGTTTTGATGCTTTGAATATGAGGTTGACTTCTTACATAAAATCATTTATTGTCCTCCTGATACCTTCTTACTCATCACTGTTGGTGATAAACTGAAGTCAGCTTGGGGTTGGAACGTTGGCTCTCTGGACTTTAGATCCGAGAAACAAATCAAAAACAAATATTGCTGCTTGCTGCTTCCTAACCTGGCAACACTCATTCTCTCTTCCAGAGTATGCGGAATTTTTGCACTGTAAGTCCAAGAAATTTACGGACTTTGATGAAGTTCGCCAAGAGATTGAAGCAGAGACCGACAGGGTCACGGGGACCAATAAAGGCATTTCTCCCATCCCCATTAACTTGCGAGTCTATTCACCACATGGTAAGCAAAATATAATATTATTAGTTCATTTGTATGTGAATATTAGAAGTTGATGTTTTGACCTTTTCTTCAAATCATACTAATATTTTCAGAGTGATGTCTTGAAGACACCAAGACCAGATAGCATTGACCTTTAATGTGTCCCTTCAGCTTCCCTTATCTTTATGGGACATGTGACAAAAAGCATTTTAAAATAAGCATCTTAAAACTCAGATTAATTGATTAGTCACTGAGAGTATACATGGATAATTGGTAAGATTCTGAGATAGGGAAGTTCTCCTGGTGTAAGCCAATTCATAGGAATTGTGAGCAGCTTACAGATCTTGTCAGACAAATCATCAGGTGAAATTGTTGATTAGCTATAAATTTTATGTTTTTCTAGGCTTTGAGACTGATTTTCCTTCAACTTTGGTTTTTCCTTTTAGTGTTGAATCTAACCTTAATTGACCTTCCGGGTATCACCAAAGTACCTGTTGGTGATCAGCCTATGGATATTGAATACCAGATCAGGGATATGATCCTCCAGTTCATTAGCAAAGAGAGCAGCTTGATTCTTGCAGTCACACCAGCCAACATGGATCTAGCAAATTCAGATGCCCTCAAGATGGCCAAGGAAGTTGATCCTCAAGGTAAGTCCTAGAACCCCTAGGTATACTAGTCAGAAATAATTGCGAACTTAGAAAGGAAGGAGGAAAGGAATGAAATAGCTGGGGAAGAAGGATCATTGGACCAGGCTGCGCTTCTAGAAAAAGACTTGAGTTATGAACTTCAACCCCTTCAGATAAAAAGATCTTTTCTAGGAATAAAATTAAGACTGTGCCAGTAGCCTTAGGACCATGACATTAAAGTCACAGCTTAACATCCTTGCTTGTTAAATCCTTGTTAGGTAGGATAGGCATTCTGCAAGTTTTTCCATACTGTCTCAGTGGAGAATCCTCCTGGTGATTCCCTAAAGATATTCTTTTATGTGTGTCTACCATGTGACTTTTTCAGGCTTACGGACTATTGGTGTTATAACCAAGCTTGACCTAATGGATGAAGGCACAGATGCCAGAGATGTGCTTGAGAACAAGTTGCTCCCCTTGAGAAGAGGTATGACTGTAATTCAAATCCTTTGGGACCTCTAGTGAGGAATAGTTTCCTTAGTGTGTTTGGGAGCCAAGATGGAGAGAAAATGCTGGACAGTGAGCAACTCCTTCCTATGTTTTGTCATGTTCTCTTCTTCAACCCACTTTTGTTAGTCATATACATGTGGTTTAACACGCGCCTGCCCCCCACCCCACCCCCTCCATCTTTGCAATTTCCAGGTAAATGGAGAGATAGCATGATATTATGGAAAGAGCACTGAGCTAGACTCTTAAGTCCCCTAAGAAGAAAGTCATGAATCATGTTTTCATTGTCTTTTATATCTTTTCTAGGGCATAGCACAGTGTTCTACGTATAGAAAATAATGGGGATTTTTATGAATGATTGAAGGAAACCTGAATTCTAGGTCCTAGATTTTCTACTGATTTGCTGGGTGGCCTTAAGCGAGTCATTTCCTTTCTCTGGATATCTGTTAGATGAGATTTGAATGACTTACTTCTCAGTTCTAAAGTTATAGTTATAATTTTAGTCAAAGTTATAGGATTTGAAATCTTAAAGGTTTTTTTTAAATGATTTCTCCAAAAAACTCAGAAGTTGTCATATTCAGTAAGTGGGTTTTAGTTTGCAAACTTCTTCAGAGGCTTCTTTCACTTCAAGTAGCACCTTCTTACCATCAGATGAAAAGTTTGAGTCTCTTCTGAATAATCTTATTGGTTAAAAAGTACCACAGGCTCAAGTAAGTGATCTCTTTATAGGTTATATTGGTGTGGTAAATCGGAGCCAAAAAGACATTGATGGGAAGAAGGATATCCGAGCAGCCCTTGGGGCTGAGAGGAAGTTTTTCCTCTCTCACCCAGCGTATCGACACATAGCAGACCGAATGGGCACCCCTCACTTACAGAAGACCCTGAACCAGGTATAAGATAAGACTTAAGAGTTTTGGTTGGATTTTTTTCCCCCATCTCTGTGAAGTGTAGGGTAGATCATCCTGAAGGCTTGTTGGAGGGGTTGTTGACCCCCTTCTCCATTAGAATTAGGCTTTTTGTTAGTTTTGGTGTTCTGTGATCCCTTGAATATCAGTCTTACCAGTTTTTTGAAGAATTGAACATTGCTGTTCCACAGCTCTGGAAACCCAGAGTTCCTCCTGTTTGTGGGTGGATGGGTATGCAATTGTTAACTATGAGTGATCATGATGCATGCTTTGGAAAAGGCAACAGGTTTCAGGACTGGCACAGGCTAGGGTTAGAACAGGAACAGCCCTGCTTCTCAGAGAAGATAGGGCAGGAAGGGAGCAAAGATTTAATGGAAGTGGCTTCTAGCGTAGGAAATGAAGAACATTACTATGTGGGGAGAGGGAGATGAGAAGTTTCAGGAAGAATTAGCAAAACTGCATGAATTCAGAGACTTTTTGGTTGCCATGAAGTCCTACGAGAATTATTAGACCCAAGAAGTGCCTGTCCCCAGAGTTACTGCAGCAATAGCTGACCAGAGATTTGGCGGCCTTGGGGCATTGAGATCTTAGAACCCTTATTCTTATGGGATTAATTGGTTCCTGTTGCCATACAAAGTAGCATAGTCCCTTTACCCTTTCTCCTTTGGAACATGCCATGGCTTGGCTCCTTTATGGGCTTGCCTGGAGCAGGAATTCAAAGCAATATGCAGGCTTTGTAACCTTTAGTAAGGTCTTATATAATCCTGTTGGTGACTGATGCTGGTCTTATCTCTGACCCTTTCAATTTAGCAACTGACCAATCATATCCGAGAGTCTCTGCCTGCTCTGCGCAGCAAGCTCCAAAGCCAGCTGTTGTCTTTGGAGAAGGAAGTGGAAGAATATAAGAACTTCCGGCCTGATGATCCCACACGGAAAACCAAAGCCCTACTTCAGTAAGTACTTGGTTAAATGGCCTAGTGTCTCGGGGTTGAGCCCTTCTTTTTGTCTATGGAGCTTTCTTCCCTATTATCCCTGGTTAAAGGTAATTTGGGCATCTAGGCAACGCTGGCTATTTGGGGGTGCAGGCATATAATTGATCTAGGTATCCCAAAAGAATTTGAAAACTTAGATAATTTCTAAGTGAAGAGGCAAATTTTATTATAATTGTAATACTAATTAAAGCAGGCTAGATTCCAAGAAAGGAAGATAGCCAAGACCAGTGAGCAAGCAGGTAAATTTATAGAGATTCAGGGAGTAGAGTACAGAACAGAAAACAGAGCTGAGTAAATGACATTTTAGAATTGGATACCTTAGTAGAATAAAGACTTTTTTTCACACACATTCCCCATGGTTATATCACATCGCTTCCAATAGGTATATTCCAAAGATGACTGCATCATTGCCAGGGCCAGGCATTAATTTCTAATAACATTCTTAAAGGTTACACCACATCAGATAGAGTGCTGGGCCTGGAGTCAAGAAGACTCATCTTCAAGTTCCAAACTAGCTGTGTGACCCTGGACAAGTCACTTAATCCCATTTGCCTTAATATTCTCCTCTGTAAAGATGCAGAGGGAAATGGCAAATCACTCCATTTTCCTTGCCAAGAAAGCCCCAAATGGGATCCCAGGGCATCAGGCATTATTGAAGCCACTAAATAACAACAACAGATCACTTGCTTTTCTTCTGTTTGGGTAGGAGACCAGCCATTGACTTCTGAAGCCTAGGGAAGGGGGTATGGGAGCCCATCCTGTGGGATGCATACACATTCAGTGGCCCCTACTAGAGGCTGATTTTTGTCAGAAGAGGAATCTTTAGGGACTGACACTGAATGACAATGGGCATTTAAAAGGAGCATTTCACAGAAGAGGCCTCTAGGTTCCAATTGGTGAAGTGCCTACCTCTCCTTTCCGACTTTGGAGAGTTTGGGGGTGGAAGATGTACAGAAGATAGCTGAGATTGTCTGGTTAATTATCATTTGGCACCTAGACTTTTGTGCCTCTAGGGAAGAGTAAATGGGAACCTTTTGGGTCAGGCCCTCTACTCTTGGGATTGGCTTGAAGAAGTTGATAGTCTCACAACTGTGAATCTTTTCTAATTGTTAGTTCTGTGGAAATGTCTTTTTATCTTGATAATGCTGTTCAAACAGTGGAAATTAGATCTGGGCTTTGTAATTGATGGAAGATGCAAGTTAAACTTTAGTCTTTCTGGTAGGCCTAGGATTACTGGTCTTGTGCATATTGACTGTTAACATTGTTTGAATCATCTCCGTTTTTTATTTGGTTTCTAAGCATAATTATGAGGATTCCAGGTATGTGCTTTTCAATGATATTATTCCTTCTTTTGTTCTGTTTCTGTATATTTAGATTCCTATTCTTCTAAATTTAAATGGTTTTGAGAGCTCAGTTCAAAGTGCTAAATTAATATTAGCTTTTGTGTTTTTTCTTGAAAGAAAAATTGCGTGCATCATCAGTTGCCTTATTGAGAGAATAGTTTGTCTTGATGTTGATGTGAGATGGCTTATTCCTTCTTCGGCCTTGCCATTTTAGGATGGTCCAGCAGTTTGGTGTGGATTTTGAAAAGAGAATCGAAGGCTCAGGAGACCAGGTGGACACATTGGAACTTTCTGGTGGTGCAAGGATTAATCGCATCTTTCATGAGAGGTTTCCATTTGAGCTTGTGAAGGTGATAAATTCTATGCTTCTTTTCATCTTCTATCAAAAGCCAGTTAGCCTTCCCCTCCAAGGGTTCATGGAGGACAGGCCTTACTAAATGCTTTTTGAATTGATAAACAGCAAAGCATGCCTTCATACTCATAAATAAGTTCACATTGATTTTGCTTGGTTTTGAAGAGAATCAGATACTCTAGCTTGGGAGTTGAAGCATGTACCACATAGACAATCATTCTTCAGAGCTAATAGAATTCAGATAGCCAATTATCAGTTTTCTTATAAAGATTTATATTGTAAGAGAGATAGTCAGTTGTAACTCACTGCCTTAATTTGTTGAACTGCTGTGATTTTATAGATACTTACCTCTGCATATTTTGTTTTTTTAGATGGAATTTGATGAGAAAGACTTGAGACGAGAAATTAGCTATGCAATTAAAAACATCCATGGTGTCAGGCAAGTATTAGGGGTGGGGGAAGAGGGTTAACTTCCTTCTGTTAACATGTTATTGTCTCAGCCAGGCTTCAGGAATGCCTGTGCTCCTGGCCTCTGCTATCCAGGTTGGGAGGAGACCATGTTGTTCGGGGACAGAGCCCAGAGCCTTGGATGGTGGGGTGAAGAGAAGTAGTCAGTCTGGTGTGTTCTTCCCTAGTATCTCTCAGGACAAATCATTTGCCCTTCAGTATTTTGACACTTAAAGGCAAAGTTTTACATCTGTCTTATTTTGAAGCCTGTAAGTAGGACATTATGTAATTTACTACACTGTTCATAATTGTGACCACAAATGCTACCCCTTCCTTCCACTGCAGTCTTGTTATGTTTGTGATGTAAAATGAGGTTATATGTCAGCCACCTGCCTTGGTAAGAGGCTTTAAAACAAAGAGTATGAGGGGATGAATTGTCTGAAGGGATAAGAAGGGGCCCAGATCTGAAGGCAAACCAGAATGGGAGACAGATGAATTTCATGTTGGCCACACTGAATGTTGCTAAGAAAGAATAGACTTCTGTTGCCAAATTGAGCCTCCTTGACACTGGGAATTTCTCATTAATGGGAAGTGAGCCTTTGACTCAGATGTGTGATTATTGCTATTTCTTCAGTTAACCAAATAGTTGCCATTAATATTGTTGATTATTTTTTGTTTTTCTTTGATTATTTCCCTCACCCTTGCCCTTGTGGTTGGACGTGCATAGGACGGGGCTCTTCACCCCAGACTTGGCATTCGAAGCCATTGTGAAAAAGCAGGTGGTGAAGCTGAAAGAGCCTTGTCTGAAATGTGTCGACCTGGTTATTCAGGAGTTAATCAATACAGTTAGGCAGTGTACCAGTAAGGTATTGAGCCCTCCCTGAGGGTTGTGGAAAAGGGAGCCATGGGGGGATGGGTGGTATCAGGATTGCAGTGCCCTGCCTGCTCTGGCTGGTCATTCTCCCCAGATTGCTTTTACTCCAGGAAGATGGCCAGGTAAGGGACTCTGGACTGTGTAGTGTAAGACTATATTGAAATTGTTTGGATTGTCTTCCCCACTCTTCAGTGATGTCACCAGTGTCTCTCTAGAGACTCTCGAGTGAATGGGAAAAGCAAGAGATAGACTGGGAGGAGTGCCAAGCAGGCCTCAGGAGGTGGCCAGCCGAGTGGCAGATTACTCTGGGATCCTGATGCCCGACATAGCATGTGTCTTGACTGATTTAAAATGCTGCTTTGCTACACCCTGGGAAGCAGAAAATTGAAATGTGCCCCTTCTTGAAACTGAAAACCCCACCCCTGCCCTATCCCCAATCCCCTATTCATCATTGATTTTTTTCTTTTTGGGGGGGGGCAGGAAATAGCCCCAGGTTATGATGTTTTGCATGAATCCACTGCTTTAGAGCCAGTTTGCTGAGGGTGCTGAGAAGCTCTGAGAGCGACAGAATGCTGCAGTGAGCATGTGGGTAACTGGTCTGCCAGACCTGGCTTTGCCCCCACACACACACACCCAGGGCAGCTTTGCCAGTGATCCTCAATCTGTAGTCTGCCTCCTGCCATTCTCCAGGCAGGGCCAGCACTCTGCAGAGGGGACATGGCCCCCCTCAACAGAGGAAAGTTGAAGTATATCGCCAACAGTCAATATAATTGGCACAGTCAATTCCTACACTTGGCAGGAAATGCCCAACTCCCCGACCCTGACAGTCCCTGCTTCCCAGAGTGACCTGCTTCAGCTGAGCTGTGTAAATGCTTTCCCAGGGTTGTGTGTTTGCGTGTGCATGTGTGTGTGTGCGCTGCGCGTGTGGGTAGGAGTCCTGGGGCTGTCTTTAAGAGTCAGGAGATTTTTGCTTATGCTGCAGTTCTTGATCTGTGTCATTTTTAAAAGCCTGCATTTGCTTTCCAAGCTTCTTCAGTCAAACCCAGAAGGGTTGGAAGTAGATTTCCAGAGGCTACAACATGTATTTGAAAATTCAGGGCACCCACTGTCTTGGGTGTAAGGTAACTAAAGCCATGACCTTGTACTATTGACAAGTCCAGCCAAAAGCCCCTTGAAATGGCTCTCCTTCCGAAGCAGCTTCCCAGGGCAAATGCCAAGGCTTTTACTATGCCTCTTACTAACTGGTTGCCTCTCTCCTTTTCTTCCCTCTCTCTGTCTTTTTGTTACTGTGTGTGTTTGGTCTGCAATGCCTTTTGGGGTCTCGTCTTTCTGCCTCCCTCGTGCTCTGCATGACGCAGGACGGGTCTCTTCACCCCCGACATGGCCTTTGAAGCCATTGTGAAAAAACAGATTGTAAAACTCAAAGAGCCGAGTTTGAAGTGTGTTGATCTGGTGGTCTCAGAGCTGGCCACCGTCATTAAAAAGTGTGCTGAGAAGGTAATGGGCTAAATTTTTTTTTCCATCTGTTAGTCTGACCTGAGCATCTGGAAAATACTGGCTCCACAGGACCTGCCTAACTTAATGCCTTGGGCTTAATTCATGTTCTTTCCAAAAATGAAACCAGTTTGGTGGCATTATTTCTGACCTGTGCCACAACTATTAACTGTCATCTATGGACAGCCCCCCAAAATAAATTTGGAGGTCCTGATGAGACGTATGACATAGGTGCTGTCTTAAACTACTGCCCAGGAGACCAAAATGCCCATGAAATGGCTTTGGCCCCAGAGCTTCAGGGGGTGTGGGGAAGGCCGTTCATCTCATTGGCCTTATTGCTGCTTAGTGTATTAGTTCATGTTGTAATGCAGCAATGGGGGTGGAGGTGGGACAAGGGACAAAAGTGACATTTAACTGGTAAACACACTTCACCGCTTTGAATGAAATCTTTTCACCTTTGATTCTTTTTTTAAAAAAATATTTTCTAATCTCTGATTCTCTTGTCAACTCAAGCTACCCATATTTGTCTCTTTAATGAGTGTTTGTGGTGACAAAATTGGGGATCAATGAAGTCCTTTCATGTCTTCTTGGCTCTCCCTGGCTTTCTGCTTTCTTCATGTAAATTGTTGTGGCATTTGTGCTATGTAGAGCCATCTGACATGCCTCTTTCCTCCCCTACAGCTTGGCTCCTATCCCAGGTTACGAGAAGAAACAGAAAGAATTGTCACCACTTACATCAGGGAGCGAGAAGGGAGAACAAAGGACCAGGTATGCTTGAAGGGCCTTTGACACTGTGTCCATTCAGCAGACACTGGACATTGCTAACTTAAGGACCAGGTCACCTTAATGGCCATACTTTGTGATTGATGCTATATACGAACCTCTCATTTCCAAGGGTGATATCCAGCTCTGGGATGCCCAGTAGTGTGTGTATTCAGTGAAATAGAAGGATACACTGAGAGCCTGGAGGTACCAGGCAGATGAAGCTTGGCCTTTTGCCTGACTTGGAAAATAATTACAGATCCCCCTCTACTGGTCAATTTGGGAGTATCCTCAAGTACTGTCAATGTGTGTTTGTATCTTTGGGGCACAGACAATTCATAGTAGGACTGGAGGTTTTTTTAATTAGTGGCAATTTATCTTTTCAGATCCTTCTTCTGATCGACATTGAGCTGTCATACATCAACACAAATCATGAGGACTTCATTGGTTTTGCAAAGTATGTATATTCTATGTGCAGCTTCTTGGATGTGGGAATCCTGCCACCAAATAGGGCTTATAGCTGGCCCTCCTAGAGGGCACCAAGGCTCCAGGCTCCAGGTGATTCCGGCTCAGAAAGATGGGTTGGGGTGAGGATAATTTCCAGAAGAAGACATATTCTGAGTTTTGAGTTATTCTATAGGAAATGCTTTGAAAGGAGCAAATGAGATTTTCTATATGTCTTGTTTTAAATAGAATGCTTTAAAAATCAGAAAGAAATTGAGATTGAATTTTCTTGCAGGTCATTGTGGCCTCATCAGCCTCTTCCTATTAAATGGGCCCAAGCAGCCCACTCTTAGTTTCTTAAGAAAATTTGGTTTCTTTTAATTTAAGAGAACCCTACCTTAGTCTGGCTTTGAGATTGCCTTACTGCTAAGGAGCAATCAGTTTCCTCTGCACAGCCTGATCTTTTCTCAAACTTCAGAAGGAAAAGATCTTAGGAGAAATCTTTGGCTGTGTTTTGCCCAAGAGTCTTTTGGTAGGTGATAAGGAGAAAAGTGCTATGGCTTCTCTGGATCTTCTCATGCCTTGGGCCATGGGTAATGAGCCATGACTGTGTTGGGTTGGAGAAAAGCCCTGCTGTGCCCTGTCATTTAAGATGAGAGTGAATTCATTACCCTCATCTTGGATTAGCAAACCCCTCTGAGGCTCCCTGTGGCTGCTTGGTGTCTGTGTGGTGGAGTTGAAAGCCCTGGGTCTCTTTCCCCTCTTGATTGCTGCTCTTTTCCTCACTTTGTTTCTGCTTTTCACACTTCATCCACAGTTCCTCCTTCTCACCATCTCTCCTGTTTTTCCTTTGATCACTTCATTCTTTCCTCTGGACTCCTTGGCCTTCCTCCCAATAACCCCAGCTGTTACTATACTGAGCAGCTTGTGACAGGGTGGGTATCTGCCTGCTATGTATGCTGTTTCAGTAGTGTATTAGAGGGACCTTGGGCTAGATCTGTTTTTGACAAAGGTGGTGATAAGTCCCAAGGCACTAAGATTTCCTTAGGGAACTAGTCCAATCCTCATTGATTGGCAGACTGAAAAAGTACTAAAAATGTTCCCTAGCCCTGCTGTCATGAAGCCTGGTTATCAATGCTCTAGGATAGGTTTGTACTCTGAGCCAAACTTCTCCATTTCTTAGACTCCCTCAAGTATTGTGATGTGTGAGTGCTGCCTGTTGTGGCTATGTTGACATGACCTCTGTCCTCTAAGAATTTGCCATTTGAAACAGCCAACCCTACATAAAGACAGGGATTTAAATAGAGCCTTACATTTGAGCTCTCCTCCCCTCCCTCTTGATTTGAGTCTGAAAGCAAAGTTGGTGGCTTAGTTTTTGAAAATTAGCTATTACTCTCTTATTTCAGGTAAGTGGAGTTTTGGGGGTTT
Source organism: Myrmecobius fasciatus (assembly GCA_023553655.1). Classification (NCBI taxonomy): domain Eukaryota; kingdom Metazoa; phylum Chordata; class Mammalia; order Dasyuromorphia; family Myrmecobiidae; genus Myrmecobius; species Myrmecobius fasciatus. The sequence goes on from JAJPUD010000814.1 coordinate 172,937, forward strand.
TTTTTTGGTAACAACCACTCTTGTCACCAGCCTGGTCTGACATCTGAAATTTTATGTCAACATGTCCCTTTAGAAGCATTAGCCTCTGGACTTAGCAGTCCAAAGTTATTAAGAGGAGAGGGTATTTCAAGAGACCCTCTTACTATCTTGCCTGAGGATGAAACTGTAGACTGCTTTTCTCATGCTGCCAGTGAGACAGCACTACACTTGCACAGACTTTTTTCTGAGTTCCCCCAAGGAGTCAATGGCTTTGTCTAGAAGTGGAGTTCAAGCAGGCTTCCTCATCTTTTGTGTTTCCTGGCACCTTTTGAACAGGTCATTTGAGGAAAAAGCCTGGGAATCTCTTCTCAAAATCATTTTTCTAAATGAATGATATAAAAAACATAGAATTACATTGAAATACAGTTTTTAAAATGTATATTCTTATAATGTCATGTACCCTGGGTTCAGAATCCCTTGTTTTGGAGGTTTATATTCATCTGGATCAGCCACAACCTTCAGGTGCTAAAGCTGGAGTTTTTTATGCTATTTGTTTATAGCCCTCTATGGTTCTCCTTGGATGAAGAGTTACTCTTCAATGGGAGAACCTTGATGCTAATGTCTCCAGTTCTGAGAGCTGTTTTTCCTCTTTTCTGCCCATTTTCATTCAGCCAATGTTTATTTACCTTCTCTCTATGCAGCTGGTCACTGGCTTCCTTCCCTCACTGCCCAGCTGCATAAGCTTTATGTTATGCTTTGGTTTCAGTGCCCAACAGAGAAGCACTCAGCTGAACAAGAAAAGGGCCGTTCCAAACCAGGTACTCGTTGCATGCCTGTGTTTTTTTTGGGATTTGTTTCTGGGGTGAGAAGAGAATGGAGAAAGCTGTCTTAGGTGCCAAGGGGGAGGTATACCAACTTTGGTGTGAATGGTTTCCTCAAACCCTCACTGTTTCACATGCCTCTATCAGAAGCTGCTGTCTAATTATAATTCCCCATCCTTTTGATCCTAAGTTCTACCTGTGTTTTGACATAATTCAAAACCTTTTCAAGTGGCTGAATCTAAATATCAACAGTAGTCACAATAGGGCTGTTTTATCACAGCTGCTATCTCTCTTTCTTGGAAAGCACATTCTCTGTGAGGCCAATCAACTGTCCTGAAAATAAAGAAAGCAGTGCAGTACTAGTGTTCCATCCCAGCCTTTGGGAAATGGAAGGAAAGCATTCCCCAGGGAAATAAGTCCCAGAGTAGAGTCCTGATGTTTTTTAGGAAAATACACTTGCCTTCACATAGTCTTTGTAGACGTCCCATCTCTCATGGAAGAGGCCGAGAGGACTATTCTTTATTTAGCTTGCATGATTGAAGTCCCGGATTGGAAATTGTAACCTTTGCATGAATTTTATGCTTGCTTTAGGTAATATATATGTTATTGCTTTTTTGTTTGGAAAGATTATAATGAATTAAACATTAACACTGTAAATATAATTAATAGCATGTAATTTTTTTTTCTTTTGCTGTTTTTCTGCTCTTCTTTTTCTACCATTTTTTTTTTGTGCTTCCTGCCCTTTTTCTATTACCTTGCTTCCCTCTTTCTGCTTTTCCTTTATTTACCCAACCACCCTAACTTTGTGAACCTAAAGGGTGAGATCCTGGTAAGTACCTATATAGTGTGTTAGTAAACCTTAGACAGATCTAGTGATGGAGACCTACTCCCAAAATATGATCCCAAAGAAACTGGGTTTTCATTGACTTGGGGCTGAGTACACTTAGTACATTGAAGATAAGAATCTGTCCTCTTCCAGGCCAGGTACAGGTTCATTCAATAGATTTATAGAGCCCTGTGATAGACAGCATAGGACTTACAAAGTTTGTTCAGGGTTTGGCTCTATTCCCAAGGTGCTTTCAGTCTCTGTAGATAGAGAAAGGAAGTGACTCCAGTGAATGAGTCTAGAAAACCTATCTACCCTAGCCTGCCCTCATTATCCCAATAGTGTAGTGGTCTGCCTTCTAGTTTTTGTTTGTTTGAGGTGGTGTTCCCTGTTCTTTAGAAAAGCCACCTCCAATGGCAAGACTCATCTTAGTTAGATGGTCATTGCCTCAGGCAGCCTCCTGGACCCTTTCTTGTAGCCCTTCCCAAAGCCTTAAGGATGAGCTTTTCTCCCTGCTGCCCTGCAGTTAACTAACTTGGTCCTCTTTGCTTTTGTGTTCATATAAGCAGGAAGAAGCAGTGAAAAGAGTATAATCAAAACAGAATCAAGTTTCTAAGGGGATTTCCTGTTGTTCATGTCCATAGTATTTAGTTTGTTTCACCTTGCTATAATTTGTATGCTCCTACTTCTCCAGCTTTCCTTGCTCCTTAGATAGGGTGACACCATCATTCTGTTTGGCATGAGCCCTACAGACCTTCCTGCTAAGTGTACTCAGTTCTGAAAAACCAAGGTACCAGTTTCTCCCTTAATGATGGATAGTGACATTGTCACATCTTCCCATTGGGGAGGCTAACAAGTATGCAGAAACAAGGGTGAGAAGTCTTCTTTGACTGAGCAAGAAAATGGAAACAGTTGAAGTATAATTCTAGAACTCCAGGACAAGGAAAATCTCCCTCTTTAAAGGACTCTGGTCTTGGTTTGCACCACCAGTCTCTTGTCCTTTGTTGCCTCATCTCTCCTAAAACAGCAAGAAGTCAGGCCACTTTTGGAACAGCTAATTTTTTTCCCCTTTAAAGCACCACTTCCTGGTTTCCATTAATAGTACAGAGATTTTAAGTGATTTCCATTTTCCTGTCAGTTCAAATAGGCTTCCTTCTGCTTTCCAAGACCCTGTTTCTTTGGGGGAGAAGGAAATTCTTCTATCTCTGTTTCCCAGAGTACCTTGGCTTTGCTTGAGCAAGGTCTCCATCATTGCTTGGGAGGCTTAGGATGTGGTACCTTATGGTGATGGGAAGCTACTGAGCCCTGACTGTTGTACTAAGATTGGTATGAGCTGGGCTACTTCAGGCCAGAAAGACAAAATCAGCATTCAGGAAGAGTGTCCAAGATTTAGGCCCCCTTTCTTGATTCCCCTGTCCCTACCAGTTGACCATCTCTCCCCTGAAGGCATCTTTTTACAGGTAAGGCATTGGTACATTAAAATGTCTACTTCTTTGCCATGTCTCATTCCCTTGTTGGTGTGGCCATTCTGTCCCTTATGACATGGCTCCTCACTAGCCAAATGGGTCCATGGCAACTTTCCTTACTACCCTAACTACACCACAGACTCTTTCAGCTTTGGGTCATTGGGCTGAATAAGCTGTAACCTTGGACCTGAATTTCCAGAGGATCTTAACATGCTTGTCTCCTCTGTACCTAAACTCTGGGACACTTATCCAGCTGCATTCTGGTTTTGCTCTTATTCCTGTCCTGTCTCCAGCTTCCTGCTTCCCCCTCTTGAGACTGAATTTTCATATATAAATTTGGCTTTCAAATGAACTGGACTAAAGAGCCATTATATGCTTTCAAATTATAGATCCAACCTCAAAGAAAATCAGTCACTCGATTCTTTATTGGCCTTTTGCCATCTGATTGGTCAGGGCTCCTTGCTTCTCTCCATCAAGTGCACTATGAGAGTAAAGAACATTTAAATGTAAAGGCCTGCAGTCACCCATAGCTTGTACAACCAAGTGATTTTTGTCTCTAACTCAGTGTTGTCTCTTCTATGGACAGCTGCCTGGATAGCTTGCAAATTCCTGGGTGGGATGGGAGGCTCTGGTCCATGATTAATAAGAGGGAATACATCTGGCTGTTATCCTGACCAGCATCTTTGAGTCCTGAGGCACAGTTGCTGTTCTAGGCTGTCACCTAGATGTTTAGATTTGGGGTTGAATGACCAGGCCTGCAATATTATGTTTTTCCTACCAGAGCAGAGTATCAAACTATTCTGAACCCTGGGCCCATTTGATTTTTATCAGGGGCAGACCCAGCATTTCTCATTTGTCCTTAGCTCCCAGGCATTCACATTTCTCACCAGGACTACCCATCTTTTTGAAGACTCTGAGCCCACTACCCCAGCCTGGTTATTGAGAAATGTGCCATATGCTGTCCCGTTGACTGCTGTGTATTACTAACCTGTGTCTCGAGAGTAGTGGTCACAGGGCACTTATGTAGGATGACTGTGGGTGCTCTTCTCAATTCTTGTATGTGTTTTGGAAGCCCATAAATGTGTTGGAATTTCTTATTTGGGGGACATAAAGACCCATTTGAAAGTTTGCAAATTATTCCTCCACATGAATGGTATACACAGAAATCAGACCGAATAGGTTCCAAAGTCTCTCTCTTCCATGGGCAAAGTTATCTATGACCATGGAGAGGGGAGTAAGAGATGGGTGTGGTTGATGCCTTATGGATGCAGGTTTCAGACTGGACCACACACTGTGGAGCTCCTGGCTAGTATTGATGTCTGACCAAAGATTTGTTTGCTTTCCTGTCTCTCATCTCAAAGGAGAAGAAGGGAATATAATTCAGAGGTTTACTGTCTCGGGCTGGGATCTCTTGCTGTGTCTTTGAGAAAGCACCTACTCATTCTGAACCTAACCTGGCCCTCCCTCGCCCAGGCTTTTACAAGAAATAATGTCAATGTGTTGATTATCTCCTATCCTATTTCTCTTTGACAGGGACTCTTGACAGTCCCTGGGAAAGGAGGAAGCTAGCACTTACTCCCATGGGACCTTTAAAGTCTGACTTCATGCCATAGGAGTGATCCACCAAAGCACTGACTTTATTCAAGGCCCAATAAGGCTAACCAGAAAGAATGCGGCCACACAGCTTCTGTGCCTTTGCTTAATGAAATGCTAGCAAAGGCATCAGGTGGTTTTGTCCTAAAGCATTTTATGCCTCTGAAGCAGTAATGCCCCTGGCAGGAAGAGGTCTGGGTGCTATCTCTTAGATTCGCTCATCCCCCTCTCCCCCCCCCCCAACTCCTTAACAGGATGAGGATTCTGGCTCCTGACTGGGAGTGCCCTTCTGGCATGGCTAACAGAGCTTTGTTTCCCCCTTGGCTTTCTCTACATTGGCATCCTTTGTGTGCTAGGACCTAAATCCTGGGTAGGGTGCTAGGGACCCTATCACCAAAGCAGTTGGCTGCATTGATTAACCCCTTGATATAGAAAGAGGAGGACTTATGTGTGTCTCTGTTTCCCCAGGAGCTAGACTAGTGGTTCCTTCCATCTGCTGGTTGGTTGGACAGCTGTGGGAAAGCCAGGCCAGTCAGTTTATCAAAACCATGTCCACTGTTTTGGTGACATCTTGATGAAAGCTTTTTGGCAAGATGGTGAAGTGGTTGATGAACGTGGCCCAGGAGTTGGTTCTCTGGCTAAAAAGAGAAAGATCCTTGTGGAAAGTCCCTGATTCTGGGCCTGAAATACAAAGGGATCTTTACTGTTTTCCCTGGCTCTCAGTACCCGCAGCTCTGCCCCATAAGTGCCTTGGCAGGGTCAGCACTTACTCATGTCCTGCTGTCCTTGCTGGTGACAACCTATACTTGGCAGTTCAGCTTCAGTCTGTCACTGCCTCCAAATCCATTCAAGTCCTGTTCTAGTCTCTGTTTGCTTCGTGTTGTGTCCCCAGCTTGAAATGTAAGGGGCTTTTCCCTAGGTCCTGGACTCCCATGCATGTCTTCTGTCTCCTTGTTTCCTCCCTTCTCGCCTCCCAGGGGGTACAGCCTAGCACCTCCATGGAGGCTGACTCGGCTGCCAGGTGAGTGCCACAAATAGGCACAGTGACATTGTCAGGGTGGAGACTGGGGAGGGGAGCCAGAGGCCCACGACATTCTTCTAAAAGAAACTGCCTCCCTACCTGGCAGAGAAGCAGAGCGACTGGCTGTTTTCATGTAAACTCTTTGAAAGAAGCCTATCTTATCTTTTGAGTAAATTTTGCTAGTTGTCCTGAATATTGAACTAGGCAGTTTCACAACTTTCCAATTCATTGTTGTCTTTAATGACCTGTATAACCTCAAGAAAGTATTTCTTAGTGGAGAGTTCCATTGTGCTGTATACTTTCACCAAGTGGTTCCTCCAGGGCCGGCCATGCATAGGAGTATCGGCATGGCCCATTGAAATGGATTTCTTCCCCTGTTGGCTGAACTGGAACAGGTTAAGCTATGGGCTGAATCACTGGCTCTCCTTTATACCTACCTAAGAGGTAGTTTGACTTTAGTGAGTGCTGACAGATCCAAAAATCCTGAAATAGGCCACCCCCTTCCACTCCATTTTAGATTGGATTAGGATCTTGGTTAGGGCCAGAACAGTTTGGAGTCTAAAATTTTGACAGCCTTGGAAGGAGCTAGATTGTTACTCTGTTGGGAGTCTGCCAATCATTTTAAAAGTCTGCTTTGTCTGGGTTTGGCCTCTCTGATTTCTTGATGTGTTCTAGTAAGACAATCAACTCAGGTCATGCCTCTTCATTAGAACTCAGGTTTTGGACTGATTCACAATTTCTCCTCCAGGTGATTCGAAGGGGCTGGTTGACCATCAACAATATCAGCCTGATGAAAGGCGGTTCCAAGGAGTATTGGTTTGTGCTCACTGCAGAGTCCTTGTCGTGGTACAAGGATGAGGAGGTGAGTATCCAAGAAATCTGTCAAGAGACATTACTATCCTGATGTGGACTGATGAGCTGATTAAAAACAAGCAGACTAGGCTGGGTAATTATGATTTGCCACCCAATTACTTTTGGGAAGCAGGTAATGGGTAAATCATAAATTTCAATGGGAATTAGGGTCACAGCCTATATAGGCTGTAATGATAGGGACATTGAGAATTCAAATCCTCAAGCTACATAGAATAAGCATCACATCTTAGTTGTAGTAGCAGTTGTAGCAACTGAAATGCATCAACTGAGCAGGAAGCCAACCTGGTAAGACCATGTTGTGGACCATTTCACCCATATGTGGTCATGTACAACCTGTAAGCTATGTAAGACACCATCAGGCACCAGCCATCATGTGAACTTTAAATGCTAACCCCAATGAAATAATATTTATCCATCCCCTTCTTTTAGGCTCTTCTCTCTTCCCCAAGGATACTAGACTGAACTCACTAGTGAGCATGTAAGGAATGAAGATTTGGGAGGCTGTGGCTGGATAGGCTTTATAAAGTAGATTAGGGGTCCTCATAAATGTTTGTTCTTACTATGTAGTTGTGGGTGCCCTTGGACCTATAACTTCCCTTTCTCCCAGGAATTGGCCTTATGGCTCCAGGCCCAGCACCTTCTGCACTATGCCACTAGCTGCCTTAGGGGAATTATATTTTTATCCAAATTTAAACTTTGTGTACGTTTTATATTCTTCCAGTAAAAGTTAAATTCCTTGTGGGTAGGGCCTTTTTAAATCTCTACCACCTAGTATGGGTAACACTTTCTATACTCTATATAGTAAGCACTAGGTCAGAGATTATTGAGTTAAATTTATTTTTTTTTTTCATGTTTAATTTATTTATTTATTTAGAAATTTTATTTTATTTGCAAAACATATGTATGGGTAATTTTTCAACATTAACCCTTACATAGCTTTCTGTTACAGATTTTCCCCCCCAACTGTTGAGTTAAATTTAGTCTTGACTTCTTGTCCTTGTAACCCCGAAGCCCTTTAGGTTGTAGAAGAATGATAAAGAATTCACTTCTGCTTTTTCTTGGAACCAATCCTGGAGAATGTAGGAGAAGCAGCTAGTAGAGTGGGTGGGAAGCCCTGAATTTGCAGTTAATAGATCTGGATTGGCTTCCCAGCTTTGTTCTTTACTTTCTCTGTGTGACTTTGGGTAAATTAAATACCCTCCTGAGTCTGTTTCCTCCTATAAAATGCAAAGCTCAATTGGCGACCTCAGTCACTTCCAATTCTTGATCTTGTGATCTTGGCTTGGTTGGGTAAAAGAGCAGAAACCACATCAGAGCTAAGTCATCCTGAAGAGCTTTTGATTTCTGAAATGAGGAAACTGATAGACCTCCCTATTTGCATTGCCTAGACAGTTTGGTTGGTAGCAATACAAATCCAGCTGTAATCATGATTTTCTCTGCAAGGTCTCCCCATCCCCATGCTTTTCTTGTCTCACTCGTGCAAAGTGGTGACTTCTTCTCTGATGGTCTCCAGAGACCAAGGCCTTCCCTCTTTCTCTATTCCATCCTCACAGCTAGTTTAGACTTCTGTGACTGGTATTATGTCTTCACATTCCTCAGTCTCTAACTATGATCCTAAATACTTTTTAGTATCAAGTTCTTCAGGGTTCCTTGTAAATGTACAGTGGTCCTAACTGGTCTCCCCCATAGTATTACAAAAGAGCAACTTTTCTGTGCATGGACTTTGGGAAATACAGACATTAATTGTGGGCCCTGTCTTGACCTGACACTTTATTTGAAAAAAGAAAGCTTGTCTGTTGACTACCCACTGTTTCCTTGTGAGTCCTCCTAGCCTGAGCCCCACCAAGCTTGGCCTCTGTCTACATTGTTCTTTCGACATTCCTCTGACCCTACGGTGAAGATGTCCTTCCCTCCAGTTCTTCCACTCCCATTTTGTTGATTTTGAAAAATCACAGAACCCAGTATAAGATCCCAAAGGGCCCTTTATGTTTTAATGTACCTTTTTCCTAAAAGGAATCCTTTTCTGCCTAATTTGGGGAAAAGAACCACAGAACCTTGTGGTGTGTGTCCTATATTTTTTCCATGGGCTAAAACAGTCCCTGCTCAAATGCAGGAGTATATAGGGCTATACTTGGCTCATGAATGCTGGACTGTGTTTGTAGTGAGGCAGAGCAGAGGCATCTGAGGAAGATGAGATATAGGGCCAGAGCTGCCTGGAAATAGTGAGGGAGAAGCTTCCTGATTGGCCAGACCTAGATATCTTCAAATGGATCCTCTTTTCAGTCTTCCTTGCCAGGCTTCCTCTGCAGCCTCTCTAAATTGACTTTAGAGCAAAACAGTTAGGAAAAAGGCATTCTCCCCTAGACCAACTAAGGATTTAGGCAAACCCCACTTTGCTTCCTCTCAGATGCCCATTCTCTCCATCTTTTCCAAGCTGCAGACTCCCCAGGGAGAGAGTACTAACTTAGAACCACTCCTTCAAGTGCCTTGGAAAATACTTTTGCTTTTTTTTTTTTTTTTTTTTTTTTTAAACTTTCCACCCCCACAGTCTAGAAGCTAGTCTGCTTTGTGGTGTGTCAGCTCTTAAGAGAGTATATTGTAATGGTTTCCAAGCTTCCATCTTGGTGAGAACATAGACACATCAGCAGTTTATTGAGGTTTGAACAGCATTATTTGATTACATTTTTTAACTTGGATTAGCCAGTGGGGTGGAATAGGAATGTACAGAATATGATAGTTTGATCTTGGATTAAGGGTTATACATTCTGAGTTCTTTTTTGCCCCCTTCTCTTAATAATCAGGAATGATTTCTTTTTCCTAACTGGAGAGGGAATACAAACTTGCCAGCTTCAGCATTCCAATTAGACTAAGATGAGAGCTAGGGAACGGCATTCCCCTGCTCGCCCCTTAAACCTTGCCTGTCCCCCGCCAGCAGTTTCCTGTTGGCAGGGTTCTCAGTGGGAGCACTGTCTGGCCCTTTGCTGTTGAGTAATGAGAACCAGCAGGCACTGTGAATAAGACTCTGTGTTCTACAGACACAAAGCCAGCAGGAATCCTAGAGGTGAGGAGGGGGAAGTAAAATATTGTTTCTCAAAAAGCAGAAAGTCTGTAATGTACAGCCTTCTCCTAACATACAATCATTGCATGGCAGCCCTTCCAGTAACTTCTCACCCATGTCCCTCAGAACCAGTTATAAACCTTTCTGGAAAGAAGGAAAAGAATGAAGAAAGAACAGTTAAAGATACATTTATTCTGGTAATTTAATAAAGAAATGAAAGACACAAATATTTCTTTAAAAATAAAAATTTTAAATGACACCACTTTGTATATACCTTTTGCCTCAGGATTGAAGGGGTGGTTAGCTGAGGGAGCCCCGAAGCCTTTTGGGCTTGTAACTCCTAAACTCACCTCCAGGCCTTTATTTTCTTGCATAGAGTCCATTTTACTTCTAAACTTTAACCTTTAATCTCTGGCCTACAAAGGCTAGGTGATTTCAATTTAACAAGCATTTATTAGGCCAGTATTTTGTATATGGCATATAAAGAAGAAATACAGATCTTAAAGGACTTACCAGGAGGTGTTATTATCTTGGCCTCCATTTTGCTGTGAGATGGGGGTCCTGGCTCCTGAATTGATGCTTTTCCAAGCCCAGCCTAACCAATGTGCAGACTACTGTACACATTTGCAATCTCCTGGACAGGTAGTCTGAACACTGGGCTGGTGGGGCTGGAATTTGAGGAGATTCTTCTCCTCCTCCCCTTTGAAGCCATTCCTTTTGAGAAGGGTTGTGTTGTTAAAGCTTATTTTATAAGGAGAAGAAAACTGCTGTTCGCTCAAAGAATCTGCTTTGTCTCTTCTGACGTGGCAAGTCTTCAGCAAGACCCAGCCTAGAGAAAGTTGTGGTTTTTCAGGAAATCCTAAGGCAGGCGAGTGGGGGTGGGAGAGGGAGGGTTTAGGTTCATGGCCTCTGTACAAAGGAGGACGTCACTTTTGGGACATGGGGGGAGTGTATGCCTGTAGCATCTGGAGATATTTTCTGGGTGGAACATAGTTATAAGCAGTTCCAGATGTTGCATTTTACTGAGGCTGTTGTAGCCCATGACTCAGGAGGGTGGCCCCTCCAAAAGCAGCAGACTTGTGCTCATCCAAACCAAGAGAAGTTTTTTTGCTGCTTTGGGGAAAGGAGGACACATGCAGTATTAAGACTAGGGGAAACCTCTCTATATTCTCCTGAAGTGAAAAGCCCTTCCAGGAGGCTTGCTTGAGAACCCTTTTAAAGCTCTTTCAGGAGCTTTCAGGGTCCCACACCCCCTCTTTAGCTTTGCCCATTTATCCATCTATCCATAACAACAACAACAACAAAAACTGGGCTAGAAAATGGTACATGGGGGGAAGCTAGGTGGCGGAGGGGGTAGAGCACCAGCCCTGAAGTCAGGAGGACTTGAGTTCAAATATGATCTCAGACACTTAACACTTCCTAGCTGTGTGACCCTGGGCAAGTCGCTTAACCCCAATTGCCTCAGCAAAAAAAAAAAAAGAAAGAAAATGGTACATGGCTAGGATGGAGCAGCTTTGCCCCAGCTCTCTTTCATCTGTCAGTATTCAAAGCCAGTATGACAAAACTCTTGGCCCACCAAAAGACCATATGTTTCCACTTCAGTTTCTTTGGGTTTCCCCCATCATTCTCAAAGTTTCGTTTGAGAGTCACACATGACACTCTTTCTTGTCCATATCTGTCAGCGGGGATCTAGCAAATTCAAGACTTGCTTAAGTTGGATCTGGATGCTAGAAACTTGCCCTCCCCTTTTCCTATCTGTGAAATATTTATTGAACATTTGCTGTGTGCTGGGTCTTCAGCTTTGAGGACTACAGGGATGAACAAGATACTCAGATACTCCTACCCTTACAGGAATCCAGATCCCATAGAATCTTTTGCTTCTGAGTTTCCCTATTTCTGGTCCAGAAACTGCCAGCTAGCTTATTGAATCTGTGTCCCCTGTGTTTCCTGCAGGTATCAGAGAAACTGGCAATTAGGCAACCAGCTCTTACTAAGTACTTGTGAGAGACATCATGGTTGGATGTAGGGATACCAAAATGAGACCATCCCTACTTTCTTTTTTTTTTTTTTAAATTTTATTTTATTTGCATAACATATGTGTGGGTAATTCTTCAACAATAACCCTTACATAGCTTTCCGTTACAAATTTTTCCCCCCAACTCCCCACCCCTCCCCTAGATGGCAGGATATCCACTACATGTTAATTATGTTAAAATATTGGCAAATCGAATATATGTATACATATTTCCAAACTTATCATTGCTGTGCAAGAAAAATCTTATCTACACAAACGATATATCAGATAAAGGAAACACAATGTAAGCAAACATCAATCAAGGAGTATGAGAATGTTATATTGTGGTCCACATTTCGCATCCCTCTCTCTGGGTGTATATGGCTTTCTTCAGTGAACAATTGGAGGTGGTTTGAAACATTTCATTGTTGAAGAGAGCCATGTCCATCAGAATTGATCGTCATATAGTACTGTTGTTGCCGTGTATAATGATCTCCTGGTTCTGCTCATTTCACTCAGCATCAGTTCATGTACGTCTCTCCAGGCCTCTCTGAAATCATCTTGCTGGACCATCCCTACTTTCATGTGGGCCTTGTGTTCAGGAGGCTTGAGGCGCAGAGCAAGGCTCAGATCCTTTTCTCATACAGTATTAATGGTAGTGGCAGCAATATGAGGCAAGTCAAGTAACCTAAATGAAAATGGAACCATTTTTGGCCTTGCTTAATGTAGTTAGTTGTATCTTTTTTTTTTTTTTTTTTATCTCCTGTACGTTTTAGGAAAAAGAGAAGAAATACATGCTGCCATTGGATAACCTCAAAATTCGAGATGTGGAAAAGGGCTTCATGTCCAATAAACATGTCTTTGCTATCTTCAACACTGAACAGAGGTGAGAATATTACTGCTGTGCCCTATACCCCTTCTGTATTTAGTACCCATTTGAGTGACTTGAAGCCAAAATATGGCTTGGTCAATCTGACTGTGCTCACCTGAGCTCAGACAGAATCTTCTCTGGGTGGATGGCCTCCTCGGAGGCTTTCAGATTCTTGAGCCAGTTTTAAGGAGACTGAAGTTCAGAACTTTGGGCATCATAGTTTTACTAGTGTTTGTTGATGTTGTTGTTTGCTAATGTAGAATGATATGATTTAAAGCATATCTTGATAAGAATTGAAAACTGGTGAACATTTTGTTCTACCCCCTTCCCTCAGGGGACTGAATTTTTCTTGGCTTGTTCAGAACTTGTCTGTACCTTTGAGATAATTTCTACCCACCCCACCACCCTTTCCTCCCCAACCCCACCCAAACTTTCCTAAATATGAAAAAGAAAACAGATGAGTACTGAAATACACAGAAATGAGCCTCCTTTGCCTTTTCAAGTTACCTTAGGTAGAGGCAAAATGACAGAGAGAAGCCAGGAATTTGCCTGAGTCCTCCCCAGTTTCCCTTGGACACAACATTAAGTCAAGTCTCTCAAAGAATTCTGGAGCAACAGAATCCATGAAAAGATGGAATGAAACAGTTTTCCAGTCCAAGATAACTTAAAGTACTTCAGGAAAGGTCTGTCTTACTTGGGTAATATGGGAGTGCAACCCAGCACAGGTGGTGTCCTGGCAAGCCAGGTAATAGTTGTAACCACCACACAGATCCGAAAACGAGACCCTCACATCCAAGTCTCTTGTCTCAGCAAGCAAACTAAGACCTCCAGCTCAGTGAAGCAGGCAAACTGCCAGTCCCAAAACACAGGGCCCAACAGGTAAAACTGAGCCAGGCCCCCTTGCAGAGAAGGCAAGTTGCTAATCCCCAAGGCCCTGTAACAGCCCCTAAGCAGGCCCCTGGCCCTTAGTGTAAGAAGCTTGGGATGGTGCCCTCTGTATTCCAGGATCTGGGGCTCAATTTCTTAAAATGAGCAAAAAACAAACAAGAAAAGATCCCTGACCACAGAAAGCTACCGTGACAATGACAGGGAAGGTCAAAACACAAACTCAGAAAAGGACAATGTCAAAAGACCTACATATGGGGCCTCAAAGAAGAATATGAATTGGTCTCAAACCCAGAAAGTCCTCTTGGAAGATCTTAAAAAAGGATTTTTAAAAGCAAGTTTAAAAAGGTAGAAGAAAAATGGAGAAAAGAAAGTTTATAAGAATTATGGGGGAACAAAAGAATCAGCAGCTTGGAAAAGGAATTATAAAAACTGATCAAAGAAAACAACTCTGAAAAAACAACTGACATGGAAAATAGATCCAGGAGAGACAATTTAAGAATTATTGGGCTACCTGAAAGCCATGATCAAAAAAAGAATCTGGATCACATCTTTCAAGAAATTACCAAGGAAAATTGTCCTGATATCCTAGAACCAAAGGGTGAAATATTTATTTAAAGAATCTATCAATAGGGGCAGCTAGGTGGCGCAGTGGTTAGAGTACCAGCCTTGAAGTCAGGAGGACCTGAGTTCAAATCTGGTCTCAGACACTTCCTAGCTGTGTGACCCTGGGCAAGTCACTTAACCCCAATTGCCTCAGCAAAAAGCAAAAAAAAAAAAAAAAAAAAGAATCTATCAATCACCTCCCGAAAAAGATTCCAAAATGAAAACTCCAGGAAATAGTGTGGCCACATTCTAAAACTATCAAGCCAAGAAGAAAATACTGTAAGTGGACAGGAAAAAAAAAAAATTCAAATATCAAGGAGTCACAGCCAGGACTTACACAGGACTTAGTAACTACTAGGTTAAAGAATCAGAGGGCTTGGAATATGATATTCTGGAAGGCAAAAGAGCTTAGATTATAATCAAGAATCAACTATCCAGCAAAATTGAGTGTAATCTTTCAGTTCAGTGAAATAGGAGACTTTAAAATTTTTCTGATGAAAAACTTTGACTTTCAAAACAAAGACTCGAGAAATTTTTAAAAGTAACACATGGTATTCAATAATGTTAAACTATTTTACATCCCTATGTAGGATGATGATACTTATATCTTTTTTTAAAGTATAATCTCTATTAGAACAGTTAGAGAATGTGGATATAAATTGGCTTTGATGGAAGAAGAGTAAAGGGGAGGCAGTGGGATAAAAGAAAAGACATGAAAGATCTATTACAGTAGAGGGAAAGAAGGCAGGGAATGAACATTGTTTGAACCTTTCTTTCAACATATTTTGCACCAATAGGGAATAATATACACATTCAGTTGGGTAGAGAAATCTGTCTTATTCTATGGGAAATAGGATGGGAAGGGGAAAAGAAAAAGGAATAGTACTGATAGAAGACAGAGCAGATAGAAAGCAGAAGGTGGTAGAGCAAAAACATTGATATGTATGGATAGGATGAAAGAGAATATTATAAACAGAAAAAATAAGATGAAGGGCAATATACATTAATATAACTATAAATGTGAATGGGATGAGCATTCCCATAAAAGGGAAGCAGATATCAGAATGGATTAGAAATCAAAATCCTATCATAGGATGTTTATAAGAAACACATTTGAAGCACACGCACACATGTACACAAAGATACACACACAGTAAAGGTAAAAGGCTAAAGCAAAATATCCTATGGTTCAGCTGAAGTTTAAAAAAAAATGCAGGGTAATAATCCTGATCTCAATCAAAGCAAAAGCAAAAACAGAACTAATTAAAAGAGACCAAGAAACTACATCATGCTGAAATACAATGAAGTAATATCAGCACTAAACATGTGTACCATGTGGTATGGAATCCAGAATTTTAGAGAAATTACCTGAGTTTTAGGAAGAAATAGATAACAAAATTATTCTAGTGGGGGGGCTTCAACCTCCCCCTTTCAGACCTAGATAAATTTAACCACAAAATAAACAAGAAAGAAATTAAAGAAGTGAATAGAATTTTAGAAAAATTAGATATGATAGAACTCTGGAGAAAATTGAATGGGAGTAAAAAGGAATATATCTTTTTGTATGCGTTACATGGTACCTACACAAAATTTGATCAATATTAAGGCATAAAAACCTCAAAATCAAATGCAGAAAATTAGAAATACTAAATGCTCCTTTTTCAGGTGCATTTAATATAGGTGCATTCATGCAATAAAAATTATATGTAACAAAGAGCCTTGGAAAGAAAATAAAAACTAACTAGGAACTAAACTAATCCTAAAGAATGAGTGGGTCAAACAATAAATCATAGAAACAATAATTTAATCAAAGAGAATGACAATAATAAGACAACTTGCCAAAATTTTATCTTTAAATGCTTACGTGAATGAAATAGAGCAGATGAATGAATTGGGTATGCAATTTAAAAAGCTAAAAAAAGAAAAAATTTTAAAACCACCAATTAAACACCACATTAGAAATTCTGAAAACCAAACAAAGGAGAGATTAACAAAATTGAAAGTAAAAAAACTATTGAACTAATAAATAAAACTAAGAGCTGGCTTTATTTTTAAAAAAAAAATAGATAAATCTTTGGTTATTTTGGTTAAAAAAAAAAAAAAGAAAAGAAAAAACCAAATTACCAGTATCAAAAATAAAAAGGATGAATTCACTAGCAGTGGAGAAAATTAAAGCAATAAATAGGAGCTATTTTGCCCAACTGTGTATAGATATATCTGACAATCTAAGTGAAATGGATGAATATTTACAAAAATATAAATTGCTCAGATTAACAGAAGAGGAAATAAAATACCTAAATGATTCCATTTTAGAAAAAGAAATTGAACAAGCCATCAATGAACTCCCTAAGAAAAAAAAAAAATCTTCAGGGCCAGATGGCTTTATAAATGAATCCTACCAAACATTTAAAGAATAATCAATTCTAATACTATATAAGCTGTTTAGAAAAATGGGCAAAGAATGAGTCCTACCAAATTCTTTTTAATGACACAAATACTATGCTGACAACCTAAGCCGAAAAAGCCAAAACAGAAAGAAAATTATAGACCAGTTTCCCTAATGAATTCTATATTATACTAGAAATGTTGTTAGCTTTAGTGGTAAGAGAAGAAAAAGAAATTGAAGAAATTAGAATACACCAGGAGGAAACAAAACCATCACTTTGCAGATAATTTGATGGTATACTTAGAGAATCAACTTAAAAACTACTTGAAATAATTAACATTAGCAAAGTTACAGACTATAAAATAAATCCATACAAATCAATAGCATTTCTATATATCACCAGCAAAACTCAGAGCAAGAGATAGAAAAATTCCATTTAAAATTACCACTAAAAATATAAAATATTTGGGAGTCTCTTTGCCAAGACAAACTCAGAAACTATATCAACAGTTACAAAACACATTTCATATAAATAAAGTCAAATCTAAACAACTGGAAAAATATCAATTGGTCATGGGTAGGCTGTGCTAATATAAAAATGACAAATCTCTCTAAATTAATAAATTAATTCATACTAAGCAAACTACCAAAAAAAATTATGAAGCTAGACAAATAAAGTACATCTGGAAGAACAAAAGGTCAAGATTATCAAGGGAATTAATAGGAGAAAAAAAATGCAAAGGAAGGTAACCTAGCTGTACCATATCCAAAACTATTATAAAGCAGCAATCAACAAAACTAGTTAGTACTGGGTGAGAAATAGAGTGATGGATCAGAGGAATAGATAAGATGCACAAGACAGTAGTAAATTACTAAAGTAATCTACTGTTTGATTAACCCAAAGACTCCAGCTTCTGGGATCAGAACTTAATATTTGATAAAAACTGCTGGGAAAACTGGAAAACAGCATAATAGAAATCAATTATAGACTTCTCACACCATAAATAAGATCAAAATGAGTACACAATTTACATCTGTAAAGGGTAATACCACAGGCATATTAAGAGAGCAATGAATAGTTAACTTCTCAGATCTATGTTGAAGTGACAGATTTATAACCAAGCAAGAGGTGGAGAACATTATGAAATGCAAATTGGGTAATTTTGATTACATCAAATTATAAAAGTTTTGCACAAATAAAATCAACTCAGCCAATATTAGAAGAAAAGCAGAAAAAAACACAGCCAGTGCTTCTGACAAAGTCTTCATATCTCAAATACAGAGAGAACTGAATCAGTTTTATAAGAACATATACCATTCCCTAGTTGACAAAAGGCCAAAGGATATGAATTGGCAGTTTTCAGTTGAAGAAATTAAAACTAACTACAGGCATGTGAAAAAAAAATGTTCTAAATCACTATTAATTAGAAAAATGCAAATTAAAATAACTCTGAGGTTGATATGACAAAAAGAAAATAATAAATGTTGGAGATGTGGGAAATTGGGACACTAATTCGTTGGTGGAATTGTAAACTGATCCAATCATTCTGAAAAGCAATTTGGAACTGCCCAAAGGGTAACTCAAACTCTGCATGCCTTTTGATCTAAGAATACCACTTCTAGGTTTGTATCCCACAGAGATCATTACAAATAAAAAGAGAAAAGGAATCCACATGTACAAAAATATTTATAGCAGTTTTTGTAGTTGTGGCAACTTTAAAATTTTAAGTTTGAGGGACTTAGAATTGAGGGAATGCTCCTCAGTTGGAAATGGCTGAATAACTTGTGGTCTCTGAATGTAATGGAATATAATTGTGCTATCAGAAATGATTAGCAGGCAGATTTCAGAAAAACCTGGTGAAATGAACAGCACCAGGAGAATTTTATACAGTTAACAGTAAGAGTGGCCAATGATTGATTATGATTGACTTAGTTCTTCCAGCAATACAGGGATCCCAAGACAATTCCAAAAGACTCATCCACATGCTTTCCACATCCAGAAAGAACTATGAAGTCTGAATGCATACTATTTTCAATTTTAGTTTTTGTGGCTTTTCTCTTTTCTGTTTTTTTTCTCTCACAAAATGACAAATGTTTACAATATAATTGGAAAAAAATAAAGTACTATTTAGACCCCCCAAAAAAAAAAAACAAAAACTTCCCTATGCTCTCTTTTTTTTTCTTCCTCAGCCTGGAGAATATTATATGCTAGCCTTCATTGAAGTCCTAAGACTCCTTTTTTTCCCCAAAAAAAGTTTTATTAATTTGCTCTAGGTTGATCCCATTATCAGAGCCTTTAACAGGCATCTAGAAGGCTAAAGATTAATCTTTTATAAATAACATCTGCCTTTTATTTTTGTTACATTTTGACTCATTGACAAGTACAGGTATTTATACAAATAGCATATTAGAAAACAAGAAAGGGCAAGCAGCAGTAAAAATATATCCTTTTGATTTTTACTGTGTATATGATATAAACATGTTGCTATTATTATCTTTAACTACATGATTGTAGTCACTGTTTAGAACATTTTTCTGGTTCTGTTTTCTTCACTGACTACATTTTTAAGAGGAACAATTTCTCCCCTTATTTTTTACCCCCAGAATGTCAGTCGGGGTTTTTTTTTTTCCTTTTCATATACGATAAGATTCTGGGACCAGTTTCTGGTTTCTGTTAGGAAACAGATCTGAGGGACCTGCACCTAATCATTTACCACAATTGCTGGACTCTGGGCCATTCTGTCAGGTACCATGGGTAAGGTGGAAAGACAAGGTTGTGAATGGGCCAGCACATTAGCAAACCTCTTATTTCTATTTTATTCTTGCAGGAATGTCTATAAGGACCTACGGCAGATTGAGCTAGCCTGTGACTCCCAGGAGGATGTAGATAGTTGGAAAGCTTCTTTTCTCCGAGCTGGGGTCTATCCTGAGAAAGACCAGGTTGGTATCTCTCTACATATCTGGAGATGGACGAGGGAAAGTGAGGTGGAACTTTGAAGTGGACCACTCCCAAGCATTACCATGTGAGCAAAGGAGAGTATTCAGCAGGTGGTGGTACTGGTGGGAGCAGAGCAGAACAGGTCCTATAGAATCCATTGTCTTGTCCTTAATTTGAGTTCCTCTCATCATGTGAGAGGGTAGAAGCGTTCACAAGCTTTTTTTTTTTTTTTTTTTTTTTTTTTTTTGGACCCGGGATCAGACTGAGAATGAGGATGGGGCCCAGGAAAACACCTTCTCCATGGACCCTCAACTGGAACGCCAGGTGGAAACCATCCGAAACCTTGTTGACTCCTATGTGGGAATTATTAATAAGTCTATTCGTGACCTCATGCCAAAGACAATCATGCATCTCATGATCAACAATGTGCGTATTCCAAAGGCCCTTGATGTATAGTGACTCAAGATCTGGGTAGCTGGACTATGTGGTCATCTTTATCCCAATCCCTGCAGAATCCCTAAGGATGTGGGACATTTGGGATGTGAATATTTGCACAAGAGGCTTATGTTTTTCAGGTTCCCCTTGAGGTCTTAGTCTATGTCCCAGGAGGGAAAAAGTAAAATCTGATAGGAAGGCTTTGAGGAGCTGGGCTTCAATTGACCAGGAAGGACTTTCTTTGGGGCTAGTCAGGTCTCTATTTCATCCTGTGCATACAAGAGGAAGAGCCTCCTAGACTATCTCTCTGGGAGAAAGAAGCCCAAGCCCCTTTCTTCCCCAACTTGATCTCTGGCCTTTTCCCCTTATACCACAGACCAAGGCCTTCATCCACTCAGAGCTACTGGCCTATCTCTACTCTTCTGCGGACCAGAATAGCCTGATGGAGGAATCTGCGGATCAGGCCCAGCGTCGAGAAGACATGCTGCGCATGTACCATGCCCTGAAGGAGGCACTTAACATCATTGGGGACATCAGCACCAGCACAGTGTCTACCCCTGTGCCTCCCCCTGTGGATGACACGTGGCTCCAGAGCTCCAGTAGTAGGCACAGGTCTGGCTGGTCGTCTGTATGTCTGTCTGGGGAGAGGGACTGGACCTGGAGCTGTGCTTGTGAGCACAGCTTTAGGGGGAGGGGGATAACACCTGCCTCTTTTCTTTTCACTTTTACTAGTGTCCAGAGGCAGAACTAAGACCAGTGGTACAGACAGTGGCAGGGTCAGTTCAGTATAAGAGTATATCAAATCATATGTATATAATGATATGGGTGTTATCGTGCTTCTTTCAGAAAATAGGACTTAACAGTATTCCACTTGTTGGGGAGGCTATAGAAAGCTTGGCTGGATGACCTCTGTATTTCCTTCTGAGTCTTATATTTTTTTATTCTAGTTAGGATCCAATAGCTGGAGAGGGTTGTCTAAGATCCCCAACCCTAAGGGACTTGAGGGCAGACCACCATTGCCCAACAAACAGTTTAACTGCCTCAGTGTCATTGGCAGGTACAAGTTGAGTCCAAGAAACAGACTGAATTTCTTCCAGGGAGGCTGAGGTGAAACCTGGCTTCTCCACAACTTTAGGTCCAACCTCTGTTTTCTTTCTTCTCTTGCAGTCCCACACCTCAGCATCGACCTCCTGCCAGTGTGCCTCCCCCAGGCAGGCCCCCTGCAGTCAGGGGCCCTACCCCAGGTCCACCTCTGATCCCTGTGCCTGTGGGAGTTGCTGCCTCCTTTGTGGCTCCCCCTATTCCCTCTCGGCCTGGACCTCAGAACGTCTTCACTAACAATGATCCCTTTTCAGCCCCACCTCAGATCCCATCTCGGCCGGCACGCATTCCGCCTGGCATCCCCCCTGGTGTGCCCAGGTAAGATTTATCCTAAACCTCTGCCCATTCCTTTTGTTCCCGGTGAGAGACAGTGCTGAATCTGTCAATGACCTTGTCTTTAGTTTTTTGAAATAATGGGTCCCTCACTCACATGGAGCTGAGAAAATATGAGAAAGTAACCCTGGGAATGCCACGGTCCCCGATCCTATCCCCCCTCAGAGGGGGATTTGTTGGCCATGGGAGCCAGCATTCTTTTTTTAGTCAGTCGGTTGCTATTTCTTAAGGTAGAATCCTCATCTGATTCGGGGGGAGGGGGCGCGGGGGGGCATTGAGAGGGTCTGGCCTAAAGGTGCATGAAAGGATGCTCTAGGGCTCCTAGCCAAATGATTGGCCTTCAGACCCTTGCCAGCTTCTGTAGGCATTTGGATTTTTACAGTCTGAGGGGGTTGAGGGGAGACTAGAGATTCTCAGCTAGGCCAGCAGCCCAGTAGCCCATGCTGCTCTCCCGCCTGTTGGCTTGCTTTCCCCATCCTCACTGGGTTCTCTTCCCATCTGTTTCTATTTTCTTTACAGCAGAAGACCCCCCGCCGCACCGAACCGGCCAACCATTATCCGCCCGGCCGAACCGTCATTGCTAGATTAACCCTGGGTTCTAGAGAAAGCCCATGTACTCAGTGGGGTGTGGCCACCAGACCATCAGGGTACTATCGTGGGTGGGGTTTCTATACACTGTCGGCTCTGAGGGATACCCAAGGTTGTAGAAAGCGAATGTGGGCTCTGAGCCCTGAGGCCTCCTTCCCTTCTCCCCTTTCTCCCTTAGTCCCTGACAGCCAGGCCTGAGGCCTTGCTTGCCAGGCAGGGATCATCTAAATTTGTAGCCTGTGAGCCTGGTGGTGCATGCCTGTGCTCCTCGGCCATTCCAGTACAGATGCAGGCAGCAGCCAGAGGCGCTGACAGTCCAGGGACGCAGCTCTACGGGCTCCCAAGGCACTCGCACTTAACCTCTGGAACTGAGCAGTCCTGGGGAGTCTAGAATAGGGTCGGGGTCTTGCACTTTGTAATTGAGGTCTGGGACCTGAGTTGGGATAGACAGATGGGGACTGATATAGTGGTCTGTCAGTTCAGCCCATCAACTCTAGGCACTGTTTACGTATAAATGATGTACGGATCGGGAGGAAGGGACCGACCCATGAGTCTTGAGCTTTGGGCACAGCAAGAGCTTGTGTGTCTGTGGCCCTTTGAGTGACATGTGATTAAACCAAATGTAAGCTGGAGATCAGGTGACCCGCCATGTCCTTTGTACAATGAGCCATTGGGGTCAGGGTGTCTCTAAGTCACCTCATCTAAGGAGTGTCCTGCTGGCCAGTTAGTATGAAGTCTTGGCCCCACCCCACCTCAGAGCCCAAATAGGTCTCATGTTCATTACCCTGGGAGCTCAGAGTGACAAGTGAATCAGGGCATGGCACCAACAAGGGTGAAGCAGCAAGTATCAGGGCCTGGCCTGGGGTTATCAGATATACCTAGTCAGAAAGTAGCTAGCCCAATTATGAGGAAGGGGAAGAGAGCAAGGTGACCAATCTTGGTCATCTTTAATCTCTCCACTGCCCAGTCCTTTACACTCCCAGGCACTGGTGTATTTGCACACCTCCAGCTGTACATACTCCTCCCAGAAGCCAGGCTTAACTAAAAATGTCAAGCCCAACACTGCTACTTTGAAGCCCCTATTAAGCTTCCAGAGATGTATCTCCGGCCTTTAAACCTACCCTAAACCCCAGAGTTGCCTTAAACCCCTGCTGTGGGGATGGGGACCCACTGAGGTGCATAACTCATTTTTGGGAAAGTGGTCTTCCCTTCACCCCAACTCCCCCCCCCCAAAACCCCAGGCCAGGGAGCACTTGAATCAGGGACCATGTTTGCCTGAGGGACTGCCCAGGGCTCAAGAGTTGATATTGGCCTGGCTGGCAGACCATCTGCCAGACCTAGACGGACCCTTTGTGGGAAATGGGCTCCAGCTCTAGTCATGCTGGCACCTATGTGGGACTTAACTTGTTCCTTCACTCAATTTGACCAGTGTAAGTGCCTCTGCTCTGTACCCTATTAATAAACTAAAATAAAGGGAAGAAGCTACTGGTGGCTGGTGTCTGTCTCCTCCTGTCTTTTTGCTTGGGAGTAAAGGGGATGGGAATCTGCTTTTTGGGGCTCCGCCTGCTATCCCCAATCCCTGCTCAGCCCTGTCTGCTGCCCCTGCTCCTCTTGGAGAGCTTCAGTTCAATGGAAGTACTGGGAACTTCAGAGTTAGCTACCCAGACCTCATCCATCTTTTTAAAGTGCATGCTTTTCTCCCAAGACATGGCAAAGCAGTTCTTGGACTTCCAGTCCCCAGAACTTTCTCTTCCCCCTTTCATCTTCAGGCACAAACCTCCTCTACCCTTTAAGAATGTGGAACTGCTTCAATAGACAGTCTGGTCAGAGATCTTTAGATAAAATACAGAGAAACTGCTTCTTAAGAGTCTTGGGATCCTTAAACTGGTTCTGTAGTTTCTTATGAGAGTACTGAAGGATAGAATGGCAAGATGGCATTAAGAATAGCTTTGCTGTGGATCCAAAGCCAGGCAAATAAATCAAAGTTAGGGGATGTGTGCCATAGAGGAGGATTAGGTCCTGCTGCCTGCAGAATTTCTCTTCTCCCAAGGCCAGAGGTTTCCCCCTAGTGTAGAGAGCAAGGCTCCCAGAATTGGAGAAGTAGTAATCCCTGAGAGGAGAATGATTCTGGCAGAAGCCCAAGTTTTTGGTCAGAACTCTTCAATCCTCTGCCTTAGAGGCATTTGTTCAGATCACCTTAAGATCTGACTCCCAGGGAGAAGTAGACTTGTCCCACTCTACTGGACCCACCCCTATAATACCTCCCTGGGGGCAGTCACTTGGTAATCTGACCATTCCATCATTCTTCAGCCTTCTATCCACAACAATGTTAAACTTATTGTTTCTATTTCTCTCTTGTGCTCAGGCGACCACCTCCTTCTGCTCCTTCCCGGCCCTTCTTCTGAGTTTCGTCTGGTTGAGACATCCATCTCCACAGGCGCCAGTCTGCTGCCTTTGCCCAGGGCACTGCCCTGTGGGCCTTAGGAGCTGAGGGGGCATTTTCCCATTCAGGCTAGGCCTGAGCTCCCTACAATGGCACCTTGGAGAGTTGGCTTTCACTCCGGCTGGTCATGTTGCTCTAGGCCAAAACTTAATAGCCTCATTTCCAGATAACCTGGTTTTCAGGGACACAGGCCCCGGGTGCAATCAACTTGTGCCCCCAGCCTAGGCCCCAGTTACCACACACTCCACAATTCCAAGAGTAATTTATTAAACCAGAGCTGGTACTTTGTTCCATGTGGCTCAGGAGTCACCCTTTTCTACCCTTAGCTAACAGCTTTCTGCCCACTAAGGGTACTGCCCTTGTTCCCTTGGCCAGCTGAGTCCCAAGGGCCTTCATTTGGTTTGAAGATAATCTCAGTTAAGTGGGTAAAGTCCTCTGGTTGGGGATGCAGCCACAATGGTGCTGTTTAGAATTCTACCTAGGCCATGAGCCAAAGCCTTCCCCCCCTGCCCCATCCTGCAGCCCCCTGCTGCAGGCAGCACCAGGCTGGAGGAGAACAACCCATCCTGTCTCCAATAAAATGACAGTCCTGGGCAAGCACATGACAGTGTCTGAGTTTCATTAAAAGTTCTTGGTGAGGCACAAGGGGGTTGCCCCCACCTGTTCCCACTTCATCTCTTCGTTTCTGTTGGGGACTGGGCACCTGCCCCAACATAGAGCTAATTTTGTCTCTGAGCAGCTGGCATGGAGGGGGGAGGGAAAGGGACTGAAATAATGGAGTAGAGAGACGGGAGAAAGGTCATGTGGTCATTCTGGGAGGGGGCTCAGCCAGAGGTCTAAAGAATGAGGCCACTGCCTGACTTTTGGGACACCCAGAAAAGCCAGAGAGCAACAGGGTGAGATGGGGAGGGGAGTTTGCCCCAGGATGGATAATACTTAAGGCACCTGGGGGGAGAGGGGATAACCTTTGCTCTGGGCAGCTTTGAAACCCCATCTCTCCCTCTCTGCTTTCTTTACTAATGGAGCCAGCAGTCCCGCACCTCTGATAAGGCACAGCCCCTCTAGGACAGCTAGTCCCATATTGCATCTCCTAGCTGCACTCCCACCATCCCAGCTGTTCTTTGCTCAGGCCTCTTTGTCTCAGCTTAGGTTTGGGGTGTCCTAAGCCCTAGAGGATAAAAGAAGCTCCTAAGACATCTCTGACATAAGTACCTGCTCCATCAAGATACCCTCTATGTCCTTGACAAAAGGGAGGGGTCAGCACCCCAGGCTTCTCCTGACCCTTTCTTGGTCAGTTTTAAACTGCTTCCCCCAAGGAAGTGCAGTTGTTCCTAACCCCAGGGCTATGAATAGACCCTGGGCAGGAGAGAGACTCCCTCCAGCCCACCCCCCCATTCCCTCCCACAGCTTGCCTCTCCAGGGAGGGTTATGTGCGCACAGCTCTCTTGTCCTGAAAGAGGCCTTTGAGTGTGCACACTTGGAGTACAGCCACCAACAGCAGCAACCCTACGTTAACAGCAGACCAGAAGTTAACTCTCTCCAAGTTGCCTTCCTGCAGGTTACGGTCTCGAGCCTCAAAAGCCCTCAACAAAGTCAGCACCTGGATACTTCGCTCCAGCCTTGTCTTCATCATCTCAATGGATTCCTGTGGGAAAGTAGAGAAAAGGCAAGCTCCTCAGACAAAGTGAACAAAATGGTCCCATCCACTTCTGGAGCACAGCCCATCCAGGCTTAACATCTGCCCAAGTCCCACAAACTGGGCAGGGAATTCCTTTTAAAGGAAGTCCAAGTAAGGGAATGTGTCCAGGTAAAGGCAAATCTCTTAGCCCAGTTGGACCCAGATTTCTCAATGAGACCAAAGCAGTCCCAGGCAGTAAGGACTGAGGACATTTAGTGGTGCAGTAGAAGCCAAGTAGGTCAAAATTTAGATCCCACTTCGTAGCCAAAAGACCTTGGGCAAGCTGCTATACCTCTTGAGATTGATTTTTCACATTTAAAAATAAACTACTACCTGCATTACCTATTTCACTGTGTTGCAAGGGAAGCATTTGGTAAATTTCAAAATACTATTTAAATACAAACCCTTAATAGCATTTCTTTTTTATTCAAGAACTGCTCTGTAGGGGCCAAAAGAGGTCTAAGGAGCCAGGTCAGGGAGAACAGGTGCTGGACTGGGAGAAGGATCCAGTTCCCACCTTAATGTCCTCGATTTTAATGTCAAGCATTTCTTCAGGCTCCACCACATCAGCCCAGCCATCGCCATCACTATCTTCCTCATCTTGTAGGCTGTCAAATATGAGCTCAAAGAACACTAGCTTCTCTGAAATGGTGCTGAAGGAGTTGTCAAAACACAGTTTGTAGTCTCCCAACTCTGTGGGCTCCACCCTGAAGATGAGACAAGGGAATGAGCATCTTCTTGAACTGGATAGGGTGACCTGCCCAATCACCCCATTTTGCCAAGGAGATGCCCCTGCAGCTAGCAGTAGGTAACGTGAGGCCAGGTCAGGCTTAGCAGATGTAACCAAACCCTTCAAAAGTAGGGCAGCCAGGCTGGGAGGTAAAGGGGAGACAGCGAGGGCCGGGAGAAGGCATACTCACGTGTGCACCCCGTCCGACTTGCGGTACTCACTAACCAGCAGCACCCCCCGAGGGCTCTCCAAGGAGAAGTCCACATCTAGCCCCGCACCTCCGATGACCTGGGGGCAGAGGCCAAACACAGGCCTCCCTTGAATGCAGGTAGGGCTACTCCCACTCTCTAGTTCACCAGTCAGAGCCAGAAAGGTGCCGGCCACCCAGAGGTCGGGGGCTAGCAGGGTCCCAACTGCGCTCCCCATCAGCCCCCCTCCCCTAACTCAGGCCCCGCCCCCTCCGAGGCAGTTTTCTAACCCCGCCCTTTAAATCTTAGGCTTTAAACCCCCTACCTCTTGTTCTAGCCCCGCCCCTTCTCGAGATGCCTGGTTCTGGCCCCGCCCCCTTACTCATCAGGGTTCCAAGCTATGAACCGCCTCTAGCTGACCAAAACTCTGGCCCCGCCCACAGGGGGGTCCCCAGTTCCGCTCAAACTCCCCTCCCCCCTCCTCCAAGTTTCCCTCCCCCCTCCCATCCGCGCCCTTACCTGGTACTCGGCCTCCAGGCTGGCGTTGGCTGGTGCGGGCTGGTAGAAACATTGCCTAAGGCCAGCGGGCAGCAAAAATGTGAATTCGCCATCCTGAGGTGGGGGAGCCCGGGAGCCTGTCCCGGCCACCAGCGGCGACAACCATGCCGCCAGGACCAGGGCCAGGGCTGCCCTTGCCGCCATCATCCGGGTCATCCGGCAATGTGAGGAAGGGACGCGGCCCCTTTAAGGCTTGGCTCCGCTCGCCGGCTGCTTCTCTGCCTGGTTGGTGCCCATGCCTGCCTGTCGGGCAAGTAGTCCCGCCCTTCAGCCCATCGCTGGGATTGGAGAGAGGCAGAGCTCCACCTTCGTTTCCTTCCCCTCTGGAAGCCTCACCTCCGCTGGCCCTGGTGGGACCAAACCAGCGCTCCGGCTGAGCCGTTCCTCACAGGCAATCATCGAGACAGCTAAGACCAGGCCAGAAGGAGGGGCTGAGGGTCCTTATGAAGGAGCCCCGCCACTATTTCCCAAAATGCCCCGAGCGGGAAGCCGTTGGCCGTTAGGAGGTTTCCCCGCCTCTTTGCGTGGTCTGACTGAACGTGGTGGGGTGTGGGGCTTTCGCGGCCCTCCCTCCCCGGGGAGGGGCCTGGCCGCACCCTCCGCCCGTGACCTCTGTTCCTTCCTACAGCTGGGTTTATAGGTCCCCCCAACCCAACATCTCCCCCACCCTTCCACAATTGAGGAAACTGGGAGGTCAAATGACTTGCTTTAGGCCGCGGTGGAGAGGGTGGACCAGGGCTAAGAATATAAATATTTCCACTTCCAAATTCTCTTCTTCCTCTCCTCCCTAACCCATCAAGAAAACCAAATTCTATTGCATGCAAAGCAAATTTCTGCATTAGTCACGTCCATCCTCCCCACCTTCCCCCCAAAAAAAAGGCAAAAAAGGGGGGGAGGGAAAGTGATTTCAATCTACTCCAATCGATTCCCCATCTGGAAGTAGACATCAGTAGTTCTTTGGAATTGTGCTAGATCACTTAATCAGTTACTGTTTCCAAGCTGATTATCTTTACAATATTGCCTTGCTGTGTAAATTGTTCTTTGCCACCCGTTCACAGGTCTTTCCAGATTTTTCTGAAGTCTTGGAGGGGTAGCAGGAGCATTTTCCCTCCCCAGAAGGGTAACTCAACAGAGGCAAACTTGGAGGCCTGTTTTGTATCATGAACCAGATTTAATATCTGTGGTATGATGGTTAGTTACTTCACCCCATTTCTTCATCTGTAAAATGGGATTAATAATTGCACTAAAAGAATGGCTGTGACAAAAGTACTTTGCATCTGATAAAACACTTACTTAAATGGAATTTACTTATTCAAGGCCTTTATAATCGAAAAGGATGAGTGACTGTCCACAGTAGTGTAAAACAAAGTAGTATGTAAAGGGAGCAATTCAGAAAAAATCATAATAGCTGACACATTGAGGACCCTGGGAAATTTTGCAGAAGGAGAAATCACCTTAGAGGAAGTAGCTCCTGAGATAAGACTTGAAAAGAGGTGGATTTCAGCAAGCTGAGGTGAAAGAGTGAATTGCAGGCATGGAGGATCAGTTTACCACACAATTCATATATTGATATGGCAAGAGGAGATGAATAATGGTGTGTAAAGAGGAGTAATTACTCATACTCCAAAAGAGGTTTATAAAAAAATTTTAAAGTAGCCATCACTAAGGTAATGCAAAAAATATTATCCCTATCTTAAAGATGAGAAACAAAATCACAAAGAGTTTTACACAGTAAACACTGGAAATGATTCAAACTTGGATCCCCTAACACCTAAAACCAGTTTGTTCTTTCTGCTACATAACACTTAATATAAAACTGAAAGGAAAAGGCCAGATGAGGGCTTTAATTACCAGGTTAAACATACTCACACTTTCCTGCCCTTCAGCCCTGGGAAATTCTAGTGTGTTGAAGATGATGAGGCCCAAATCCATAAATCCAACTTCAACCTATAGTCCCAGCCCTGTACTTATCCTTTTGGCTTAAGGAGTTTACAGTGTTGTTTGGGAAATGGACTAATGCCCAATAAACAATTAGAAAAAGGATTAGATTTAGACTATCACTCTCACAGTCCTTGATAATAGCATAGCAGCTAGTTTATATTTCATGCATCTATGATAAGATGAATAAAGTTGGAGGGAAGTTACTTTATGCTTGTTACTCTTTTTTCTTTGCCCATCATTGACTTTTTTTTATAATTTTAATAGCTTGATTTTCAAAATACATGCAAAGATAGTTTTCAACATTCACCCTTGCAAAACCTTGTGTTCCACATTTTTCTCTCCCCATTCCCCTCCCCTAGACAGCAAGTAATCCAATATAGGTTAAACATGTGCAATTCTTCTAAATATATTTCCACATATGCTGCACAACAAAAATCACATCAAAAAGGGAAAAAAAAATGAGAACAACAAAAAAGGTGAAAATACTATTTTGTGATCCATATTCAGTCTCCATAGTCCTCTTTTCTGTATACAAAAGCTCTTTCCATCTATTGGAATTGTATGCTTGATTCCCTTACTGTGTGTATTCTCACTGACATATCCATCCATATCTTTTCCAAAATGTAATCCCAAGCCAGACCTATAAATTCAAAAAGAATACTGAGACACAAGCAAATATGAATTATTGCTATGTCAGGGAGCAAAAGGTTTCAATTGCAGAAGAACAGTTCAAGGACTGGGGTTAGTAGTTTGTTGTTTTTTTTTTTTTTTTTCCTGGTTAATAAGATTCTCCCTAAGGTTGAAAACAGTCAGCCTCAGTTCAAGAAAATAGTCAAGGCTTTTATTCCAACTTTTAACATTCTAAGGTTTTTACTTAAGAATATGGGTTTTCAAGGAGGCCAAGTGACCTCCTTTTTCACTGCCTTTAAAGAAAAGGGAAAGCAAAAAATCCATTGTTCTCAAAATTGCAAAAATCTGTAGAATTTAACTGAAAATATGGAACTTAGCTTCTTTGGTTTGACATACTATTTGTAAAAGGGGAGGGTAGAACAGCGATTCCCTTTCAGTTCAAGAGTGTGCAACTTCCTCCCTGGGTGAGGAAACTGCCCTGGTAAACTCCTTTCTTCTTGCCTCAGAAGGAATTAGTTGTGAGCATTTGGTTTGGTGTGTCTCTCTTCAGCCAGAATCATAACTGAACTCAGTGAAGAGATGCCCTGGAAAGTGCTGTTTTTTGTAACCGGTAAGTGTCTTTACCTGATATGACTTTAGGCATCAGAAATCACTTCCTAATTTGCAAAATAGAATATCTGAGAACCTTTGCCAATGTTTGCCAGAACTGAAGAAAAGGAGTCTGGTTTGCACTGATTTCTCAGGGTGTAGTACCAATTTTAAGATTCTAACCCCAGGAATATGTGCTTTGTAATCTGCTGCCTCAAAGACATAGGATGTTGGTGTGTCCAAGCTTTGGTTTTGCTTTTGAGAGGATGAGTATAACTCCATGACCTATGAGCCCCTGAAAGACACACTGGAAGATTCTTGTCTGAAGGGTGGAAGGTTCCAGGGAATTCTCTGAAGGGAGGTGAGGGAGGAAATGTATTGACATTCTAGGGAAGAACTTATCCCTTCTGGGGCAGACTTGCCTAGATTGGTCATCAAATTATAGATTTAGAGATAAAAAGAGAGATTAGAAGTCATCTAACACTTTCATTTTACAGATTAGGTTTGGTGACTTGCCCTAGAGCCCATATGAGAGCTCACATTTGAATCCAAGTGCAGCAGATATCCCCATGAATTCTCCCACAGAATCCAGTCCACACTCAAAACTCCTTTGTGTTCTTTGTTTTTCAGGCTCTTTGGCAATACCAGCTCCTTCCATTTCCCAGACCCCTCCATACCCTAACAAACCAGGAGATCCCATCCACCTTCAATGTGTGGCCCCGCCTGGCTTCCAGGAAGCTGAGTTCTCACTGTTCTTTGGAGATGGTGTGGTCCAGACACTACAGGCACATGAGGCCCAGCAGGGAGTGATTTTCACAGTGGCCAATGTGAGTGAAGGCCTTACAGCACAGTACCGATGTCAATACAGTGTGATGGGGGAGATTGCCAAGCAATTCTCAGACTTCAGCAAACCAGTGAATGTGACTTTTCCAGGTAAGGGCCTGCTTGCTTTTTGACACTTTGTATCATGTGTATCATGTGGAATGATTGCAGCCCCTTCTGGTTGCTCATTCTTCCAGATCTTTGTGGGTTAGTCCCATTTCATCTATCCTACACCACAATCTTTTTTTATGCTCCTTGGATAATTTGCATGGTGATCTTCCAAGGTGGGAAGAGAATGTGTTAGCGCTCGCAACTTAACATGCAACAGTAGTTAGCTACAAAACTGTCAAAAAGTATCCTGTGTTATCCTCTGAGCATATAGTGGAATCATGGAAGAAGTCAGCTCCATGTCCCAGGAAAATTGCTCTTCACTCTGATTTTTCTTTTCCAGTTTATGGGCTGCCAACTACAACCCTTCCAACTGCTCCAGGTAGAGTAAATCCTCTGGGAAAGAAAGGGGGTGCGGGGAGGGCTGGAATGGCTCTGTGTGCTGCTCTTCTCCTATTTCCAGGACTAATTTCTCAAAGGCAGGCAGATCTGTTCTGGGGATGTCTTTGGGTCACAAGGGTCCTAACACAGAAGTGAGTTCAAAAATTGTTGGTCCTTTCTAGAAGAAATGACTTCCACGAAGTAGAGAACACTGAGTAAATCCTTTGTGGAAATCACACTCTAGTATACTCCTGGTCACCTGATCACCTCTGAAGTCTCGATGAAGCAAGGTCCTCTGCATCTTGTAGTATGGTAGGATAGGAGCCTAAACTAGTTGTCTGGTATTCCTAACCCAGCAAGCCTATCCATTATAGGAGGTACCTTGAGTACCTCTATCCCTTTCATTTCTATTGCTTCTCTCTCATTGAACTGTCCAGATTCAATATTCCTATTTTCTAGTGCCCTCTTGGATCTTACCACTCTCCCTGAGTCTGGCTGGAGCATTAATCCTCATTGTGTTGCTGGTTGTGGCCGTTCTAAAGATTAGACAAGGTACATGGATTTTTTATCTGAACAAGAGAAAAAAATACCCTACTATTTTTTTTAAATTTTTTTTTATTTTTTTTTAAATTTTTTATTTTATTTGCATAACATATGTGTGGGTAATTCTTCAACAATAACCCTTACATAGCTTTCCGTTACAAATTTTTCCCCCCAACTCCCCACCCCTCCCCTAGATGGCAGGATATCCACTACATGTTAATTATGTTAAAATGTTGGCAAATCGAATATATGTATACATATTTCCAAACTTATCATTGGTGTGCAAGAAAAATCTTATCTACACAAACGATATATCAGATAAAGGAAACACAATGTAAGCAAACATCAATCAAGGAGTATGAGAATGTTATGTTGTGGTCCACATTTCGCATCCCTCTCTCTGGGTGTATATGGCTTTCTTCAGTGAACAATTGGAGGTGGTTTGAAACATTTCATTGTTGAAGAGAGCCATGTCCATCAGAATTGATCGTCATATAGTACTGTTGTTGCCGTGTATAATGATCTCCTGGTTCTGCTCATTTCACTCAGCATCAGTTCATGTAAGTCTCTCCAGGCCTCTCTGAAATCATCTTGCTGGTCATTTCTTACAGAACAATAATATTCCATAACATTCATATACCATAATTTATTCAGCCATTCTCCAATTGAAGGGCATCTATTCAATTTCCAGTTTCTAGCCACTACAAAAAGGGCTGCCACAAACATTCTTGCACATGTGGGGCCTTTTCCTTCCTTTATGATTTCTTTGGGATATAAGCCCAATAGAAATGCTGCTGGGTCAAAGGGTATGCACAGTTTGATAACTTTTTGAGCATAGCTCCAAATTGTTCTCCAGAATGGCTATATCCGTTCACAGCTCCACCAACAATGCATCAGTGTCCCAGCCCTCCCACAACCCCTCCAACATTCATCATTAACTTTTCCTGTCATTTTAGCCAATCTGACAGGTGTGAAGTGGTATCTCAGGGTTGTCTTGATTTGCATTTCTCTGATCAATAGTTATTTGGAGCACCTTTTCATATGACTATAAATAGTTTTAATTTCATCCTCTGAAAATTGTTCATATCCTTTGACCATTTATTGATTGGAGAATGGCTTGAATTTTTATAAATATGAGACAATTCTCTATATATTTTAGAGATGAGACCTTTATCAGAACCCTTAAATGTAAAGATGATTTCCCAATTTATTGCTTCCCTCCTAATCTTGTCTGCATTGATTTTGTTTGTACAAAAACTTTTTAACTTAATATAGTCAAAGTTATCTATCTGGTTTTCAATTAAAAGTTCCAGTTCTTCTTTGGACATAAATTTATTCCATCTCCACAGGTCTGATAGGTAAACTATATTATGTTCCTCTAACTTGTTTACAAAATCACTCTTTATATCCAGATCATGAACCCATTTAGATCTTATCTTGGTATGTGGTGTTAGATGTGGGTCAAGCCCTAATTTCTTCCACACTAGTTTCCAGTTTTCCCAGCAGTTTTTGTCAAATAGTGAATACTTATCCCAAAAGCTGGGGTCTTTGGGTTTATCAAAAACCAAATTGCTATAGTTATTGCCTAGTTTGTCTTGTGATTCTATCCTATTCCACTGATCGACTACTCTATTTCTTAGCCAGTACCAAATGGTTTTGATGACCGCTGCTTTATAATATAGTTTTAGATCTGGTACAGCAAGTCCACCATCTTCAGCCTTTTTTTTCATTAATCCCCTTGAAATTCTTGACCTTTTGTTTTTCCAAATGAACTTTGCTACTATTTTTTCTAGATCTGTAAGATAATTTCTTGGGAGTTTGATTGGTATGGCACTAAATAAGTAAATTAGTTTGGGTAGTATTGTCAAAAAATACCCTACTATTAAGGAAGACACGTTTCCAAGTGCTTTAAGTTATTCAGGGGGAGGGGGAGATTCTTTCCTACCTAAGATTTCCCCAAAGTCTTGGTTTCCTAGAAAACACTGTTTCTTGTGAGTATGCCTGGCCCCATTCCATTATATAAAATCTTTTCCTAACTGAATTTCCCTCAGTGAAACAAGAAAGTCAGATTAAGTCCTGGAAATGCCAGGTTTGACTCTGGAATTAATTGTCAAGTGTTTAGAGAATTGATTTTTGCAATATAAACTTATTGGTGAAACAATCTAATATTGCTTTGTTGTTTGTTGTTTTTGTTTTTGCCAGTTAAAGTCACAAACCTAAAGAAAAAAAGGTGAGGTGGGTCCAGGAGACCTTCGGGGAACATGTAATGGAGGAAACATCAGTCTCCATACCTTTTGTCCTGGGGTTGAATGATGGGGGTAGAATCAAAGCATTTTTAGAAAATAATTGGTTCGGGTAATGTGAATGAAGAGGGTAGGAGTGGCTTCCTTCAGAGTCCATGAAGACTCCTACTTGGATCCTACACTAAGACAGCCCCTTTGGGAATGGAAGGTACCTGTGTTGTGGAGGCAATCCTTGTTATGTTGCTCAGATTCCAAGTGAGAAGTGGGTTCTAAAGAGTTCTTGGGGAGCTTAATATTTAAGCCTTTCTCTGGATTTCTCGTTTTCCTATTTGAAAAAAAAAAAAAAGTAAAGTCCCTTTTAATATTGAGATATATGGTATTTTCCCTTCCTGGCTCATATCACCCAAGTTCTTTTTACATGTGAGGTGACACTTAACTATTCAAAGTAAATATTCATTTGTGGTTTATAGAATCAGCATCATTCTTTTGTAATTACACCTTATATTTATTTATGAGCCAATTTGATTCTACAATTTCAGTTCAACAGATATTTAAGCAACAATTATGTGTTTAAAGCTCAATAAGATACAATTGCTACTCTTCTACATGATACTTTTTTAATACCTTCAAACTTCACCAAGATTTTTGGGGTGTCCTATAGTGCTTAAAATCTGCACAAATAATAGTAATTAAAATGGGATAATATGAGTGTATAAAAGAGCCTAAAGTGCTTTTCAAGAACATTTAGATAAGAGTTTTTATTCTTTCATTTGCAGAGAGCAAGAATCCTGCTGGACCAAGATAAACTATACTACCTCAGGTACGTGTCCCTGGCTCAAAGTTGAGTAGTATAGCTGCCATAGTCTGTCTCTTCCTGTAACACTTGTCTTAGACAACCAGACTCTTCTGAGATCAGAGGGGTTAACAGATCACTAAGTTAGCCCAGTTTTGGGACTGCCCATTAGAAGCAGTAGAGTACAAGGCGTTAGCTCACCCTCACTTTTCAAGTCTGAAGTTTCTATTTATAGCTAACTAAACTGCAATAGCTACACAATCAATGACAAGGGGAAATTATAGAAGACTACCATGAAGATATAAGGAGACAAAGTGACATCTAATTCCTTATATTTGAGAAAGTTGTTTTCCTAGGTTTCTCTTTTTTCTCTAGAGGAGAATTTGCTCTCTCGTGGTAGAGAAGCAGCATCTTAGTCATGTGATTCATGCTAGAATTTAGGGCTTGGGAGGATGAGAATTTTTTTTTTTTTAATAATGCTATATGCCTGTCTTTTGCTCTTCTGCTATTACAGATATGTCTTTTGATAACTCCCTATTCTCCATTTCAATGGTGAGTGGTTCAATTCTTAAGATACAATTTATAGATGTCTACTAGATTCTTAAGCTAGCTAAATGTATGGAATTCCAGGCTTCAACTCAGGAAGATCTTCCTGAGTTCAAATTTGGCCTCAGACACTTACTAGTTGTGTTACCCTGGGCAAGTCACTTAACCCTAACTGCTTTAGTTTCTCATCTGTAAAATGAGCTGGAGAAGGAAATGGCAAACCCATTCCAATATCTTGTCAAAAAAAACAAAAAACAAACAAACAAACAAATGGGGTCACAGAGAGTCAGACTTGACTGAACAAGCAACAAACAACCAGATTCTAGGGAATGAATATATCTTGAGGTATATTGGTATAGTCCTTTGCCTGTTAAGTGGTTCATAATGCATATGATGAGTGATAAGCAACAAATTCTTCAGTTTTCCAGTCTCCAGAATCAAATTATAGAAAAAAATCTGCAAAAAGAACCTGAGTTCTGACAGTGTGAAAGTCAAATTTTCCTTTAGTTTTGCTAGAAAGAAGGCTATGTCAAGAACATTCACTAGTAATTACACTTGGGATCTCTGACCTAATCATACATTTTACCTAACCAGAAAAAATGATGCCAGTTTTTTGATAACCACTCTCTCATCTAGGTCCGAGACAAAAGATTGAGACATCTTTTAATAAGGCAGCTACCATAGTAAAAGAATCACACATAATTCTTGCCATCCCTGAGACCTTAAGAGCCTATTCTGAATAGTGTTCTTGTCCCAATTTTGCCCCAAGACAAGTAACCAGAATCATAAAGTCTAATTATTTCTGGGTTTGTGCCTTCAAATGGTAAAGGGTTGGGTAAAAGATGCTGCATTCCTTTTTGGATTTGGCTTGGTATTTCCAAGCCCTTTTCCATTCATCTCCCTTTCACCTCTGCAAATATGATCAGTCCCAAGATGCTGAGAAGTTCTCACCTGTCCTCAGGCCCAACCATAAATGTTGTGTTTGAACAACTCCCTGAAGCTCCACTTTCTAATGACTTCCATGGCATAGTCTACTCCTAAGCAGCATTATGACTGCATAATGAAAGTAATGACAAATAAGACAGAGAATTTAGAAGACAGGCAATTAATTGGTTGAATGAAAACCTGTCTGAAAGATCTGCTGCTCATAAACTAAATGGAAACCTTATTTCAAGTAATTTGTCCCTTTGATATATAGTAAAATAAGTTCATAGGATCAAAAATTATTAAGGGAGATCTTCACTAAGCATCTATTTTATTCAAGGATATGTGATTTGGACTAAGACAGAATATAAAGATAATCCTAGGTCTCTGCCCTAAAGTAGGTTTTTTTTTTTTTTTTGGTTTGTTTGTTTTTAATCTAATGGGGGAAGTCAGGTATGTAGGAGTTTGACAATAATGCAAAATAGAAGGAGGTCAATATATGAGAAGTAGAAGCAAAGTGATAAAATAATTTTGTGGATAGAAAAATCACAGGAAGTTAGGTTTAGGGAGGGTCAAGAAAGATTTGAAAGAGGAACTAGCATTGGAGGTAGGTCATTAAAACTATTGGTTTTGTAGGGCAAAATTGGTGGGAGTGTGAGGTGGCATTAGCCAAGCAA
Source organism: Myrmecobius fasciatus (assembly GCA_023553655.1). Classification (NCBI taxonomy): domain Eukaryota; kingdom Metazoa; phylum Chordata; class Mammalia; order Dasyuromorphia; family Myrmecobiidae; genus Myrmecobius; species Myrmecobius fasciatus. Next base: position 210,524 of record JAJPUD010000814.1, read on the forward strand.
AGAAAAAAGATGATGTGAGATGCTATGGTTCTGGTGAGTGCCAGTTTGGTGAAAAAGAAGAGAGGAAGGTAAGATAGAGCTGCAAAAGGAAGCTGGAGCTGGATTGTTCAGGATCTTGAATGCAAGACCAAGAACGTTTGAATTATTCCACAAGCATTGGGAAGCCCCAAAAGATCCAGGAGCCCTGGAGCAATAAGATCATATGCATTAGCAAGATTTTTCTGAGAATCTGTTTAGTATAATAATAATAGTAATAGCTAACATTTATATGGTATCTACAATATTCCAGGAATTGTCCTAAGTGCACTTACAAATATTATCTCATTTGATCATCACAACAACCCTAAGAGGTAGGTGCTCTTATTATCCCCATTTTACAGATAAAGAAACTGAGGCAAACAGAATTTAAGTTACTTGCCCCAAGGACACACATACTAGGAAAGATCTGAGCTTGGATTTGAACTCAGATCTTCTTAAATCTAGGTTAAGAAGTCTATTCCCCACATCCCCTAACTATCCAAAGGGGAGTAGTGGGTAGATATTGTAAAAGTTCAGCCAAGAAGTAATGGAGGTAGAGATTAGACTGGCCAGTCATAGGTTTGAGAGAGATCGGAAACGAAGAATAAAATTTCATGACTAACTGAATGTGGAGGAGTGAGGGAAGTAAAAGAATCAGGTTTCAAACAAGAATTACTGAGATTATTTCCATTAGTATAAATGAAGGACAAAAAGAAAACAAACTTCAGAGGAGAGAGAATTAGTTTACTTTAGGAAATCTATGTGAAAAGAGCCTGACAATGGTTTGAAATATGAGTTTGAAGCTCAGGAAAAAAGGCTGCAGTTGGAGAATATATATAGGCAGATATTTTGTGAAACTACTTTCAGGAAACTAGATTACTGTCTTCATGAAATTGGTTAATGGTTGAAATTTAGAACTAAAATAGAAATTTTGGTTAGTTGAAATTTTTTTTCACTCCTAAGTAAATACTTCCTCCCCAAACACAAATTATTTTGGACAAGATAAATATATCATCCCTTCCAATGGACATTTTTGAGCCTTTCATTGAAAGGCTCTTCTACAGAAGAGAACCTAAGATGATGGCAGTCAAAACTGTTTCAATATGGTTTCAAATACCTCCTCAATTTTAAGTTGGCACAAAAAGAAGAGAGTGGCCATGGTGATGAAGTGGGTTTTCAGGAGGAAGAAAAAGCCAGATTAGAATACATGCCATAAGACAAGGAATATGGTATAGTTGATAAAGCTGCACGCTAAGCTCAGTCAAGAGATTGAGTTTTTATCCCACCAGAGACTCATTAGATGTATCCTCTTATATGAATAGGTTACAACCTTCCAGATTGTTTCCACATCAGTAAAGTGGAAATAATAAAACTTGTCCTGTCTTACAGGGCTGTGGTGAGGAATATACTATATCTGCAAATTATTGTGGTTATTCAAAAAAAAATATATTTAGCCTAAAGATGAGAAGATTTAGGAAGGAGTTAAAGCACTGTTAAGGGAAAGCAGATCAGACTTGTTCTATTTGGCCCTTGGGGTACAGACCTGGAAGCACTGCCTAGAAATTTCAGAAATGTTTTGATTCATTGTAACTAAATCCTTGCTAACAATTGGAACTATTCCTCCCCTGCTCCCAAATTAATTACCTCAGGAAGTTGTGATTCTGTATGACTTCAAGTAGATATTTGATGAGTACTTGTCAAGAATGTTATAAAGGGGATTCTTATTGATGTAGAATGGACTAGATGACTTCAAAGGTCCCCTACTACTCTGGAAAGTACACCTGATAACCCAGAGATGACAAAACTACATGAGAAGAGTGCATGTTGAGAAAGGTTCACAAGATACCAACTTGTAATAGTTTTTAGAGATCATTTAGTCCATTTCCAAAATAAACTAATTTCTATAGAAATTAAGTTACTTGCTCATAATCACATAGTAGCAGGGGTTTAATAATATTTAACATTTGTTTATAGTTTGCAAAATGCTTACAAATATTATTTTACCCTCACAGCAACTCTAGGAGGTAAGTACTATTGTTATCCCTATTTTATAGATGAGCAAAGTTAAGTCACTTGCTCAGGTTGAGACAAAATTCTTACTCGGGTCTTCCTGTTTTCAAGTCTACCACTCTATCCATCATGCCACAAATCATGCTGATTTGAATCTGTATATGAAATCTAAATCTCATGTTTTTTCTGCTATATGACGCTGGAAAAGAAGGGGAAATGAGTATAATTTGGGCAGAGTATCAAAGTGTGGGGCAAAATAAGAGTTTTAGAACTAAGGACTAGTTGAAAGAATGAAGTACAATAGTATTTAGTATGGATGGAAGAGAAAAAGTAGGGAAACACTCTCAGTTCTGTATCCTAGAAGTCATTTGATTATTTTCTTTTATTGAAAAAGAAAATGCCCACAGAAGACAAGGATACCCATGACATTTTCACCAGCTCAACTCTGACTGCAGAACCCTTTGTGCCAAGAAAGAGGCCTACATCTACTTCTCCTGAATTACCTGAATTCAGCACCTTCAGGTCCTTCGAATGAACCTATCCCTTGATTGCAGAACCACTGTACTCAGGAAGAGGTCTTCATCCACTTCTATTCCTAGATTCCTTGAATTCAGCATCTACAGAGCCTTTAATTGAACCTGTCCCCTGCTGTAAGACTTAAGAGGTTGCATTTTTCCTTTTTTCCCTTTTGCAGTCTTCCCCTGACTAACCAGTTTCCCAGCTGGCTACTCAAGAAATCAGGGTAGCCTGACTCCTATAGATGTCTGGCTTACCACCATCTCTCATGAAGGGAGGGGGGGTTAGGGGGGAGGGGAGTGGATACAACCACAACCTCTCAGGAGATAAACTCTCAGTCCTGAATCAGATTTTTATTGTCCCAGCTGAAATACCTTTACTGGGACTCAATAATTGGCAATCACCTGTTATGTTCAGGTTCATAGAGATTAGAATTCGTCTTGCAAAGAGAAAGAGCCCTTACATGAACCCCTGCACACAACAATTTTTCATGTAAGAAAGCTAAGCCTTAGGCCTTTAAGGACCCAGGCCAGGGCTCCACCAGCTGTGTGTATTGAGGGTCAGCCCATGGAGGTTGTACTTTGTACCTGGGCCCCAGTAAAGGAGAAAATAGAAGTCAGAGTCAGGGGCAGCTGTCTCCCATGTGTGGAAGCAAAGAAAGCTGGAGAGGAAGCTTCTTCAGAGGAGAGCCCCAGCCATTAACTCTTCTGTCCCTGTCCAAGGGGTTCCTTCTGAGCACAGCACAGTGAACCAAAAGCTTCCCTCAGGAGACAGCATCTCTTGTGCTCGCTAAAAATTTTTGAATTACTTCAACCACCACCAGTGCTTTTCGCCTCCAGTGATGTATTGCAGCCAGTCCTAATTGGTGACAAGTGTACCTGCCAGACTGGGTTCTAAGAGGGCTTGATCCTACTTTCTGTTCTTTTGTATCATACTTTTCTTTGAAAACTACCGACTTGAGGGGGCAAGATTGTCTTAAGTTATTAATAACCAGCATTGAGACATTTGTAGGGAACAAAGTGTGGATTCTTTATTAAAGCTGACTGGATTTCTGTTATAAACCCTTTGGCTTTAGGAGAATTATTCCATAACAAAACATTCTAGGTGAGTGACTTTGAAATGAACACCTGGGACATGAGGCGGACTGGATACTCCCTCTGCCCCCAGCCCTCTTAGGAAAATAGAGCCAGCTGAGATGGGGAGGTTTTCTGTGTCGGAAGGAGTAAGAACCTTTTTCTGCAGAGAGCTGGCTTCACCACCTCCATTTTTCTTACCCCCGTTCTAGGCAGGAGGGAATCTTTCACCTCAGAACTGGAAAAGTAGGATGGGGGGGGGAGGGGAGGTAGTGATGATAAAAATAGGTGGCTCCTGTTCTTCGTCCAAGGGTCAGTTTTTCTTTTTCTTTATTCTGTTGCCCAGTTCATTACTAGGCCAAAAGCAAGAGAGTTCAGGACCGATGGATTGGGGAGGGTTCCAGGAGTGGGGTGGGTTCCAGCAGTGGGGCATGCTTGGCTCAGGGCTTGAGTTTTGCACAAGTGGGCGGGCACAGTTGGCGGTGGGCGTCTACAGGGACTGAAAGACAAAGCTTCAGGCCTGGGAGTGAGATCTGGACTGAGCGTGGCCGTGGCCGTGGCCGCGGCCGGGGGAGGCACGCGGGGGGTATATAGCTTGCAGGACTCTGGAGCTGGCTGGGTACCCCCGGTGGAAGTCGGATGGTGACGGTTGCAGAGCTTGGGCAGTTACTCGCTCGCCCGTTCGCAGCGCCACTTCTCAATGCGCGCACTCGCTAGGTCCCCGGAGAGAAGGTCGAGTCAGAAGCAGGTGCGGTACTACGCGGACCGGCCCAGCTTAGCCAGTGACATGGGGAGCTCTCAAGCCCCGGGCCTCGACCAGGGGGCGTGTCTAGCCCGACCCGCGGTTCCCCTCGTCGTCTCTAGGGGGCGCTGTGTGGCGGGGCTCGGGCCGCGGCAGCGCCTGCGAGGCCTCTAGGAGCCGCCAGGGGGCGCTGCACCCCGGCCTCAGCTTCTGTGCTGGCTGCAGCCTGGGCCCGGGCGGCGGCGGCAGCGGCAGCGG
>JAJPUD010000814.1:220140-269507 GCA_023553655.1 Myrmecobius fasciatus
GGCCGCGGGGCCCGGCGTGGCCGTGTCCGTGTTCCCCGGCGCTCGGCTCCTCACCATCGGGGACGCGAACGGCGAGATCCAGAGACACGCGGAGCAGCAGGCGCTGCGCCTCGAGGTCCGCACCGGGCAGGACGCCGCCTGCATCGCCCTCTACAGCCGTGAGTGCGGCCGGCCCGGGGCTGGGGAGGGGGCCCGGCCGGGCGGGGCAGCGGGAGGGAGGCCTGAAGGGACGCGGCAGACCCGGGCGGCGTGGGGAAGAGGGGGGGGTGCGGAGAGGGGGAGGGGAAACCTGAGGGGCCCGAGAGGGGGCTCAAAGGACACCCCATTGTGGAGCCGGCTCGTCTGCCACACACACCCTGGCGGGGGCGGCCTAAAGGCCTCCACGTAGGGGGAGCCCGCCCCCCCCCCCCCCCCGGCCTCGTGGTGGGAAGTTGGGCCCCTTTGTAGCTGCCGGCCCCTGTTCCTGGTCCTACCCTCTGGGGCTCCCCAGCCCCGGGCCCTCCCTCCTCCCCCTGATCGTCTCACCGCCCAGATGCCCCCGAGCCTTGTCTCCAGTCTAAGCATGCCCGGGTCCTTCAGTAGAGCCTCCTGACTCGAGCTCAAGGCCCCGCAGCCCCCTGTGCCCGGCACAGAGTAGGCGTTTAATAAATGCTGGTTGAGGGCCTGGCTGGCTGTTCTCCGGGCACTCTCCAGGTTATCAATGGCCTTTCCTACACAGCCACTAGAACTGAGCCCAGGACCCCGATGTGGCCTGACCCTGTCTGACCTTCCTAGAAACCGGTCTTAAATTAGCTCCCCCAAAGTGCCTTAGCTTTTCTGCTGGCTGTGTCACTCTGTTGGTTCCTATGGAGCTTGAAGCCCACTGAAACCTCCGGATCCTTTTTAGAAAAACACCAAACACGCCTCCTTCATCTTCTCCTTGTGAAGTCAAGTTTCTGAACCCAACTGCCCCTCTTGGGCGGCTCAATTTCATCATGTTAGATTGTGTTGACTGTTGTAGCTTGTCAAAGTCCCCTTCGCATTCTGACTGCCATCCAGCTAACAGCTACCCCTCCCAGAGTCCATCATCCGAAGCTATGGTGAGATGAGGGAACTAAGGCCAGGCAGCTGAAGGGCAATGCTACAGTGCAGGAGTAGGGGAAGAGTTAAGGGGAATTGGTGGGGTGGGGGAGTAGAAGACTAGGCTTTAGGAAGTGAATGAGATGGAGAAGAGTGAGTGTTTGGGCAGGAGAGAAGAGGGAAGTGATTATGAGATTTGAGAGGAGGAAGAAAAAGTGGAGTGAGAGGCTAAAGGAAAGGAAGAGGTCTTGGGAAATGTAGGAGAAATGAAGGAAGAGTAACAAGGAGGCATGGAGAAAGCTAAGAAAACAAGGAACAAATGACTTCGGGTGAGTGCTTAAGGGAGTCAGTAATTGTTGGAGAGAGTAGAGTTTAAGGGCCCAGGTAGCAAGTGAAGGAAGGTGTGGTTTGGGAGTAAAGAAAGTGTACAGGAGGAAGAGGGAATGCTAAGGATGGATGAGAATGAAATCAGATCTTTGAAGAGGAAAGATTGGAGCTTATTAGGAACAGGGTGAGTCAGGAAAGCAAGTAAAGGCCTGGTTCAAGGCAAGATTGAGCTTTATAGTTAGCTGTGAGATGGGGGTAGTGAGTGAGGTTTCTGGAGAAAGAGTTTCATGAGATGCAGGCATCTGGGCTTTTAAGAATTGTGATCAAGTGGCAAGTAGTATGGAAGAAATGCATTTTTAGAATAGAAGAATGAAGAATTTATGTCAAGCTACAGTGAAGACTGGAGTTTTAGAACTTAGTAAATATATTCATTTAGAAAGGGAGAGCTGCTGTTTAGAAAGGAGATCTTGTGAAAAGAAAAGGCATTGGGGAAACTAAGGTGGGTGGGGGAAATATAGCGATGAACTTACATAGGAGATTATTGTCGGAAGATTTTTTAAAAATAAAACTCTAATGTATTTTTTGGTGGGAGGGGGACTAGTTTTCATTTCTGGGATGCAGTTGGCTTCATTACATTTTCATTTATTTGTGTTTGTTCAAAGAGCTCTGATTAAGACCCCCAGGAGAATTATTTGAGAATCCTTTGATTTAATGAAAATCTTGAATGTTACCTCCAAAACTCCCAGGTCTCTATGTTTCACTTTTAAGTTTTTATTCTGATCTGCCTTCTGTAGATACTCGTTAACCTCTCAAGATTTTGTTGTATTTCTCTTTCATTCCACATTGTGCTTTTTTTCCCCCACCATTTATATTGTGACCCTCTTAGTGAATCATTTGAAGCCTGCTTCCTGCTTGTAGGCCTGAGAACTCAAACATTCGTTATAGCTAGAAGTTAAAATTCAAGAGCTACTTTTCTTCAAATTTCTGTCCTTACTGAAAGACCACTTGACTGTCTCCAGGGTATAATTTAAAATAATTAAGAAATACTGGGGGGGGGGGGGAGTAAGGGGGAAAAGAGGGCAGAAGGGTGATGTTTGAAGAAAGGGAGGACTTTTAACCAAGTCATTGTAGAGTAGGGATTTGAGGTAGTAGTAAAGGACCCTTTAAATTCTGTTATCTGCCTCCTCAACTAGTAAGCTCTTTGAGGTTTGGGCCCTTCTCTTATAGTTTCCAGAGAATTAAATCCATAACATAGGAGACATTAGTAAATATTCATTCAAGTATCAGTTCCAGTCAGAGAATACAATGACGTGAAAGAGCAGGCTGAGGTCAGGGAACAGTCAGTAATCCATCCAATTTGCCCTTAGCCAGGAGTTTATGAAGAGTAAAAAATCCTTGAATTCCAGACATAGAAGTCCAAGACAACAAGGCTGCCTAAGTAGAATCCTTCCCTGTGTTCACACTTCCTACTCCCTTATTCCCTTTTACCTTATGTCTTCTCTCAAGTCACCAGCCTTCTTCCCCATTCCCATTCCACTGTATTTTTTGGAACCTCTTATTTTGCTGCAAATACATTTCCCTTCATCTTAGACGTCTTCCTGATTTTCCCCTGTGCTTTTGACTGTCCTCTCCAGTACTGGATGCACTTTCTCTTATGCTCCCCATTCCAGTGGACCAGGAGAAAGAACTTCTTGATTCTCACTTCCTCTTTTAGACACTGCTGTGGTTGTCATCCCTCAGCAGCATTTATTTAATTCATCTATCTAGGTATCTCAACCTAGATCTGGTCTCCCCTACCTCCCCCTCCAGCCAACCTACTTGTCCTACTTGTAAAGAAGTTAACTATGGACTTCTTTACTGATCCCTTTCAAGAATTCTGGCCTTCTAGTTGGGCAGCCTCCTCAATGGCCATGCTCTATACCATGATCTAAACTTTGAAGATGTAAGGATGACTATGGCTTTAATTTCATTCTCACTCTCTCAAAGTTTTCTATTCCTCCCTCCCCTTAGTTTCTCTACTCCATCTCTTCCTCTTTCCACAGTCAATCACCCCTGCTTTAGCCTTAACTTTCTTCTCTTTGAAAATTTGACGAGTTAACCATTTTGAAAAGATAATTAGTTCAGCTCTGTACTGTCCTCTGCTCTTGAATCTCATATCTTGGTCTATTTCTACCCACATCTTGAAATAACCTTGGCTTAGCTTAACTTCTTCACTTCTTTTTTTTTTTTCCCCTTCACTTCTAAGGCACTGCTGAATGCCTTTAGAAGAGTTTGCATCATTGTGCCAATGGATGCAAACTAATGGCTTTCAATCCTAGATGAGTTTCTACTACCCTCTTACTAGAAGCTGTTCCAGACATTCTCTTCTTTAAGTCTTCCATACCATTCATTCACCCTTCCTTTCAACAGAGGACCTATTTTATTCTGAAAAGAGAATTATAATGAGCTTCATCTTCTCCTCTTCCGAATTTCAAGTCCTTCACATGAGCCCTCCTCTCTTACTTTGCTTCAGAAACTAACAAAAAAATGACCTTATTTTTTACCAAGGCAGACCCTCTGTATGTTCCCTGGTCTTTTCCCCTCCTGTGTTTTCTAGGAGCTTGCCCATTTGATCATTCCCCTTTGTAATATTCAGTCTCTCCCTAACTACCAGCAACTTCTTGACTGCTTACAGATACGCCTTTAATCTCCTCCACCCTTAAAAACCCTTCACTGGATCCAAGTATCATCCTTCTGGCTAGGATCCTAAAGATCCTGTATCCTCACTTTGATAGTCAAATTCCTAGGGAAAAAATTGTCTTATGTTTTCCTCTCCAATTTTCAGCCCTTTGCCAGTATGGTTTCAGACCCTGCTACTCAACTGAAAGTGTCTTCTCTGAGCAACTTTTTAATTGCTATATCTAATGGCCTTTTCTCAGTCCTCATCCTCATCCTTTTTGATTTCTCTGTAGTATTTGACACTTTTTAACCCACTTTTTTTCCTAGATACCCTTTCCTTAGATTTTCATAACTGTTCTCACCTGATTCTCCTACTTGTCTCACTATTTCTTGTTAGTTTCCTTTGCAATATCATCCTCCCCTAACCATCTTCCTTTCACTCAACTCCCTAGACTGTAAGTGTCCTAGGCCCTTTTTTCTTTCCTTTCTGTACCCTGTTTCTTAATGATTTTATCAGCTTCCATAAGATCATTTTCCTCTGAAACTATGTCCTTAGATTTATATATCCAGCCCTGATCTCTCTGCTAAGCCCCATTTCCCATATGACAAGAACTACCTATTAGACACATCTTTCCTGCTTGCCCTTTAGGCACCTCAAATTTGACATATCTAGAATGGAACTCATCATTTTCACTTACTTCTCAAAACTTCTCTATTTCTGTTAAGAGCTTCATTACCCTTGAGTTACCCTCAACTCTTCCTTCTTCCTAACCCATCCCTCTCTTTATCCTCCCCCCCCCCCCCACTCCCTGTGTCAAATCAGTGGCTAAGTCTGACTATGACCACAGATGAGTTGGCTCTTTTTCCTTGTAGAGATTGAGGACTATTGCTTTGAAACTCTTCAGTCTAAAGTTCCAGAATGTAAAGTTCTGTAGAGAGTTGGAGCTCTAGAATTTAATTCCTATCTAGGCCTTGTCCAGAGGAAGAGGAGATTTCTTAACAATAATCTTAATCAAAAATAGGGAGAAAGCATGATAGAGTCTTCCCTTTAAGTATCTTGACTTAATCTCCTAAATTAAGTTTTGGGCAAAAAGCTTTGGCAGAGCAGCATTTTCAAGAGCCACATTTCCTCTGATCCTGAGTGAGTATCTTGAGGGGTGAATAGAATGTGGATAGCTTGATGATGGCTCTTCTTTGGGTGTGATGGGTGTTAAATGACCTCGGTTACAATCCCAGATCTTACTCCCCTGGGTGATCTTGGGCAAATTGTTTAACTTGCCTTCTCAGCTATCCAATGAAAATGTTAGATAGATGGTCAGGAAGGACCCTTACCTCTCTAAATCCTTTCAACTCCTTGGATTCAAGCCTGTGGTGGATGCTGAGAGAAGGATCAATGTTGGATAGGACGTCCAAATGAGGCTCTCCATTTCTTTGGGTAGCTACAGAGGGTCTTGTTTTATGAAGGACTTACTGTATGCCAGATGCCATGGGGGAATCCAACCTCTGTCTCAAGGAACTGAAATTGTCCTGGAAGGGAAGAAGTGGGGTGGGGTACAACACAGAGAAGTGAACACAAGATCATTGGAATGGGGAGAGGATGCTAACTTTCGTTTCAGAGGGGCCCCAAGAGATCATTTTCCCATACCCTATTTCCATCAGAAAACGGGGTAAGGCTCTGTTGTACTGTAACAGTCTGTTAGTGAACCCCACAGTGTTTGACTCTCCAGCTTCTCCAAGCCATCTGTAGCATTAAAGGCCAGTGCCCAAGGGGCACAGCAGAAGAAGGCATGGGGAGACAAGCCTGTGAGCATTGGTGTCATCCAGACTCAAGTCCAGGCTTTTCTTATAGAGGATTGCAGACTGAGCAGTCAATATCCTGGCCATCACACAAGGGAGAAAAAGAGGAGCCCTACGTGCTCGAATGCTTTAACTGGGCTTGGGACCCAACAAGGAGGGGCTATACCATAATTCTGGATGGAATAGCTTCATTTTTATATGTCCCCAGGTTGTTGCACACATGTAGCTTTGTTTCCTTTACCAAGATCCTGTCTTTCTCTTCCCAAACCAGCATGAAATTTGGGTTACTTTCTTGGATTGTCCAGATGGAGGAAAGGCTCCTGTTTTCATTTGTTCTGGACAGGCCGGTGTTGATGGACTCAGGAGGCCTTGCTTTGGTTGTTCAACCTCAGTGATCAAGGCAACAGACCTAATGATGACCATTTGAGGGACTTGTAGATTATCATTTGGACATTAGCAACAACTCAGGTCATTTTTCCTGAAAAGATAGAAAATCCTGTTTGATCAGTTTTCTCAATATAGTGGTTTTCCAGGCCTTAAGTAGGAAACATGACATTTGATTTGCAGATGTACAAATCTGGCTTGCCTAGCTACTCATCCTAGAAAAGGAGGCAATTACGTAAAGATCAAGCAGGGCTTTGGAGGAAGCAGGGAGAAAACTTTTCTTTAACTCTGAAAACTTCAGTCCTTCTGGAGATGACTGAGTTACTTTTTTTCCCCCCTTTCCTTCCCTTGTGACTAGTAGAATTGAATTTGGAAGATTCTTGGAAACATTCTGAAAGAAATACTCTTCAGTGGGCCCAGATATTCATAGGGCATGTCAGTCTGGAACTACCAGGAAATAACTTTTATTTAACAACCTAACCTGTTAGACACATTATTTTTTAGGCCCAAATCCTTCATGGTTTTTAATTTAACAAATCAGATATGACATATTTTGCTTGATTTGTTGTCCTTCATTTTTGAAAAGGATCAAAATGACATCACTGTGTTAGAGTCAAGTTACAGTGTGTCCAACTGTGGCTGATCAGACTAGTACAAGCTCAGAATGTTCTGCCACAGGTCAGACACAAGTAGTCCCTTTGAATATTTGTGGTGGCTTCTTTAACTTTTTGGCTCTTGTATTTCTTCTGAACTAACTCAATTCTGCTTTGCTCATAGAGCATAGCACCTTCTCTAATGAGAGCCTACCATGCTGGGCAATCCTGTGCCAGTGTCTCCCATGTCATGCAATTCTAAAGTTGTATCCTTAAGGAGACTTTGGATTTATATAGAGGAAGAAAAATAGATGATATTTTTGTACATTTATACCTTGTGGTACAGATGTCACGCAGAAAATAGAACTATTACTAGTGGAGAAGTAGTAGAAGTTCTAAGAGGCAATTTTAGACTTAATGTCCCCAGAAGATTCCAAACAATGAGAACTCTGAACAAACTGGTTGGCCTGTCTTGAGAGACAATGATTTCCTTCTCTTTAGAAGTTTTCATTCAAGCCTAGAGACTGGATGACCTCTTATCTTCTCTTTAGAAGTTTTCATTGTAGCCCAGAGACTGGATGACCCCTTATCAGTGAGAGCATTCTTTTTTCTAGTGAGCTAGTCTGTGATGGAGGTAGAGTTTGGTCAGATCTCTCTCACTTCAAGCCCATCCTTCTTCTGCAGCCTGACTTCAAAGGGAATGAAGATTGGGGAAAGGGCATTGGATTTGGTGATGATGAGGTCATTAGTGACCTCAAGAGCAGTTTTAAAAGTGAAGTGGCTAGAAGCCATATTACAAGGAATTAGGGAGAGAATAGATGAGGAAATTGAGCCTTCAGGTGCATACTTTTTTTATTTGCTGCTACAGAAGTTTGTTGAAAGCTGGTAACTTGGGGAGGACAGCACTATCAAAGGAATGTAATTTTTTTCAGCCAAGATAAGAGAGAACTAATCCTGTTTTAAGGAGCTAGTGGAAAAGGTTGAGGATGTTGGCAAGAGGAAAGCGGAAGGGACAGAACTCACTGACTTCCAGACCAGAGGAGAGATGGTTGGATAGGTGTGGAAAAGAGTCTTAAGTGGGGGAACTGGGGTGCAATAAAGAAGTCAGCTCTTCAAAAAAGTGAGGAAGCTGATGTTTAGAGACTTCAGGAGTGAAGGGGGGAGGAAGGAGAAGTTTGGAAGAGTTATGGGAAGTGATAGAGGATTAATAAAGGAGTGAAAGGATTCCTGAGGGTCCTGCTGAAGTTATTCTCATTTCCTGGGCTGGTTGTGTCTGAATTTCAAAATGTTTGCTAATGAGTGAATGCTATAGGACTGTTTCTCTTTCCATGATTTTTGTGACATTTGCTGCTTGCTATTCCCAAGGATGGGAGTGGGTGGGGAAGTTGAGTCTTTTGAAGTTACTCTGTTGCTTTGTGAATACAGGGAGGCTACTGCTCCCTGTGGTTTGTACAACCTGGTTAACTGAAGATACCTTTAGGTATAACAGTTTCCCTGTGTTCAGAAAGTTCAGTTCAGTTACTTACTCCAAATGATTCAGTGAGGCTAGTCAATAGCATTTTCTCACTCAGGATAGATTTCTTTGTACTATTCTTCTGTACATTTAGTTTCAGAACATGCTGTTCTGTGATCTTTTGGTGATCCAAGAGAGTTAAGTTTGTGGAGCACCAATAGTGTCCCAGGTAGTGAAACCAATGTTATTTTTTTTTTTTTAAGTAATTCAACCTACTAGTGGGAATACAGGCATCTTCTAATTTTAAAAGCTTAAAGGTTGAAGGGACTGTAGAGAGTTATGACTAAGCCTCTTGCCTTTAAAGTAGTGTATTGCTTTTATAGACTTTGTGTGCTTGCACTGTAATGAAAGGAATATTGGTTACACAGAAAAGATGAGGGAGAAGGGGAGAGTGAGCGGCACATAGGACCCTTAGTCCTAAATCTTAGAAGCTGGAGAACTGAAAGAGGTCTTAGAGGTTCATCTAACCTTATCAACATTCTTCAGCCTTGTCTTTTTTTTGCAGGGGGGAAAAAAAGGAAGCCCAGAGAGTATTAATTTGTCCTTACAAATTAATAATGGCAGAACTGGAACAATTTTCATGACTTCCCATGAAGGTTACCAGAATGATCAGATAGCCAATGTTTAAAGAAGTAATTGCTTTTCTATAGGTAATGTCATTCCAATATGTTTCTCCCCAGAGAAAACCACATTTGGCCTTCCAAAGAATTTGCTTGCATTGTTTATTGATTGTTTATTGCCCTTGAATGTGATAATCTTTATTACTTGACATATGAACAGATACTTAGATTTCCTCTTGCCCTGAAAAGGAAATTCTGGATCACCTCCTTTTAGTTGAGTTATTGTCAGTTCTAGTCTCCATCTGCTTGTGGGTGTATCTTTGCCAAGTGCCATAGGATAATATGACTGTCCAAAGAAATGTGTGTGAATCAAGAGTCTTGACAACATAGACCGCCACCTCAGATGTTGTGATAGTGGACTTGTTAAGTCTTCAGAATTGAGACTGATGTTTGAAGCCTGAGTTTTGATGATTTTGTAGCCTTTTAATTGATTGGCTGTTCTTTGTCAAAAGAACAGTGTCCTTTTTGTCTTTCAGTCTTATCAGATACATACTGAACTGATGGGTAGAAAAGGGGTGGGGGCTCTAGTGACTACTTTTTACCTCCCAAAATCTGTTTACTTCTGATTAACTATACAGATTGGTAGATTTGTGTTGAATGAATGTACTGAATAGGCATTGAAATTTGCTTGTCTAAAGAACTGATAACTGTTGCTGAGCTTTACATAAAGCTCATTTTGGTGCTTTAAGTATTATGTGGGTGTGTTTTGAGTATTTTAAATTTCTTTGCTTGGTTGAAAGGCACTGTTGGAGTTACACTGAAGGCAGTTTTAGGTGCCCAAGTAAAGCCAGTTGCTATATAAAGTTAGATGGCACTTTCTGTGGATGACTTCTGTTTCCCCTTGGTCTGTCTCTTTGCTACTTAGGCCAGAAAGAACAGGCCTTCCTCCATTCCTAACCTTCAGGATAAAAGGCATAGATTTGAATCTAACTGAAGACATTCTTGTAAAAGTACACAAATCATTCAGGATGGAATCACTGGGTTCCTTGTATTATTCACTGTTTTGTTTTTTAAAGAATTTCATTTCTCAGGAGATGAAAGACAAAGAGATCAAGACATATCCAGGCTGGATTTGTTATCATTTGTTTTTTTTGTTTGTTTGTTTGTTTGTTTTTGTGAAGATTGTTGGCAGATTTTTGTTACATGTGTAGTATTCATTTTATGTATAAAAGTCCGCTTTACAATATCTTCACTTACAGAATTTTTGGTTAGTAACTGCCAAAGAAATGACAGATCAGGGTAGTAGTGGGGGGAAAATGATGCTTTTGTGAGTTTTACAGTGGAATTATTTGGATTGATCTGCCCTGAATTCCTTTTGTTTTCCTCACAAAACAGAAAGAAGCAAGGTTATTGATAGAAAGATTGGAAACAGACATCCTGAATTTTAGACTCCACTTTGTCACGTTTTCTATGTGACTGATTCCTTTCCTTAATCTTTCTGTCTCCTCTGAAAACTAGAGGCACTACTTCATCCCTGTCTCAAAGTGAATATTTGGGAGCTTTACAAATAATTTTAAAATTATGTATTTTTGCATAATTGTAATATTGTATTTGTCCCATATAACAGGCATGTTTAATGGAGTATAGGGAATCTGCTACCTATTAGTCCAAAAGAGACATATTCCTAAGCCTTACATATCTTGGTCCTGGGCATTTCAATAACCCCATTCTGTAGCTTTTTTCCCCCTAATATGAAAGTTGCTATTCTTTATGAAATAATATACATAAGTGCTTTGCAAACCTGCAAATACTATAGAAATGATAGGTATTGTAATAGTTGTCTACTTCATAGGTCACCCTGAGAAAGACATGGTGTGGGTATAAGTAGTCTGTGGTTTATTACTAACAATGATACGCAAATGAGAAATAACATTACAGCCTTCATGTAGGATTGGTGTTGAGGTCCTGGGTAACTAGATGGGGTTGGCAGAGGAGGCCTGAAGTACAGATAAGATTACTCCCTGAGGCAAGCAGGGAAGGAACCAGTTCAACCTTAATAGTTCCACCCTCTGGAGGTATTGGGTAGCCTCACTTTGCTGTATTCGGTCAGAAATCCACGCTATGTCAAACCCTTGAAGTTAAATTTCCCCTATGTCCCACAACATCTTTTAGATTAGCCCTGCTATGTTCTGCCTCATGGTGATTTTTTCCTCAACCCTCCCCTGTGCTTCATGGTATCTTTCTTCTCATCATAGAGTTAGGGTACTAGACATATTCACACCTCATGGCATTTTCCTTTAATGGATTCTTTCTTTTCCTTGGTAACCCCATTGTTCTCCCAAATCTATTTCATATTTACTGTTCTTGGTGTCTGTTGTATCTCTTCATGTCGTCTGTAATTTCTCGTAAATAAATCTACCTTTTGCCAAAGAGAATGGCCATTATGAATTCTTCACACTTGCTACCTGAACATTAATCTTATCATTTGATGCAAAACTTCAAACACACCACTGGAATGACAAAGGAAGGAAAAGCAGGATGTAGCAGAGATAGAGCTGGACCTTATAGAGACAAGATGAAAAACCTTGCTGGAAGTCCCCCATCTGATAGACCATACTGGCTTCTGTGATCCTGGGCAAATGACAGTGACTTAAACGATTTTCTATAAGTTATAGACAGTTGCTGATCTGTATGGGATGTGAAGAGTTTTTTTTTTTTTTAATTTTTTTTTATTTTATTTGCATAACATATGTGTGGGTAATTCTTCAACAATAACCCTTACATAGCTTTCTGTTACAAATTTTCCCCCTCAACTCCCCACCCCTCCCCTAGATGGCAGGATATCCATTACATGTTAATTATGTTAAAATATTGGCAAATCGAATATGTGTATACATATTTCCAAACTTATCATTGTTGTACAAGAAAAATCTTATCTACACAAAAGATATATCAGATAAAGGAAACACAATGTAAGCAAACATCAATCAAGGAGTATGAGAATGTAATGTTGTGGTCTACATTTCACATCCCTCTCTCTGGGTGTATATGGCTTTCTTCAGTGAACAATTGGAGGTGGTTGAAGCATTTCATTGTTGAAGAGAGCCATGTCCATCAGAATTGATCGTCATATAGTACTCTTGTTGCCGTGTATAATGATCTCCTGGTTCTGTTCATTTCACTCAGCATCAGTTCATGTAAGTCTCTCCAAGCCTCTCTGAAATCATCTTGCTGGTCATTTCTTACAGAACAATAATATTCCATAATATTCATATACCATAATTTATTCAGCCATTCTCCAATTGAAGGGCATCTATTCAATTTCCAGTTTCTAGCCACTACAAAAAGGGCTGCCACAAACATTCTTTCACATGTGGGGCCCTTTCCTTCCTTTATGATTTCTTTGGGATATAAGCCCAATAGAAATGCTGCTGGGTCAAAGGGTATGCAAATTTGATAACTTTTTGAGCGTAGCTCCAAATTGTTCTCCAGAATGGCTGTATCTGTTCACAGCTCCACCAACAATGCATCAGTGTCCCAGCCCTCACACATCCCCTCCAACATTCATCATTAACTTTTCCTGTCATTTTAGCCAATCTGACAGGTGTGTAGTGGTACCTCAGGGTTGTCTTGATTTGCATTTCTCTGATCAATAGTGATTTGGAGCACCTTTTCATATGACTATAAATAGTTTTAATTTCATCCTCTGAAAATTGTCTGTTCATATCCTTTGACCATTTATTAATTGGAGAATGGCTTGAATTTTTATAAATATGAGACAATTCTCTATATATTTTAGAGATGAGACCTTTATCAGAACCCTTAAATGTAAAGATGATTTCCCAATTTATTGCTTCCCTCCTAATCTTGTCTGCATTGATTTTGTTTGTACAAAAACTTTTTAACTTAATATAGTCAAAGTTATCTATCTGGTTTTCAATTAAGAGTTCCAGTTCTTCTTTGGACATAAATTTATTCCATCTCCACAGGTCTGAGAGGTAAACTATATTACGTTCCTCTAATATGAAGAGTTTTTTTGCCAAAACTTCCTAAATGGTTAATAGAGAAAAAGTAAAATAAATATAGATAATGTGTTCTTTGATTTAGACTCATCTGCCAGAAGCAGTTTTTTAAAATTCACCGTTAATGTATATCCAAACCAATTCTAACTTATGAGATATGCATACTGGCATAGTTCCCTATGCTTCTGACTAGAATCTCTGCTCTGCTCCAGAAAGATTTCAGGTAACATTAAGAAGAATTATGAATAAGAAACTGATCACATAATAAATAGATAAAATACAGTCTTGCATTAATAATATTCTAAAAATTGAACAACCATATTACCATCCCAGTCCTTTTCCTCCTAGATTATTCCCCTCAAGGAATCAATGGAGCCCCTCCCAGAGCTCTGTATCAACAATCTAAATTGAATAGAAGGATGTAAAAATGCTTTCTCTGAAGTGCAAAAGGCACTTCTCATATGATAGACCTATGGAACTCTTCTGGAAATGAAGAGTGGGGATTACCTTTTAATTCATTCACCCCTGGAAAGGCGTTTTTGTCCCCAACATATCACATAATCTAGAACAGGCTTTAGTGAAAAATATTTCTGAATCTAGTAAAATAATTCAGCTGTTTTTCTGTGTGTGTTTACAGACATTTCCAGGTTTAAATTGGAATTCCTTTTGTCTTAGGTTTCCTATTATGTGGAAACCCTTTTTGGGAGGGCTATGCCCTTACTTTTCCATTATGAAGTCAAATAGAACTTCTTTTTTTGCTTTTTGCTGAGGCAATTGGGGTTAAGTGACTTGACCAGGGTCACACAGCTAGGGAATGTTAAGTGTCTGAGACCAGATTTGAACTCAGGTACTCCTGATTTTAGGGCTGGTGCTCTATCCACTGCGCCACCTAGCTGCCCCATCAAATAGAACTTCTTTGTTATCTAATGGACTGTGTCTGAATCCCTTCGGTTCTGGTGGAACTTGAAGTACTGCTCAGATGATACTGATTTCTGGGAGAGGGTCAGGTTCTTCCTGCTACTGGTTTTAAGCACCAGGAAGCCGTTAACAAAATTTGTATTGGCTATTGATTCCTAAAGATGTCCTGGAGACACATTTGACTGTTGTGTAGATCCCAGATCTGGTTAGGGGAAGAGTAGAGTCCAGGTCCTGTGGTAAAAACAAATATCTCCTTATAGATTAATGATCAAAAATTTTCCTTAATGAATAGAAGACTTGATTTATAAGGCTGGCTCCCCCAGCTTATAGTAATATATAGTAATATTTTCTATGCCTTAACTTTTCTCCTCCCGTTGTTGCCCCTGGAATAAAGTCCTTACTTCCTAACTTGACACCCCCCCCCCAAAAAAAAAAATAGACTTGCCTTGTCTACCCTTCAAACTTTATTTTCTGCTCTTGTGTTTGAGATTCAGCATCAAATGATGAGATTTAGGAGAGCAATTGGCAACAATTATTGGAGTTTGTCACCAAATGTTGGTGTTCAGACATATGACAAATTCACAGTGGCCACTCCCTTTGGCAAAAGCTAGGTTTATTTATGAGTAGAAGCTAAAAATGAAAAGAGATACAACAAATATCAGGAATGGTAAATATGAAATAGATTTGGGAGAGCATATAGTTAGACTGGAAGGTGGTTTCAAGAATTAACCATGGAAAAGACAAGTTCCCTAGTGGAACTCATAATTAACCAGGAGAAAGGGAATACAACATGAAGTATATGTAGGCCATTGACTGGCAGGTTAAATCCTAAGAGGGATTTAATACCCTAAAAGTGCTAGCCATAACAGGGAGAAAGACAACATGGAAGCATCATGAGGGGGGGATGAGAGGAAAGATGTGAAGCATGGGGGAAGTGATGGGAATAAAGACACCTCAAGGCAGAATGCCATGGGCTAACCCAAAAGGGATTCGGCAAAGATGGCAGGAGCCATGGACAGATTTATAGCAAAAATTTAACCTCATTGGTGTGAGATAACTTGACTTTCTGACTAGTCAGAGCCAGATAGGTATACTCAAGACCTCCAGGAGGGTGGGACTAGGAGGTTGAACTGATCCCCATTGCCCTTCCCTGCTTGCCTCAGGTAATGACTTTATCAGTACTTCTGGCAGTCTCTGCCAACCTCACCTAGTGACCCAGGACTTCATCATTACTACTCCTGCTCTAACACTGTGTTCAGCCAGACTAGCCACCCTCTTTTTAGCCGCCTTGTGCTAGTTCTGCTCCTATATACTTGCCAATACTAATCTTTCAAATGAGATATTTTGAAGTTCTTAGGACAGTGCCTGGCATGTAATAGGCACAATGTATTGCTTATTCCTTTCCTTTTCCCTATTTCTTCCTGGAGTGCCCTTGTCTCTACATATTTCCTTCCTATGCAGCCTTCAAGGTCCCGCTCAAGTCCCAAATCCTCCGTGAAGCTTTCTACTGATTCTCCATTTCCCTCCTCAGAATTCATTTTAACACAAGCTTTTTAGCTCAATTTTATGTGGGAGTCCTTCCCCCACCCCTAAATTTTAAGTACTCTTGAAGGAAAGGGACTGACATATACAGTTTTATATCCATCATACATAGGTTTCCAGGAATTTAGAACTGGAAGGAATCTTAGAGATCATCCCATTTCATTCACTAATATGTATCCCTCTCTCCTCTTAGCATGGAGCTGAATAGAGTTGTCTCCTCCTCTGTGCTGACCAGCATTGCTTCTCCCTTTCACCTCTTGTCTTATCTTATTCTTTGACTAGAATCCACATTCCCATTTTCTGGCCTTTAGAATCTCTTGGGCAGGCTAGGGGAGAGTCCTAGACAGGCTTGGGTTCTAATTGACCACCTTTTAGGTAAGTAAGCAAGACTTTGAAAATGATGGTACTGGACATTTGGCTGGTGTTAGTAGCAACGTATCTGCTGTAGCTAGCACAAAATACATGTTCTTTAAAAGAAGAGGGTGGTATTTGGGTAGGTCTCTGAGGCTGTCCCCAAGAGACAAAAGGAATTCTTGTAAATAATGTTCTGCTGTGCACAGAAAGATGGAATCCAGTTCCCTAGAGATTATAAACATTGTAAATCTATTTCACAATGTGGCAGTTGGCCCAAGATAGATTTGTTTCCTTCTGTTCTGAGCAAGCGGGCCCTTAGGAGTATATACCTTCTACAGTCATTGTGCTCTGTCTCTTTCAGAATTCAGACTTTTTTTTCCCTCTTTGGTCACCATTGTGCTGCAGTTTCAAGTTTTTCATCTTTGTCCTAAAACTGATTCTTGCATCAGTAGTTGCCCCCATGGTTTGAGGAATTAATACTCAATTTTTTAGTCCCAGACCAATTTGGGAAGGGGGGTGGGGGTGGAGATGTATTTTTACCAAGCTTTGTAAAAGAAATCTCCTTTGTCAGATCAGGTATCCTAATTTTTGGGTTCATAAACCATAGTTACTCTAATAATCTCTCAAGCTCTGGTACTAAATTAACAACAATCCAATATTCTCCACACAAAGGGGAAAAGGCTAGAGGTCTGGACCACTAGGTTGGCTGCTAGCCAGCCTTGATAAAAGGTGGGCCTCCTATTGCCCTGGGACCTACCTGTGCTAGGCTAAGATCACTGAGGCAATTGTGCCAAGGATGGGGAACAGTGGGACTTGCCTTAGGGAGAAAAGAATGAGCTCTCACTTTCTTGCCTCCCCCTCTTCCTCTCTTTCTCTCTCCCTCCCACTTATTTTTCTCCCAGCCAACTTTATGCTTGGGTATTATCTCCATGTCCTTTTCCACCAAATAGACAAAGGCACAATTGCATGGACCCTTTACCCATCTGTGGCCCATTTAGGAAGTCCAAAGAGTAAATTTGATTTGCCTTGGGAAAAGGTCGTGAGAAAATTGAGAAGGCCATGTCTTCTAGCCTTTTGCAAAGTAAAACAAGGGGAATGGTGCAGGTAGAAAGGTTTACTTTAAACTAATTTATAAAAGTACTCTGTGAGCCAGTTATGACAGATAGTGGGATCCTTCTCCAATTGATTGATAGTCAGAACATCACATTTTTCCTTCACAATCTCACATTTCCCTATTGATAATCTAGATTATTGCTGTTGAGACCAATAGAGACAGATAATTAAGAAATAGCTTTCTTTAGATCTTCAGAATAACTGGGATTGGTGGGTATTTCTTGGTGTGTTTTCTGATAGGCTGTTTGGACCCAGCAAAGTAACTGAATCTCAGAACTACCGCATTAGGGCAGATCTGGAACCTTACATGGGTTCCAGTGTCTCTCAGTGACAGAGACTGGATTGTTAACCATGGTGATTTGCTTCTATAATAGAAAGAAAATCCTTCCTCCATCAAAAAAATTTCCTCTTCCCATTTGGGGAATCTAAGAAATTGAGGTTACTGGGAATACGGAATAGGGTGATAGAGAATGATAGGGTGGAAGAACCTCCCTGTCATAGGATATGATATAGAGTTGGCATCTAGTGGTGTTTTATAAGGGTTGGGGGGAGATAAGAGGACTTCTTTTTCTCCGAATTATTCGCCAAGCTTTCTGTTCATTGAGTGTCTCTGGAACCCCTGAGCACATCTGCCATCCCTTTTATTGCTGACAAAGAAGTAGGGGGCCCAGCTTGACAGCCTGATTACCATGGATGGGAGAAATTTGCATTTAATAGCTTTCTTAGGCTGCACCTTGCTTCCGACTAGCTTGAAGACTATGGTTTGGTCATTGAATTGTATTCTTTTAAAAAAAAATTTTTAAACTAGATTTTTGTTCTGTTTTCTTTTGATCCTTTTTCTGAGTAACTCACAGTTATAACAATATTTAGTTCTTTTTCTCCAAGTCTAAACCACTTGATGTGGTTTTATTTTTCTGATATTATTTCTTTTCTAAATGAGGCATTTTTAAAGGATACCTCCTGCTGAACTCTCCTGTGCTGGTCTCTGACCTCCTGAAATAATCTAGCTGATTTGTTAAATTTTGGTTTCAGAAATACAGATTGGATTACTATTCTTCTCTACCTTGAGTTGATTTATATTACTTGTTAGTCTGAAGGACAGAATCTGAGGTGGAAGGGAATGGGAAAGTCATTCAGGCTAATATTCTGTCTAATCAAAAATTTCTTCAAAATGAATGAGTGGTCATCCACCCTTTTTTTGTGCTTGGAGACTTTCAGTGTACAAGAACCCACACTCTAAGCAACTGGGGCAGCCCAGTCTATGTCCAGATAGCTGTAGTGGTGAACAGGTTTTTGCTTAGCTAGCAAGCCTCAGTTAATCTCTTTTTAATTTCCATTTACTGCTCTTCAGTCTTCTGGAGCCGGGCTGGAAAAGTCTGATTGGCCTACCAATGGAAAACATTTCAGATCCTTGAAAACAGCTATCATGTCTTCTTCTCCAAGTTAAAGATTCTCAGTTTTTTCAGGAAATCCTCATATGAATGAATTAGTCATTTTGTCATCCCTCTTTCTTCTCTGAAAACATTCTCTCCCTCTCCCACTCTCTTTCCCATTTGAGTGGTGCTCCAAACTGAAAACCGGCAGTCTGATTAGGGCAAATAGCACTGTCACCTCTCCAGTCCTAAGACACTGTCTTTCTGAACACAGCCCTGGCTTACTTTGTTTTTCTTGGTTACTATATCTCACTGATAATCCTCTAAATACTTAGAACTTTTTCAGAATAACCTAACTG
This sequence comes from Myrmecobius fasciatus, assembly GCA_023553655.1. Taxonomy (NCBI): domain Eukaryota; kingdom Metazoa; phylum Chordata; class Mammalia; order Dasyuromorphia; family Myrmecobiidae; genus Myrmecobius; species Myrmecobius fasciatus. The sequence continues at coordinate 238,713 of JAJPUD010000814.1, forward strand.
TTCTCTAACTATACCTCCCCTCTCATTTACTTGGGAAGTTTATTTTTGAACCTAAGATTGCTTTTTTCCCTATTTCTAGCTGGTAGGTCATTTGGAATCCTGACTTTATCATCTACACTGACCATCTCTTCTAGCTTTGTCTTTAACTAAGTTAAAAAAAAAAATCTCATCCATGTGTTGACCTTTAAAGTTCCTTCTAGCTCTAAGTCTCTGATTTCTGCCTTTAAGTAATTGAACAGGACCCATCCTTGGGGCCACTTGCTGGAAACCTCCTTTCCAAAATGATGCCAAAGCACTATGAACTCAGTTTCTTGGGTCTGACCAGCAAGGTTTAAATCCTCATAATTGTAACTTGCCTGTATCTGACACTTGACATCTTTTCCACAAGAGCAGCTTGAAAAATTTTGTCAAATGCTTCACTAAGATCAGCCCTTACTGCTGACCTGGTAATGACTAAACATGTTCTGGGTTTAATAGGAACTTTCAGCTTTGCATGCGTTTCTTCTAGGAGGTAGGAATACATTTTAAATCTATTTCAAAGCAGGAATTCCTAACCTCAAGTCCATGATCTTTAAAAAAAAATTTATAATTACATTTCAATATTGTTTCTTTTTAATCCCATGTATTTTATTTCATGCATTTGAAAAACATTCTGATCCATTGTCTTCACACGGGGTCTAGGACACACATAAAAACCAGTTATGAACGACTTTAAATTCTCCATATATCATCAGTAACTAAGGTAATATCTGTGATCAGTATTACTATTTTTTGAGATTCTGAGTAAAAAATAATTAGAACTATTTACAAACTATCATTCTGGTTGCTTTGTTGAAGTCAGGAATTTCTGTAGGGGAAAAAAAAAACACCACAATTTGCCCAATAATAATATGTTGGTTTTATTTTACACTTTAATCGAGAAACCTGAATTCTTAGTTGATACTGGATAGAAATTTGTTTTTTAAAGTAGTTGATTTAATCCTCAGAGGGTGTAGAACTTGACAGGGCCCTTTGTGCCTCTGCTCAGGATATAGAAGTCCTCCTGCTTCTAAACCATTTATGTTCTTTGTCTTCAGGATGCAGCTCTTTTGGCAAACAGTGACAGTCGAGCCTTAGAAGCTGGGATAGGAATATTGTCTTTGGAGGATGCCACTAAAGACCAGACCTGCCCTGCGTTTAAAGTTAGTTATCTCTGGTAGGGGCAGTTTTTTGCCCTTTTAGCCCTTTGCATTATACAGTATGGGTTTATCAGGGCAAGGACAGCTGTTGTTTAATTTGTAGAATGCCTAACCCAGCACCATATATACAGATTCTGACAGATGCTTTTATTTCCCCTTTGTCTTCCCAAGCCTAGAGGCGGAGAACGAGGGGGGTGGGGGGTAGGGGGAGTGGGAGAAGGCAGCCAGGAGCTTCTGGAGGGCCTCCTGGCCCCTTGGCTCTCCTGCTCCCAGCAGTTCAGAAAGATGAATGGCAGTGTGAGAACAGTATTTCTATGACCAAAAAGATATTAGCCTGTGCTTAGTCAAGGCCAGGGCTCCTGAGCCACCAAGTGCCCTCCCTTTGTAGGCACTTGGGGTTGTAACAGAAGTTATTTCAATGATCTCTGGTTTCCATCCTGTCCCATCCCTTGAAGAAATTGCCTGAGTTTTAGGAAGTCACAAGGATCATGGTTCCTAACTTGACATTGTCCTCTGCAGGTAGCGCCCCACCTGGGCTGCTCTTAATGTTATGGTACCTTGGTGTTACTTGCAGAGAGCCTTTAAATTACAGGGTGGGTTCAATTCTTTGTAAAGTGGGGGAGGTACAGAATCGAGAGCAGAGTTGGTGGCTAAAGGATGAGAAGCAGGTTTTGTTTCCCAAGCCTCATAAAAGCACCTTGAATGCAGTGCCTAGGACCTAGGTCTCACTGATCCCATATCCCAGTGAAGTACCAGAGTGCTGATGCACTACTCCCTCTGCCCTGTCTCCCCTCTCCTACCATTAACCCTTCTGCTAACAGCGCCTGACCCCTTCTGGGTCACAGTGGCTTTTGAGGACAGTTATTCAAATCTTATCTGCAGATGCAAAAGAACTGACTGAGTAGGAACACCAGAAAAGAGCAGGCTGCATTTTTGTGAAGGATAAAAGTGCAGTATATTGGAAAAGAAACTATTTACTTACAAGCATTTGAATGATTAGCAAAGCAGTAGCAGGGGGAGAAAGAATATAGAGATCCCCCCCCCAATCCATAGATGGTAACAATGTACAATTTTTGCTTTTCTTTCAAAATAAAAGCAAAACTAACCAACCCTCATACCCTTTGTCAGCCTACTTAAAAGACTTCATTCATTCCCTGGATGGCACAGTTTAAAAGTTGAGAAAACTTGGAAAAGAGTTCAGAAGAAAGGATCAAATGCTAAATGTGTTGGGGAAGGCTACCTGAAGAAGGGGCCACAAGAAAAGAGAAGGCTGGGGATGACTTAATAATGTTCATTTTTATTACAGAAAGCCTTTCTCTGAGACTGTTCCCTCTCTTTACTAAGAATAGAATCTTAAGCATTTGATTATAATCGATTTATATTAATTATAACATTTGGAATTTAATTCCGTAAAGTGATAGACTTTATCCAGGATTCTTGATGAAACTGCTTTTTCCTGATATATTTTTTTAGGTAGGAGGGACAATTTAAGGTTTTCCAGTTCAGATATGCCTAGAAGCTGGGCATTCTTTTTAGCTCCTTCTGATTCGAGGAGTCTAAAATTCTTTCCTTTTTCTCTACTGTATAGACACCAGGAAATATGGAGTCAACACCAGACTTTTTAATACTTGAACTGTCATTTTCTCCAAGTTAGAGGACCAAATGAACCCAAATAAGAAGGCCTGAGGCTGCTGAAGAATGAGGACCCTTTGTGTGACACTGCCAAAGATGGGCATCTTGAGCAGAGACAGGAGATAGCCTGGCTCTCAAGCAACAGAGGAGAAAGGATGAGGCACCAAGTCTCTTCCTCTTCAGTCCCCTTTTCTCTCCAAGGAAAGGGCTGAACCCAGAGAATTACTAAGGCTCTGGCAGTTCAACTTTTTGTTAGAGACCTGGCTCTTTAAGGACTTGGAGAGGTTCTGCTTTTCTTCTCTCTTTTCCCTGATGGAAGAGTATTTTCTTCTGGAAAATAGCAGTTTGATTTTCTTTTCCACTATTAGGAAATTAGAGAAAATGTTTCTTCATTGTACTAGAATTTTTTCCTCTCAAGACTATGGAGATAAATAGCTTTAGTTCTGTTTTGTATGGAAATTGTAGTTATTTTTCCTGCTATAAAGATTTATCCTGGAGATGAGCTCTAGAATAGGCAGCTCTTTCCTTCATCCTTCTCCCACCCATCTGGCAAGTATTGCTTCTTCTCAAAAGAAATAAATTCCCAGAACATGAATAATTTGCTTAGAGAAGTCAGCCATTTCCCTCCGACCTGTTTTGAGCCTTGCTCTTCCTTTCAGCTTTATACCTGTGGACCTTACTCTTTGTTCTACTGCATCCTGTCTCAGGAAGTGTGGAAGATGAGGAGTGGAAAGAAACATTGATTCCTCTTTGATCTTCTGTCTTGATGGCAATGCAGTGTGGTAGAGGGGGCCCTGGACTTATAATCAGAAGTATCTGGTCTTTCATATTCTGGCTTCAGGACTGATTAGCTCTTTGACTATGAAATGGAAGAAGGAAGGAAGGAAGGAAAAAAGAGAAGGGAATTTATTAAGTGCTTACTTACTACATGTAAATCACAGTGTCCTGGATACAAATGGAAAAGCTAATTGCTCACCTAGCTGTTGGTGCCACAATGTCTTTGCCTGGGAAGCAGCATAGCCAACAATCTTTCTCTTACTATCTTCCTACACAGGAGAATAGAATTCTTGCTCTTCAGACTCAGAGCTCCAGGGAGCTGAAGGGGTTTGGGATAGACAAAATGTAGGCTGTGTATGAACTTGTGATCAATGTTTTTGAGAAGATGCAAGCTGGAGCTGTGTGATTCATGGGGACAACTTGGTTTTGGAAGAAGGGTGAAAGATTTTGCCCTGAAAATGGGAAATTTTTATCAGTCAGAATGCAGTTTGGCTATTCCTTCTAGTTAAATAGGAACCCCCTCCTCTTTTCCTTCCCTCCCCCCCCCCCCCCAAGTCTCCTTTCTGCTGGAGTCAGAAGTCTGAAATGTCTACCTCAGTAATTCCTTTTGGTTCCAGCTTCTTGTTAAGCTGCCTTCTCCTGCACAGCTGGGTACCTGAGCTTCTCATGTTTGTGGCAGGGGCTGGAGGAGACCTATTTTCAATGAGGTTTTGGCATTGTGCTTTCTGCTCTGTTCAAAGATGTGGAACCCAAGACCTTTTTTTGTGTTGAAGTACCAGAACTTGCATTTGACTGGTTGGGTTACTTTGGTAGAGCAACATGCTTAGCAGCCCCTGAGGGAAATGGGAGGAGAGACAGATAAAATACAAAGCAGTCTGTATTAACTGAAACAGCTTAGGGAAGCCCAGCCCTGTTAATTCTTTCTCCCAGCCCCCACTCCACCAGGCTCTCCTTACCTCCTGCCAGTTTCTTCCAGTAGCCACTGAACTCACCTTTTATCATGATTTGGCGCTACAGAGGTACCACGGAGCTCATCTGGTTCAATATCCTTTTTATACTTGTTTATTGTCTGGCCTCAAGCCATTTAGCTTGGCTGAGCCTCAGTTTTTCTCCTCTCTAAGATGAGGATAATTTTCTTTCCTACCTGTCTCATAGGGTATCTATCATTTATTGAGTATTGACATCACTTATAGGGCTATTCCAGAAATTTGTAAATGCAGGAGCTTACAACTGCCCTAAGACTTTTAGGATACCCTTTATATGAAAGTGCTTTGCAACTTAGAAAATATTCTTCAGATGGAATGTAACATCATTAATTGGTTTTGTGACCACATGCTATTAGGACATTCAATGTTACAGGACCATTAGTTTGATTAGAATTAGAACAGTGTTATAAACATCGACCATCAGTCAGATGATGCTACAGTGGTAATTTTTTGTTTTGTTACACAGTTTCGTGATTTGGGGGTTGGTTATAATGTAGTAATGATGGTTTTCAATTCAAATAACCTTTATTAGGTGCCTTCTTTATATACCAGGCCACCTCCTAGGTAGGGGAAGGGAGGAGTTAGGATACAAAGACAGTTCCTTGTGGGAGTTTACATTGGGAAAGGGGCATTGGTTGGGACATAATGACAAATTACATTAAAGGTCCTCTCCAGTCTGATCTATCTAGGTGAGGTTTTCTGGTTAATGCTTAGTCTCTGATCATCCTAGTACTTCAAGTATTTGTTGATCAATTGATAAACATTGATTAAGCCTACTATATGCCAGGCTAAGGGAGTGTTAGTTACCATATGTTTTAGGCAAAGAAGTGAGCAAAACTGAAGTCTTGAGTGAACTTAGCCATCCTGTACCCTGAAAGACCACTGGTTTTCCTTACCATAAAAAATTGAGATTTTCACAATAATGCAATTATTATGAGGTTATTGCTTGGGCCAGAATAACACCTGAAGGCCTGGGTCCTCACCCAAGACTAGCAGAACTGGCATGCTAGTTTTTCTGGCTTCCTAGAGTCAGGAGAGCTTCCCCTTCTTTTGCCAAGAGAACCACAATTACCGCCATATTGAAACTCTGGGTAAAGGGTATTGGTTATTACATGCTCTTTTCTCATTCATGTTCCTGGGGTGTTTGGATACAGTTTGATACTCTGTAACTACTGCTATAAGAATAAACTGGAATGGAGCAGCTAGTTATTGTAGTGGATAGAGCATCAGCCCTGAAAGCTGGAGGACCTGAGTTCAAATGAGGCCTCAGACACTTAACACTTCCTAGCTGTGTGACTCAGGGCAAGTCATTTAACCCCAATTGCCTTAGCAAAAATAACAACAAAAGAATAAACTGGAATGCTGTGTGAAGAAAGGATTCTGGAATTTATAGGATTATGGCAGCAGCTACAGTGATGGATCAGCCACACCTTCTCACTTTTGTTTGAGCAAGATTGAGTAATCAGTGATGAACAGATTCTTTTGCCTGCCATGAGGAATTATCATTCACACCCAGCTGTGTGATGCTGATATGCTGGCATCTTATTCCCTTTGGCCAGTGCCCTGATGAGGAAAGGACATAACTCAGGTTCTTTTACCCAAGAATTTAGAAGTCTCATGAATAGAGCTCTGAACCTAGAGTCAAGCAGACTGGGGTTCAAACCTAGCTTTACCAGCTTTGTGGCTTTGGCCTAATCATTTACATTTTGTCTGCCCTGGTTTCCTCATCCAAAAAGTGGTGGTAGTAACAGCACTTACCTCCCAGCATTGTTATGAAGATCAGACAAGATATTGGTAAAGCACTATGTCAGTGCTAGCTATCATAATTCCATCTCTCAGTTGGGTGAGATAGAGTTGCCTCTCCTCACCCAAGACTGACTTTGGTTAACACCATTTGCTTTGGCCTTCAACCTGTATGGCTCCCTGATTCGGAATAGCTCTCTGGTTCTGTTCCTTGGAAGAGGCCTGACATACTGGCTTTCCTGATTTGGAATCAGGTGTGTGAAGAAGAATCTTGAATCCTCATAGTCATCAGCTACTTTTCAAAACTGGGAGCAGGGGCCCACTAGCTGAAAAGGTTTGGGGAACTCAGTAATAGTGGTGATGACAGTCTTGTTGCTTGGCCCAGACCCACCTTTTCCTGATGTGAGGAACTCCAGATGTTCCTTCCAGAGATGCACATTGTTGGCCCCTCTGTAACTTGTAGATTTGGGAATTTCCTCGGGGGCACTGAGTGGGTGAGACTTGCCCATGGTCCCTCAGAAGCCCTGGCTGGCCCTCCACGTGCGGCACACTCACCTTGCTATGGTGAACTTCAGTGAGCACCTGCACCAGCTTCCTAGTGATCCATAAATCCAGCTGGGGCACACTTGGCCCATGGTCGCTGGTTTAGCTTTAAAGGACAGGTGGCTCTCCAGCCATTCTCATGATTCAGGTGAGGATGTTAGAGCACAAAGGTAGAAGGGGCTTGTTCCAGGATTCACATCGAACAAAGTGGAAGGTTCTCATTTCCAGTCTGATGGCTCTGGGTACAGCACTTGGCACGGTGCAGATGAAGTGCTGCAGGCTGTCATGATCTGCTGGGCCTAGCAGCAGAAGGAGGCACTGTGGACGTGCCAGAGAAACCCCAGGGAGTGCCCGTGGGTGAGCCCCATAGTGTGGGTGAGGGGGGCGGCGAGGCCTGAGGGCACCCTCTGAGCTGCAGTTTGAGTTCTGCCTTCCAGCATGGTGGGGGGTGTCCCAGGTTGGAGGGGCTGAGCCGCTGTCTTATTCTTTCCAGATGAAGATGTGTGTGTGTTTAAGTGTTCTGTGTCCAGAGAAACAGAGTGCAGCCGAGTGGGGAAACAGTCCTTCATCATCACCCTGGGATGCAACAGCGTCCTCATACAGTTTGCAACACCTAACGGTAGGTCCCTCCAGGCCCCCCCAGCAAGATTCCGAGCTGAGACAGCACCAGTTTGGGCAAGGCCCTCTGCCTCTAACCTCCCTGTTCTGGGTCCTTACTTCCTCTTATTTTATAATAGAGTCTCACTTTAAGGTCAGTGACTTTCAGAACTCTTATAAAACGGATCCCAGGAGACTTGTACTTCCAGAGAAAACCATTTGTTTTTCTGAGTTTTGTTAGATATTTTGCTCCCATTTTTCTTCTTCCTAAGAAAAAAGAGTAGAATAAATATTTGTGCTGTATGTGTAGGTTCCCATGCATCTGGTATTATGAAGATTTTGCCTTCATGTAATATTCATGAATGGGAATTTTATTTATTTTCTTTTTTTTGTGGTCAAGAATATTCTAGAATCTAATAGATATATTCTTTTTTCCATTAGCAGTGGCCTCCTGGAAAGTTTTTTCCCTTTCCTTTGCTAGGAACCTATTCATGTAGGCAGGCTATGGCCACTTTCTCCTGGTTTGCATTACTCCCTCCCATATGTGATCCCTTTTCTACATTAAGTTTTTGCTTCTTTCAGATTTCTGTTCATTCTATAATATTCTGAAAACCTGCCGAGGTCACAACTTAGAGCGCTCGGTCTTCAGTGAGCGGACAGAAGAATCCTCTGCTGTGCAGTATTTCCAGGTGTGTTTTTCACTTGGCAAGATCTTCCTGGTACTTCCAAAGGGAGGGCCCAGGTATAGGAAAAGATTCTGCTCAGTTGAAACTGGACAACCATAGAGGAAAGTCATTTAGGCCTTGGCTGTCTCTGTTTTACCCCTCCTCTGCCCCCACCTCAGTCCTTGACCCAGCGTGCAGTGCTCCTAAGCACTCAGTTCTCTTCTATCACAAAGCCCTTCCTGTGAATTATAAATAGTTTTATGTTTACTAGCTAAATTTGCAGGAGCTGGTCTGCTTAGTCCAAATGGCTCTAAAACTTGAAACTATCGTGTCTGTTTACTAATCACTTTTGCAGTAAGATATTTAGTCTCTGATACAAAGCTCTCTAGTTCATAGTCATAATTCCATATAATTACCCATGTTTCTTTTGGTGTTCTCTGAGAACAGAACCCATATTATGATAGATCTGTTTTCTTAGAGAAAGTATACTGGCTCCAAATAGAAACCAGCCCCTAGAATTTAGAAAAGGGGTGCTTTGTAATGCTGGGGTCTGTAGTTGTCTGTAGTCTATATGGTATCCTTGCCAGCCTCCTGACTTAAGAGGTCTGTTGCTTTCTCCTTCCTTTCCCCCTGTGGCCTGGGATATATTAGAGAATCCCCATCCTGGCCCTGATGAGATCCAGTTAGATTTAGATGCAAAGAACAGTGAATAGAGCAGTCTGACCACCTTGTTTGTTAACAGGGATGGTTCAGCCTTGGTCCCCAGCATGACTTTCTGAGAAGTGATGCCCATGCTCCCTCCACCCTGGGCATGTTCCCATTGCTGAGCTCCTTCCATGGTTTGTTGGGGAGGAAGCAGGGGGTCTGACTGGGGAAGGCTGTGGTTGGTTGGGCTGACTGTGCTGAGACTCCTCTGTTCACGACATTCTCTCTTGTGTGTTGTAGTTCTATGGCTACTTGTCACAGCAGCAGAACATGATGCAGGATTATGTACGGACAGGCACGTATCAGAGGGCCATCCTGCAGAACCATAGCGACTTCAAAGACAAGGTGAGAATCCACTCTTGGGAGCAAGCCGAGTTTTTGGTCTGGAATGAGACCTGAAATCAGCTCTGGTGTTAAACCTGAATGCTGCTATTAGGGGGCCCAGGTAGGCCCATTCAAGCTGATGTTTGAGAAAGAATGGACTGTCAGGGGAAGCTAGATAGAGTGAGCAGGAATTGAGAGTGATAAAGTGACTCCAGAGAGTTGTCTCCATCTGGCATGAGCCTCCACAGAAGCTTCCCTGGGGTCTGCTCCCTGTGGTGTTTGTATTGACACTATGTGTCTGGCCTAGAAGAAGTAGCTAAATCAAACAGCTGATGTTTGAACTGTCCCCCATCCAAAACCCTCCCACCCTCTTCTGCTTGCTCTTTAGACTCCCTGCACCCACCACTGAAACTCCCTCTTACTTTTCTTCCATGTGATACTAATGCTGAATCTTGACTTTGCTTTTTATTTCTGAACAAGCATTTTTACTAGTGAGAGAGTCCTGGCTCTCTTTGGCTAAGCTAATTATAATGAGAATTGCAGCAATTTGATCTTTACTTTTGTTTGATGGTAGGTCGGATCTGGAGCAATTAATAGGATTATACTTAGTTGTTGTTTATGAAAAACCACATTGCTTTCCAGCAGTGCAAGATTCATCACCTTCCCTTAGACGAGTAATTTTCAAGTATATGTAAGGAATCTGGACAGTGGGATCCAACCTATTTGCTTTAGGAATGCTTCTGTGTTTTTCATTGGTGTCGCAGGCTTATCATTAATACATTATTCTACTGCATGCAGGCTATAAGCTAGGCAATCTTTGTTAAATTCTAAACTAAAGACTGGCTTTTTTGCTGGAGAGAAAAAAGCAATTTACCATGTTCTGGATCTTGAAGTACATCAGGTCCTGAAAGACACAAGTGAAAACCCTGCCTGAGAGGCATCTGCCAGCCTGGGACTGACCCTTTTTAGCAATAGGTCAGGTGTCAGGACATTACTATTTTTTCGTTTGTATCTGTTTCAGTAGATAATGGCTTTACCCCCTGTCCCTTTTGCTTTTTGTTTCCCTTTCTCCTCTTTCTTTCCCTTTTTTATCTTCCCTTCTCCTTTCCCCTTCCCCCCCTTTCAGAGGCTATAGGTCTGTTTTTGGATTTTGTGACTATTTTCCAACATGAGTATTAGTCAGGATCCTGGAAGGAAAGGTGCAGCTGACTCTAGCTTTTTTATTTAGAACATCTTTCCACTGAGGCATTGGGGGCCAGGTACTGCTACCTTCCTGAGGCTGAAAGAGAAGAGAAATCCCTATTTAGCTTTTCTGTAGGAACATTTTTCTTTGTAGGATGAAATTTTATGTAGTTTTCTCTAGAACCTGTTGTATCACATTGCTGAAAATAAAGTAAAAAGCCCCCCCCCCCTCCAAAAAAAAGGAAAAAAAAGAAACCTCATAGTCTCAGCATTGGAAGTGATCTTAGACGGCATCTAATCAGCCCATATCTCCACAGAAACCCTCTACAAAATGCCCACCATGTGATCAGTTAGTTTTTGCTCGAAGATTTCCATTATCCATTTTTCCTTCTGAACAGACAGAATCTTATTGCCACCTCTTGTCACTCCTACTACTTGTGAGGTTAAGCAGAACAAATAGAATGTCTCTTCTGCAGGATAATTCTTAAAATACTTGAATCCAGGGACTATTTTCTGTGCTCCCTCCCTACCTCTCCTAGTCTTCTCTCTCAGCTTAATAGATTTCCAAATATCTCACCATCCTCCTTGCCCTTCCTGGGATGTGTTGCAATTTGTCAATATTATTCCCTAAAATGTACATAGAACTGAACACAATTGTCTAGATGTTGACTAGGGCAGTTAGTCTGGAACCTTCCTTGTCCTGGAAGATATGCGTCTACAGGAGCAGCCTGAGAATTCCCAATCCCAGTGTTAAGATTGAGAGGTGGTAGGGCAGCTAGGTGGTGCAATGGATAGAGCACCGGCCCTGAAGTCAGGAGGACCTGAGGTCAAATCTTGTCTCAGACACTTAACACTTCCTAGCTGTGTGACCCCAATTGCCTCAGCAAAAAAAAAAAAAAAAAAAGTTTCAGAGGTGGTATCTGCAAAATGAAATATCCCAGTAACACTTAGAAAATTTGATACTGGAGATAAACTCTTCAAGAGAAACTTCAGCTATTTATTATCTCCAATCCTGATGTGTAGAGAAATAAGATGAACAATATGATGGGTTTTCTTATGACATCACATAAGCCCTGTCATAGAAAAAAGTGTGGAAACAAAAGCAATGCAATTAACATTAGAAGGAAAACATAAAGCTGAGAAATACTTTTTATAGCAAGTATCTCTAATAAAGGTCTTATTCTGAAATATATAGAGAACTAAATCAAATCTAGAAGAATGTAATTCCTCAATTGATAAATGGTCAAAGAATACAAACAAGTAGTTTTCAGATGAAGAAATCAAAGATATCTATAATTATCTGAAAAAAAAATGTTCTAAATCACCATTGGTTAGAAAAGTACAAATTAAAATAATTCTTCATACCTATCAGATTGGCTCAATATGACAGAAAAGGAAAAGAATAAATGTTAGAGTTGGAATGGTGGAGATCCAACCTTTCTGAAGAGCAATTTAGAACTATGTCCAAAGGCCAAACTATTCATACTCTCTGACCTAGCAATACCACTACTAGCTCTGTATCTCAAGGAGATTTTATTTTATTTATTTATATTTTTTTAATTCTAAAGCTTTTTATTTGTATAGCATATGTATGGGTAGTTCCCCAGCATTGATCTTTACAAAGCTTTCCATTACAAATTTTACCCCCAGTCCCCTCCCCTCCTCTAGATGGCAGGAAGTCCACTACATGTTAATAATGTTGAAATATCAAGGAGATTTTAAAAAAGAGAAAAGGACCTGCATGTATAAAGTTATTTATAGCAACTCTTCTGTGGTGGCAAAGAATTGGAAATTGAGGGGGATGTCCATTAATCAGGAAATGATTGAACAAGTTGTGGTTTATGTGTGTAATGTCATACTACTGTGCTATAAGAAATGATGAGCAGGTAGGTTTCAGAAAAATCCTGGGAAAATTTACATGATCTGATGCAAAAGTGAAGTGAGCAGAACCAGGAGAACATTATAAGATAGTAATAGCAACATTGTACAATACAAACTACAAATAACTTAGCTCTTTTCAACAATGCAATGATCCAAGATAATTTCAAATGACTCATGATGGGAAATATTATCCATATCCAGAGAAAGAACTGATGTAATCTATCAAAACATACTATTTTTTCACTTTTTAAATATTTTTCATGGTTTTTTTTTTCCTCCTTTTGGTCAGTTTCTTCCCTTACAACATAATATAGAAATATGTTTTGCATGAAGGCACATATATAACCTGTATCAAATTGCTTATTGTTTTAGGGAAGGGGGAAGAAAGGAGGGAGAAAATGTGGAAATCAAAAAATTTTTAATGAATATTTTAAAAAATAAAAAATATATAATTAGAAAAATAAAATACCATTTATAGAAAAAAAAAAAAGAAAGAAAGAAAAAAAGAAAACAGTATAGAAAGTAGACCCAGGATTTTCATAGCCTGTATGTAATGTGGCAGCCCCAATGGTACACATATCTTGTAGCATCAGGCCTATAACTGGAGAAAACCAATGAATGTTTTTGATATAATATGATTTTGTGGTCCCCTGATTTTAGGGGGGCTTCTGTTTTAACAATAAGTTAGTAAATCCTAAATCTTCTGTTTTGGAGTCTGCCTCAGAGACTTCCCAAACTTCCAATCTAATAACAGCAATCTGTCTGATTCTGAATAGACCACTCCTCAATTCACTGCTGACTGATGATCTTCTCATCATAACCAAATTCTGGAGACCACTTCCCTGGGCCATAGAATTAGCATGTCAATAATAGAAAGCTGGATGAAGGGGTCTCCTCTCTTAGGACTTTGCTAATTTCTTTTGGAATTTAGTCCATTTGTAATGGCATTACAATAATATTTTGCCCATTGACTTGGAATGGGTTCAAGCCTGCATATTCTTTTTTTTTTCTTTCTTTTTTTTTTTTTTTTTTGATTAAAGCTTTTTATTTGCAAAACATATGCATGGGTAATTTTTCAACATTGACCCTTGCAAAGCCCCTAGATGGCCTGTAGTCTAATACATGTTAATTACATTAAAATATATTGCATATTCTTTTGAGATAACCTCATGATTCTGGTCTGTGACCCTAAACTTTCCCCAACCTCAACAGTTTGATATGTAGAAGATCCTTCTGAGCCCGTTGCTCACTAGAAAGTAATAATCTCTCAGTTTTCCATGTTATTCCCGTGGCCAGAACTGTATGGTAGTGCAAATTGCAAACAGGCATCCTTTCTCTCCTCACCTGAATAGTTTTCTCACAACTACAATGCAGCCACTTTTAGGGAGAAGAAACATATTTTATGCCCAAAGAGTTGTTGGTCAAGTACCAGGACATTTGAAGATAAAAAGAAAGCAATGTTAGGCTAAGAAGTTTTGCCCTGTTGACTCAACTGGGAATTTTTAGGGTGTCTCTGTGTTGCAATCAGCTAGACCTTCTTAGTCTGCCTACCTAGAAACAGGGAAAGACTTTGTTGATCCAGTCCAATTAAGTTTCAGATTTAATTTTTTGAGAAACTTATGCATTTCAGATGTGTTGAGATTCTCACCTTATACCCCTTATTGGCTTGGCCTTAAGAGTTGAGATATATCATTGGTTTGCTAATATAAAATCTTACACTTGACCCCTCATTGTTTTCTCTTAAAGCCTTTAATCACTGCCAAATAATAATGAGGCTGAGGCAGTAGAAGGGTTTCAAGTTTGTGGATGGGATGAGGAAACTTCTGGTTGTTCTTTCCATTGCTCTCCATTTGACTGACAGTGAATCTTTTCTCATTCCTCAGATTGTCCTAGATGTGGGCTGTGGCTCGGGGATCCTGTCTTTTTTTGCTGCTCAGGCAGGCGCAAGGAAAGTCTATGCAGTGGAAGCAAGCACCATGGCTCAGCATGCTGAGGTCAGTGGGCCTCATGGTCAAGCTATGCCTTCTCTTCTTTCCCCCTGTCCCCAGTTCTGTGGCTGCATGCACAGCCTTGGCTGTGGTCTAGAAGGTGAATGGGGCTTTCTACGGAGCACAAAGAGCTGGCTCATTCCCAGGTGATATTAGGGAGGATTCCAAATCCTGGCTTCCTCTATGATCTTAGGAAATTCAATGCTTGCTGCCTCGGTTTATCTACCATTAAAATCAGTAGGTAAATTTCTCTGCTTCTTAACTATGTTCTGGGGTTACTAGTGAGGTATGCTGTCCACTTCTGAGGGAAAAGAGGAAGCTATAATGTAGTGACTAGAATAAAGGATTTGGAGACAGAAAAAGATAATTCCGTCTGGCTTTGCAATGTATTATATCTACCTGGGTTCCTGTTAAGTCACTTAACATATCTGGTTTTCAGTTTCTTCTGTTAGACTAGATAAGCTCTAAGGTGCCTTTCAACTGCAAATGTTCTAATTGCACTGCCTTAGAATGTTTTCTTGTCCATTGTGTTAGGAGCAACTTTGAGTTTTGGATAGGTAATTTATCTGTAATTTTACTTGCATGCATTCTTGACCTTCATAGTTTGATCACAGAAAATAGTGTCCAATGTCCTCAACGTTTTGTCAAACTAAATTAGTTTAAAGTCACTGTAATTTTTTAAAAATGCAAAATATGCAGCATAAAATTTTTTTTTGACAGAAAAAGTTCACAAAAGCAAATAAGTAATTAAATCAAGTACCATGGTTTAGCATGTTGAGATCAGTGGGTACACCTTCTCCCCTGCACTTCTCAGTCTCCAGCTCTATGGCAGCCTGTATGGCTTTCAAAGTTAAAGCTGTGGTCTGGAGGGTGAATGGGGTTTTCTGGGAAGCACAGAGAGCTGACTCACTCCCAGGTGATATTAGGAAGTTCAAGGTCATCACCATTTTTCATAGCTTGTACTAACCTTTAAAAGGTTTGAACTCTCTTTGTCTCCTCTCACTTTGGCCGTGGTTGTCCAAGAAAGATGATTTTGGGCAAGCTGCTGGGCTCTGACTCCATGGGGTTCTCCTAGAGATGAAATCAGCAGTGAGACTTTAATGAAGCTCATTGGTCCAAGGAGATATTTCTCCATAAGACTGTTTTTTCCCTGATTTTTATCCCCAACTTTTTCCCCTCCCACCAATAGGTTTTAGTAAAGAGTAACAACCTCACAGACCGAATTGTGGTCATTCCTGGAAAGGTGGAGGAAATCTCACTTCCCGAGCAGGTGGACATAATTATTTCAGAGCCAATGGGCTACATGCTTTTCAATGAACGTATGTTGGAGAGCTACCTCCATGCCAAGAAGTACTTAAAGCCTAGTGGTAAGTAAATGGGCTGGGTACAATGGGGTCTATTGGCTGGATTTGTTTCCTGTGAGCAGTGGCCTAATCTCTTTCTCAGAAGGCAGAGCTGTGCAGAGAGCCATTTAGGGGTTCTTTGGGAGTATAAAATAAATCTCAAAAGGAGATTGTGGAGTTTATTTTGTGGCTTTACACTTAATTTGATCTTATGTATATGGTAGGTGATAGCCTTACCCCTAGTTTCCAAGATCATATGTAGGGGATAAAACTATATTAATTTGGTGTCTGTTAATAGTGAATTCTGGGATTTAGGAAATTCTCTACCCCAGGCAAAACAGTCTCAAGTTATTCAAGTTGAGTGTTCCTCCTTGACAGTTCAGTGTTTGTTTGTTTGTTTTTTGTGTTTTCTTTCTCAGAAGAATAGCAGGATAAGAGTTGAGTAGGTGTGGCAGGAGGAATCAGAATTGTGCTTTTTATTTCTTCTGTCATTACCTGCCTCTTAAAGTGAGGGATTTGAAATGTGTATACAGCCAATTTTCAGAGGAAGGTTATCAATGGATAGACAAGACCCTATCTTTCCTGTTCATAGCACACCTGGAGCATTGTGTTCATTTCTGGGTACCATACTGGAAGGAAGAGTTGGCAAGTTAAGGATTTCAGAGAACACAACCATGGCTCTAAGTTTATGCTATGTTAAAATCACTGAAGAAATTAGGGATGCTTGGCCCAGAGAAAAGAATACATGAGATGAGATGATGAAATTGCTGCTTTGAAAGATTTGAACAGGGCAGAATCAGGAGCCAGGGTGAAAGTCAGAAGAAGACAGATTTGGGGTCCATATAAAGAAAAAAAAAATGAACAGTTAACTTTATCCCAAAATATAATAAGTGAGACTTCTAGAACTAATGAACTCAGAATTAGAAGGGATGTTGAAATCATCTTGATCTGAAGAATTCATTCTGTAACCTACTATAGAAATCTTTTCTTAAAGATCTCTGTTGGGAGGGAATTAACTGTCTCCTTGAGTGGCCCCTTCCACCTTTGCACAATTCTGATTGCTAGAAAGTTTTTCCTGACATCAAGTTTTATTTTGCCTCTCTGAAACTTCCTCCCATTGTTCTTTGGACCAAATAAAACAAATCTAAAACTTTCTCCCTTTCAAATGGCTGAAGACAGCAGCTATCATAATACTCCAATGTTTTCTCTAGGCTAAATATACCCATCCTTTCAACTGATACTCATATGGCATGATTTCAGCGCCTTTCACCACCCTAATCACTTTCCTCTAGACCCTTTCCAACATATCAGTCTTTCATAAAATGTGACACCTAGAATTCAACATGTGACATGAGATGTAGCCTGACTAGGGCAGGGCACAGGGAGATTCAGACTCTTAGTCTCAGCATGGCCTCAAATGGCACTGATATTTTTGATTGCCATATCAAAACCTTTGTCAGGGTTTGTTCTTCAGTTTCATTGATACTTTTTGTTTTTTCCACATCTCTCTCCTCCTTCTACTACTCTCATTAAATCCTTTCCTGTAACAGTCAATCAAAACCATCCAGCTACCATCATCTTGCCAAAATATGCTATCTTTGGCATCCATAGTCCCTCATCTCTAAGGGTCTTCTGAGAAGAATGAGCTGCATCTCATGTTAACCATGCAATAAACCAAAGCCCATCAGTCTTTTCTCTAATCATGACTCCCTCATCTTGTACCTGGGAAGTTAATTTTTTTTAATCCAAGTATGCTCAATTTATTAGATTCAACTCAACTTTTTAACTTATCCATTTACTATCATAATGTTCCTTCAGTATGTTAGCTATCTAGCCTCATTTTGTGTCATCTGCAGATTTGATAAATATGCCACCTGTGCCTTTCTGCAAAACTGTTGGCTTAGCCTAAGACCAAAGCAGAGATGTATGGAGCACTCCACTAAAGACCTTCCAAGTTGACAATGGAACCACTTCCTGGGGAGAGCCAAATCCATGTAACTATACTATTGTCTAGGCCATATCTCTCCACCTTTTCTTTAAGAATACTATAGGAGACTTTAATAATAATAATGTTTTATCACATTAAATATTTAATTTAAATATAAATAGTTATAATATTAGTTTAATAAATCAGGCTTGACCAAGCTTTAGCAATCCAGTAATCCTGTCAGAAAGGGAAGTGAGATTAATGTGTCATGACTCATTCTTATTGTAGTCTTGCTATTTGTTTCTTTTTCTAGTACTCACTGAGCATCACTTTGAATAATAATTCTAAAATTTTGCTAGGAATTGAAGTCAGACTTAGTGGCCTGTATAATCAGAAGAAGACTATTTCCCTTTTTTTGAAATAAAAAAATTTCCCCTTCATTCTTGCAACATTTCTTTGTTCAAGATCTTTCAAACTTCACATCTACAAGTTCTTTCCTTAACTTGAATGTGTAGCATACTAGGGGCTGGCAATGAGGTAGTCTCTCTGACTTGGTCCCTTTTGGTCTTAGGTTTCAACTTCTTCTTAGCCAATTTTTTTTTTTCCCTTTCCCTTTCAATTCAAAGATCATTGTCCTTGGGTAAGAACGCAAAGCAAATTAAGATTTGTCCAGTCTTTTCTTGGATCCTCCTTTTTCTCTACTATTGCTAGGGGAAAGAGATGATCCTTGATTTTGCTATCACCTGCCCTCACATAGATAGCCACTTCTGTGTTCATGAGCTTTGAAATGCTTTTAACTGATAATCTTTCATTATTGGATCTTTCCCTCTACTTTCCAACCCTTAACTCTGTCCTTTGTTCTCACCATGACTTTCAGTCCCTTCTTCTACCCATCCATTTTTTCCTGGGTCATCACCCTGCACTAGCTACTCTCCTCTTCCTTCCCTGTCTAGTAAACCAATTCAACTCTACTCTTGGTCCTCCCTCCTTTTTTAACTGATTTGCCTCAATCCCTCACCTTGGATTACTGCCACTCTCCATTGCCTACAGTCCTACTCCTCTGCCTCCCAGTAGAGGTGGAGTAAATCTGAATTGGGTGGTATACTCTGTATGCATATACCTTGGTCTCCTTGGCCTTTTCCCCTGTTTTTCCTAATGAGAATTGTTACTCTTTGTATTCTTAGAATTTATGGCTTAAGAACTTTCCAGTCCTCCCGGGCTAACTTCCCTGGTAGGAGTTCTCCTGCTGTCACAAACTCCAAGGTGTAGCCTGGTCACTTCTCTTAAAGGCTCCTAGCACTTTTATTTCAGCACCCATTGCCTTCTGTGTTGGGGAGAAAAAATTAGGTTCTTTCTTCATCCTTCTGAAGGATGAAGTGATCCATTTCCTGAAGTTAGGAAGCCATTAGCTTCTCTGTTTGGGGCAGGGATGAATTCCTCCAGTAGCTCTCTAGATCTTTTCCCCAGAGACCAGATCTAAGTTTTTGAATAAAGGGATAGATAGATTCCCTTTATTGGGAATGTCATTTGAACCAGATGGTCCCCAGAGGCCTCAAATCAAAGGTTCTGTCAGGCTAAAGAGGCAAGGAGCAGCCAGCCCAAAAGCAGATGGGAGTTCTCCTTGCCATTTGCTCTTAGGAAATCCATTTAGACTTCATTGGGTGCGATTGAACAGGAGGCTCATTGAGTTGCTGGGTCTCTTGAACCATGGAGGTGGTCTCTGTGAGCATCGTGCTTTTCTGGTGCTCCACAGGCAGAAACCTCGGGAATCCTGGTAGCAGCCCACTGGAACTGACCTCAGCTGCCCTCTCCTGGCCGGTCCTCGGCCTCTTCACCCAAATGAGGCTTTGCTGGGAAGAGGTGCCCTCTGCTGTTTGTGAGAGGAACAAATAGGGGAACGGGATTGGTGAGAAGTAATAGGGATCCTTCTGTGACTGTGGGGGTAGACTATTAATCGGAACCAGGCCTTTTGAGACAGGAAGTCAGCCTTCTCCAGTAGGACTTTTATTTCTGTGCATATTTTGTGCCAAGCCCACAGGAAGAGGAGAAGAATGGAAGCAACCATATGGAAGGACTTCCCCAGTTTTGAGCTGTCACAGGCAGCCCATCTGAGAGCCCCTTGCTACATCACTTGACTGGGACAGAAGGTTTTGCCAATCAGTGAATAGAAATGTACTTCCATGTTGTCTGGGCATTTCCCCTGGGAATTGATGTGCTTCAGATGTCCATGTCTCCAAACACTCAAGGCTTTGTTGAAGTCATATTGCTCTCATTTGGACCTCACAGTAATTGCAGGCTGACGTTTCATAAAAAGGGGAAGGAGGGCTTCTCATTTCTGGGTTAGAGAGAGACAGAAAAGCCCTTTTGTCTTTTGTTAGAAATTGATGTGGCCCACGTCATAAGTTTGGACTTTCCATGACTAGGAAGAGAGCCAGTCACGATTGGAGGATGGGCAAGGGCATCCGAATGAAGCTGTGAGAGCAAGAGGGTTCCATTATGATTCCATGAGACGAGCTGGTCCTACCTCTCAGCCTTATGGACTGAGCTCACAGTTCTTTAGTATCATCATCTTTCCTTAAATCTAGACCTTGACTCACATTTCTCCAGGTGTGGTCCTACCCAGGGCAGAATGAGCATTCTCATCTCCTTCATTCTGGACACCAGCTGTCTTAATTCCCAAGGCAACATTGGCTTTGGTGCTTGCTCATTTTGAGCTTGCAGTTCACTAAAGCCCCCAGAAACCTTTCACAGAATTTGGACTCCTGCCGCTTCTTAGCAATGTGAATTTTCTAAAATTGGGAAGCTCTATATAAATGCTATTTTCTTATTTTCAAGTGTAGAGAAAATTCCTCCCTTTGCTAATTGAAGGGATAGTTGGTTGCTTAGACTTGTGCCAGCTGGTATTTCTGTCCCAGCTTCATTCACCACATGGACAACTATTTTTTGAGGCCAGTCATTGTCCCCAAAGTTTGGAATTGTCAGTCATTGCTAATTAGCTCCAAGTGACTAGGTATCAGAAAACCCACAGAATTGTTTTTGTTTGTTTGCTGAGGTAATTGGGGTTAAGTGACTTGCCCAAGGTCACAAGCCAGGAAGTATTAAGTGTCTGAGACCAGATTTGAACTCAAGTCCTCCTGTCTTTGGGGCTGGTGCTCTATCCACTGTGCTACCTAGCTGCCCCAAACCCACAGAGTTTTTACTTCTTTTGTGAATCAATGCACCTAAGTACTCTGATTTTGAAGCAGGGCTTCTTAATCTGAGGTCCATGAAGTTTTAAAAAATATCTTTTGGGGGCAGCTAGGTGGCACAGTGGATAGAGCACCAGCCCCGAAGACAGGAGGACTTGAGTTCAAATCTGGTCTCAGACACTTAATACTTCCTGGCTTGTAACCTTGGGCAAGTCACTTAACCCCAATTGCCTCAGCAAAAACAAACAAAATAAATAGTATCTTTTGATAATTATTTCATTATAATTGGGTTCTTTTGCAAGGCTGTGTATTTTATTTTATATATTTAAACGTCATTCTAGGGGCAGCTAGGTGGCACAGAGCACTAGCCCTGAAGTCAGGAGGACCTGAGTAAAATCATTCTGAAAAGGGATCCAAACTGCCAAAAGATAATCCTATGACCCAAAAATAAATAAATAAAGGTTAAGGCTATCTGGTGTAGAGGCTGATGAATTTTAGAGTGGAAGATGTCCCTGAGAACAGAGCTGGTATGTGTGGGCTTTCAAGGTCTCTGGCAGAATGCTGGCCTCTTGTGCTTGGGACCTCACAAAGTTTGCTAATTCATAGGCAGTCTCTGTTTGAATAGTCTTTCCTCAGACCCTGATCAAGATTGAAAGGAGAGGTGAGCTTTCTTTGCCCTCTGTAACAAAAGGAGTCTCAGGAGGCCTAAGTATTGGCTTGAGAAGGGCCATCTTGCCCCTCGGTCCACCCTTGCCAGACTACAGAGTAATGTTAGGAGGGAGTGGCAGTCCACTGGCATTATGGGAGATCGGTAGGACTCTTGGGCTCCTGGCCAGTGGTGCCAGCTTTAAACACATGAGCCCATTTCCTTCTGTCCAGCACAGTAAAATTCCAGCCTCTTCACAAAATACTTGAGATACTAAAATAAGAGAAGTCCGTAAAGCACCAGCTGTTATTTCTCTTTTCCTCCTAAACTAAAGCCAAAGGAAGCTAGAGACAAATCTGTATCTGTCTTAGAGAAGCAGGAATAATTCCAGAATGAGTAGGAGAGAGTGAAAGAGGCCCAGAGCTTCTGTCTCATTTTCTTCTGCCCTTCTGGCTGCTTTGCTCATCCATCTTCTTCAATCCATCCGCAATGAAACCTTGGAGCTGACAGGAAAAGGATAAAAGCACCAATTCGTTCTCTTCCACATAGCTTGAAGATAATTACTTCAGCATGGCCTTTACCAGGTGGAGCTTTCCACAGAGATCACTTTATAGCAGAGGAAATGAGTGCATCTGTTTGTAGTAATGGTAGGAATTGATGACGAAAACATTTCCTATCACATGCCATTATAACCAAGAATGTTGAGTATCCAGAGAAAGAAAAGAGATTTAGGGCTGGACATAGTGGGGAGAAAAGAAAAGGATTAATGAACTAGGAACCCCCAACCTAGAGGGCCCCAAGACAGCCCTCATTCCCAATAAGATAAGAGTCTTTTCCTGAGTGGGTATTATGAGCCATGAGAGATTAGACAGGACTCCCACAGAATGTTGCACATCTTGTCGTATGTGGTCCTTCTGTTATTTGGTTTTGTTTAACTATTTTTATTTATAAGTAAGGATCCATGGCTCAAGTGACTGAGAAATTAACTTGTGTTTAAAAAAAAAAAAAGGCCATCAATTAAAACTTTAGAAAATAAAAAAGAAAAGGCATCTTAGTGGGGACCAGCCTTGAGTGGCACATTTGCACTGTTGAAACAGGTGCTCAGGCCATAAAACGAAGGCGTAGAGAGAAGCATGAGTTTCTAGAACCTCTCCTAGAAGACAAAAGATCTGGGGTGGAGACAGATTTTTCAGACTTCCATTAAAGTTGTGTGATTGATGTTTTCTCTTTCCACAACTTTCCTGAGGCTTAAATATCCCCTTTGAGCCTCAAGATGTAGATGGTTGTTCTCTTATGTATCCTTGGGCGGGAATTATTCAGTTACAGTGATGCTGAACCAAAGACATACTATACATACTGGTCTAGAAATTAGGAACTAGGAAGAAGAGGAAGTCATATTGTGCTTCTGATACAATTCCACAAAAGGAAGAGACAGAATTGACTAAGTTCAGTATCAGGAAGAAGTTTGTTTTTAAAGTCATTAACAGTGCTTTAGAAATCATGGAAAATGCCAGCAGCAAATCTAGAATGAGCCTGGGGTTTCCTTTGGGCAGAGTCTGCCCAGGAAATGGTTAAAGACTTCTTCTCTCCCTCCAATCCACTCGCTCCCTCATCTTTGAGACCCCAGTTCACCAGCCATAGGAAGGTAAAGCCTTGGGGTCAACATCTGGAAGCCAGGCCCCCTGGTTCGTTTCTGCATAGGAGTCAGTTTATTGTTTATTGAATAAGTACACACATTCCTGCATGAGTGTGTGAGACAGCACTTTAGTGTTTGATGCTCTCGTTTTAGAAAGAGCTAGTCAAGATGGAGATTTAGATAAATAAAAATTTTAAAAAGTAAAACACATATACCATATCCATCCCACCTCCAACAACATAATTAATTTATAATTTAAACCAGAAATTTGGCCATTATTTTTTCCTTATGTTGCAAGGCACCTTTTTTTTTTAAATAGTATTTTATTTTTCCACATACATGCAAAGATAGTTCTCAACTCACCTTTGCAAAACCTTGTGTTCCAAATTCTCCCTCTCCTCCCTATTTTCTCCCCAAAGACAGTAAGAAATCCATTTAAACATGCACTTCAGTTAATATGTACAATTCTTCTAAACATTTTCATATTGATCATGTTTCCAAAAAAAAAGTCAGATTAAAATAGAAGGAAACACAAGAAAAGGGGGAGGGCGGAACACCAAGTAAACAGACAATTACCAAAAATAAAAAATGAAAATACTATGGTTTGATTCACATTCAGTCTTCATAGTTCTCTCTCTGGATGTGGATGACACTTTCCATCACAGATCTTTTGGAATTGCCTTGAATCATCTCATTTTTGAAAAGAGCCAAGTCCATCACAGTTTGATCACGTAGTCATTTTGTTATTGTGTACAATGTTCTCTTGGTTCTCCTCACTTCACTTAGCTGAATAAGTTTATGCTATCTTAACCAGTCTGAGAGGCGTGAAATGGTACCTCAGAGTTGTCTTAATTTGCATTTCTCTTATCAGTAGAGATTTAGAGCATTTTTTCATATGATTGGAAATGGATTTATTTTCATCATCTGGAAATTGTCTGTTCACATTTTTTGACTATTTGTCAATTGAGCAGTGGCTTATAACTTTATAAATTTGAGTCAGTTCTCTATATATTTTGGAATTTTTAGGAGAAAAACTGGATGTAAAATATTTTCCCCAGCTTTCTGCTTCCCTTATTTTGGCTGTATTGGTTTTGTTTGTACAAAAACTTTTTAATTTAATGTAATCAGAATTACCCGTTTTACATCTTATAATGTTCTCTAGTTTTTTGGCCATACATTTCTTCTCCATAGATATGAGAGGTAGACTATCTTTGTTCTCCCCATTTGCTTATAGTATCACCCTTTATGTCTAAATCATGAACCCATTTCAACCTTATCTTGGTATAGAGTGTTAGATGTTGGTCAGTGCCTCATTTCTGCCATACTCTTTTCAGGTTTTCCTAGCAATTTTTGTCAAGTAGTGAGTTCCTGTTCCAGAAGTTGGAGTCTTTGGGTTTATCAAACAATAGATTACTATAATCATTGTGAACCTAACTTATTCCCCTGGTCCACTACTGTATTTCTAAGCCAATAACAAATAGTTTTGACGACTGCCAAGTTATAGTTTTTGGTCCGGTACAGTTAAGCCACCTTCTTTTGCTTTTTTTTTTTTTTTTTTTTAAATTTATTCCCTTGAAATTCTTGACCTTTTAGGGGCAGCTAAATGGCACAGTGGATAGAGCACCAGCCTTAAAGTCAGGAGGACCTGAGTTCAAATGTGATCTCAAGACACTTGACTTCCTAGCTATGTGATCCTGGGCAAGTCACTTAACCCCAATTGCCTCAGCAAAAAGAAAGAAAAAAAAAGAAATTCTTGACCTTTTGTTTTTCCAGTTGGATTTTGTTTTTATTTTTT
Organism: Myrmecobius fasciatus; assembly: GCA_023553655.1. NCBI lineage: Eukaryota > Metazoa > Chordata > Mammalia > Dasyuromorphia > Myrmecobiidae > Myrmecobius > Myrmecobius fasciatus. The sequence continues at coordinate 263,449 of JAJPUD010000814.1, forward strand.
CTAATTCTATATAGTAAATTCTTGGCAATTTAATTGGTATGGCACTGAATAAGTAGATTAATTTAGGTAGAATTCTCATTTTTATTTTCATAATTGTATTTCAATTTAATTGGTTTCCCCTGTAACTCTGTATTGTTATTTTATGAATTTTAAAAATATGATCTTGACAGGGGGTTCATACGCTTCACCAGAGTTACTACCAAGCAAGTCTGTGACCCACAAAAAACATTAAGAATTGCTACCCCTAGAGGGAAGTCCAAGAATAAAGAGGTTTAAGGGCAATTTCCTGTTTTCATCAGGATTAGTGATTTGAACAAGGTAACTTTGCAGATTAGCACATCTAAACAGAGTGCTAGCTGCTGGTTTGCTTGCTGACTGATGTCTTGAGGCAGCTCATTTTATTGGCCAGGGTTGGACTCTAGGACCATGTAGTCATTCCTTCCATCTATTTCTGTTTTGGGTGGTGTTAAACATTTGAAGCTCAGACTGCTCACTTGGAGATAGCTCTAAGAAAGCGTGATTAAATTTTATCATGATTTAATTATTACAAAATCATTTCTAATAATGATAGTATTTCAAATGTTAAGTCACTCATATTGTATAGAAATAAAACTCATCTCTCACAGGTTCTGACTGCTAATCCCCAAGGAGGGGAGTGGACAGAGGCTGAGGAAGGAGAAAGTAACTCAGGCCTTCTCTTTTGGATTGCCAGGGATATTAAAGATTGTGTCCCAGGCTAAAGAGAATCTTCCTTGTTATTGCCTCCTGGAAAGGAGTTCTTTCTCTTAAGACAGATTTCCCTCTAGATGGAAAGCCATCTATAATATTTGCATATACTGGTAAACTTAGTTCCCTTCTCCTTGAAAGGTGTTTATCCTAAAATTTTATTAGCTTTTATCTACTATTTTCTGTGTATCTCATGTAACTGACATCACCTCCAGTCACTTGTTCCACCTTGCCTAGGTACTGTCCATTTTGGGCAACTTGTTCTTTCTCTCACTGGCCACATAGTTGAGGTTCTGGTTCTGACTGTGCTGCTCAGGGAAGTCCAGCTGACACTGTCCATCAAGATTCCTTTGCTGTGACCCAAGGAACACAGACTCTGAGGTTCTTTCATTCCTTAGGCAGTTGTCAAGAGCCTTTCTGGAGTTAATGGCCCTAATGTTCCTAATATCAGACTTTGCTCTTTCTCATTTCTTCCCCCCACATTCTATGCCCAGGAAATATGTTTCCAACCATCGGGGATGTTCATCTCGCCCCATTCACAGATGAACAGCTCTACATGGAACAGTTTACCAAGGCCAATTTCTGGTGAGTCCTTTCCCTTCTCTGTGGCTGCCCAAAGGCATGGTCAGAGCCACAGAGCTTGATAACTGTCTGCACTCAAGAAAATACAGTTTAGTTTTATACTCGAGCTTTGGGGATGCCTGGACATGGTGGTTTTCTATTCTCAGGCAGGGCTGGCCTTACCTTCTAACTGTACTATTTATTTTTGGACTCTTGGGCTGGGTTGGATAGGTTGGACTAAGTGACCTCTAAGGGCCTTTGTGCCCTAATACTACCTATAATGAAGGTTTTTATTGTCTGCTAGTATAGGTTGGCAAAGAGCAGCTCTCCTTTTCCCATCTCATTCTTCCCATTTCCATTTATTCCTACCCTGCCTGCCTTTTTCTTTATTTCTCCCAGGAAAAGCTCTGCCCCAGACCTCCAGCTGAAAAATATTGCCCTTGGCATTGGCCACTACTAGTTTGACACCTAAAATAATTATGACTTTTTTCTTGCATATGTGTCAGACACTTTTCAAACTATCCCATTCTCTGATCAGTTAAAAAGTGTGACTTCTAGAGAGCAGGCCACGTCCTCACTGGCACAGGGTGGTCAGCTGCTCTTTGGGGGTGGGCCTCTTTCCTCTCTCTCTAGGTATCAGCCATCTTTTCATGGAGTTGACCTGTCAGCGCTTAGAGGAGCGGCAGTAGATGAGTATTTCAGACAGCCTGTCGTGGTGAGTGGCCCAGCAAGCATCTAGCCTTTGAGGCACTGGGGGGACGGGAGGTCTGCATGGAAGCTTTGCTCATTGGTTTTCTGCTGCAGCCTTGATTCTCATCAGGGCCTATCAGACTGAATTTTTCATGGAGACTATCTTGGCATCAAGACTCTAGTTTATGAGCACATTTCCATGGCTGGGCCCCCAGTGATTCCATTAAGCAGCCTAATCCTGCCTTCTCTTTTGTCTTCCAGAACCCAGTTAACTCAGCTCACTCACTCTCTCTCTCTCTCTCTCTCCCCTAGGACACATTTGATATCAGGATTTTAATGGCTAAGTCTGTAAAGTATACAGTGAATTTCTTAGAAGCCAAAGAAGGCGATTTGCACAGGTACTATTTCCTTTTGGCCTCCTTTGGATTGTGGGGCTGGAGGGAGTAAGTGTGAGTTAGAGTCAGGAGGCTGAAAATCCACCAAGTACCTGTGCAGAGCAGATAGGACTGAGGCTATTTGTATGTACTCCTGAAGACCTTTTATTCCACCAGGTCTCTTTGCTTCGAGAGCATTATTCCAACCTCTTGCAAAAGCAGGAGAGGCTGGGTCTTCTTCTCATACTGCTACTGGAGTTGTATTAGAATTCCCATCAACAGTTACTCAGTAGCTTTAGGCACAATTTTAGCAGTAGGAGAGGCTACTAAAATGAATCCCCTTTCAGAACTTGCCCAGTGCTTTAATTTTCTCCTGGCTTCTCTTTGCTGTCCTCAGAGACATAGGGGAAATTGGGGCTAGAGGAAAACTGGGAAATAGGTACAACAGGAGCTCACACTTCATTCTGAACTTGTAGCTCTTCACTTTACTGGGTCATTAGGACTGCACATTTGGTTAAAGGGGACGGTGTGTGTTAGCCTAAGCCATCCTCCAAGGGCTACATGAACTTCTTCAGGCTGCTGCCAAAGGCTGCCTTGTCCACTGCCTACCACCACTCTGGAAAGCCTTCTCCCCTGTAACCATCACGTGGGGATCTTAGAGCTTATGTGCCTCCTCCCATGCCAGCCTTGCCTCTGTGTTAACAACTTTATTTTACTCTGCTTTCCAGGATAGAGATCCCATTCAAGTTCCACATGCTGCACTCAGGGCTTGTCCATGGCTTGGCTTTCTGGTTTGATGTAGCCTTCATTGGTTCAATGTAAGTGATGGGGGAAATATACAAAGACTTGGGGGTTTGTAGAACAGACGCCTATTCCTACTTCCTGCTGTTTATTGCATTCACTTGCATGTCCACCCTCAGTTACCTTGTCTCTGTGTATATACATAATTGTGTTGCCTTTGCCTCCACTTTGGCCACCCCTAAACCTCAGACAAATCACAGAGAATTCTGGTCTGATGCCAGGAAAAATAGTCTGGGGGACTTTTAAGGGAAGACCAAGACTTCGAAGCTCCCTGGCCTGCCTTCTGGCTTTTGTTCTCCAACGCTGAGTTCTTCTTAGTAGTTTCCCTTAGTGCCTGAAGCCAAGATGAGCTTATAGCTGCTTGTTGGGTGTGTGTGCTCCCATTTGTGTGATTGTGTGCTCAGGTATATGGGGCTAAGACAACTGGAAGAATGCCTGACGGCTCCTTCTGTCTCCTTTTCTTCCTCCAGTCAATACTGTGTCTCAGGCTGAAAGATGTCTCTCCATCTTCCTCAGACTGGCATCTGGTGGTAGATGGTTCATGGGGGTTCATCTGAGAACCTCACTCCAGCCCAGACTCCTCCATACCTGAGCCTCCTGGCTGTCTGGGACGGCTCTTGGCTATTAGAGATACCTTTTCACCATCTGTTCCCACCGGCCCTTTTGGCCATTTTCCCAGCTTTTCTTTGCCAAAACACCATGATGACTCAGCTTCTGGAGAGATGAAGCAGCACTTTCAGAGAGGGGGTGGTGGCTGGCACTCTGAGAATCAGGGGCTGCCTTAGCTCTCAGGCCCTTCTTATCCCAGCCTCTTAACCTTTTGTGTGACATGGCCCAATCAGCAATCTCATGTAGTAACCCATCAATCCTTCTCAGAATCATGTTTTGAAGAATTCATCATTGAAAGAAATAGTAAATTTCAGTAATTGGTTAGTGAAAATAAAAATGCAGGTTGGTTGGTTGGTTGGTTTTTCTATTCAAGTTCATAGACTGATTTCCCAGTTTTAAGGCTGGAAGAGTTGAATTTCTCTGCATTACCTCAAATATGCTAATGGTCCCTCAGTCTCTAGGCACACAGTGTGCAGGATCTGGGGCAGTGAGTGGTACCCACTGCCCTCAGCATCCCCTATCTCCCTCTCACCAACAGAATGACAGTGTGGCTGTCTACAGCACCCACGGAGCCTCTGACTCACTGGTACCAAGTTCGGTGTTTGTTTCAGTCGCCGCTCTTTGCAAAGGCCGGGGACACGCTCTCAGGGACATGTCTGCTGATCGCAAACAAGAGGTGGGCCCTGTGGGGGAGGAGGGGAATCTGCTCTGAAGGCTGTTTAAAAAGTGAGAAGTGCTTCCCAAGCCATGGCAGTCAGCCACATGCAACGCCCTTCTAGTTGGTCTCCCTAATTTCAGGCATTACATGTTGTGGCCTATGGCACACATGTAATGATCCCCACGGATCTTCTCATCTAGACCAAGAGCTCCCACCTTTTTCATCTCCTCCTCAAAGAGCAGTCTTCTTTGCCTATGTCTTGTCCCTAAGCAGTTAATTCTGTCCACTTGGTGAACCAAGTGATGGGGAGTCTTAATCCCTGGCCCCAAGCCCAGTTCACACTTTCCATTCCTATCTCCATTGCAGAGTGACACACACAACTGACTTTCCTCACAACACTCTCAGAGACTGCTGACGCTGGGAGGAAGTGAGGCTAACTGAGCCCTGTTTGGGTCTCACAAAGAGCAGCTCTGAGAAAATTCTGTTTTTTTCCTAATTGTCCCAAGGATAGCTGATGGTTGGAGAAAGGGGGTACAGGGGTGAGAGCCCCAGGCTTGGGGTCAGGAAGTCCTGAGTGAATCCTGCCTCAGACCTTCTGGAGTTAGGTGTCCCTAGGACAGTTACTTTTGCCCCCTTGGCTAGTTTTCTCATATGAAATTAGAATAATAACAGAATTTAGCTCATGGCATGAGGATCCAGTGGGATAACGTATGTAAAGCTCTTTGCCATCTTTAAAGTGCTATAAAAGTGCTAACTATTAGTTTTTAACAAGACTAATTTATTATTACCATCAGTTAATATTATCGTTATTTGTTTATTATTAACGTCATTTCTCCCATGTGTTGGTGAAGTGCAGGTCTCCTAATAACAGATTCTCCTAATAATCAGTTTAATATCTTTGTTCTAATCTGCCTTCTTCTGGACCAGCCAGGACCTATTATCAAACTTGTTCGGCTATCCAGCAGCTTTTGAACAGAAAAGAAGAGAGACAGTTAGAAAAGCATTCCCTTCCCCACTCAAGCCTTCCCAAAGGAAAAAGTAGCCCAAGAGCTGTTCACCCTGGGCTTTCACTAGGGCAGACTTGTCAGAGGATTGGCTTGCCCAGGGGAACTGACTGAGGTTTCACCATTTTCAACACCCACTCACCCCCTCGCCAACCTGCTGCTACCCAGATGGCCTCTGTGTAGGTTGATGATCTCTTGAAGAAACGCTCCTTAAATGGCTGGGAGGAATTTTAAGATGCGACATGTACAGGTGTTCCTTCTCCCATTCTTCCCTAAAAACCCTGAGTGCTATGAGTTGTATCCCGGGAGATGGCCAGAAGGAAGAGCAGTTTGGCCCTAAGCTTCCCACTTCAGGAAGCCATGACTGAGCCTCTGGACCTGCTGTCTCTTCTCTTTGCAGACAGAGTTACGACATCAGTATTGTGGCCCAGGTGGATCAGACGGGTTCCAAATCCAGTAACCTCCTGGACCTGAAAAACCCTTTTTTTAGGTAGGTGGATTTAGAGACTACTTGGCTGGGAGTGCAAAGACCTTCATCAGACTTTTGACCCAGGAGGGTCCCAAGAAGCCATCTTGGTGAACTTGCACTGGAGCTGTTATCCCTCCCTCCCCAGCATTCCCGATTGGTGGTCATGC
>JAJPUD010000814.1:269517-323428 GCA_023553655.1 Myrmecobius fasciatus
TAAACATTATTAATTCCTTCAACCAGTCATCTTCAGATGACTCCATCCTGATTACCCTCCTAGTCCTAAACAGTTAATCCCTTCCTATTCCCTTTTGTGGACTCTAGTTCCTGATCTCACCAATTTTTTATTCCTCACTTTCATGCAACACCCAGCCCCTTCCCAGGACCCACCTGTGAGCCACCTGGTAGCTAGGGGGACAGTGACCTGGTCTGCTCTGCTGACCTCCTCAACTGTGCAGAGCCCCAAGAAGGAGCTTGTATAACTGCTCATTTTCTGCCAGATATACAGGTACGACGCCGTCTCCTCCGCCTGGCTCTCACTACACATCTCCGTCTGAGAACATGTGGAACACAGGTGGCGCCTACAATCTGAGCAGCGGGATGGCCGTGGCTGGTAAAGCTTTCCCATTTCCTTCTGTCTCCAGCTCCACTGAGCTGGAAAGCTCCTCTCAAGAGGTTCATTGCATTTTTAAAGAATGCACACCTGTGCATATGCTGAGAGACAGAGAATGAGAGAGGGAGGAAGGGAGAGAGGGAGAAAGACAGACAGTAGAATGTGGGCGAGGAGGCAGAGCTAGGCTCCCAAGGGTCTTCTTCAGGGCTGATATGAATCAGATTTCCTGGGAGTTCTTAGTCTTTGGGCCAGATGCCCTAGGAAGAGCCATCATGATGGCCTATCCCAGATAAACCCTCATGTGTTCTCTCCCCATCTCTGCAGGGATGCCAACGGCCTACGACCTGAGCAGTGTTATCACTGGTGGAGCCAGTGTCAGCCACAACAACCTTATCCCTTTAGGTTCGTGTCCTCTCGGGGGTGGGGATCCCCCTGAGACTGAGGATTTGGCCAAGGGGACATGTGGAACACACCTTGGGGTGGTGTCTCAGTCAGAAAAGCAGGGTGGACCGGGGCCTTTTCTCTGGAAAGGAGCCAGTGGCACCTGCCAAGCGATGGATGGGACATGGGGCCTGTCGCCAGCCTCTCCTTCCTCCATGGGTCCTTCCCACTGGTGCCTACAGCTCTCTTGCTCTGCCATCTCCTGTGTTGTGCCCGTCTCTCTGTATTCCCCTCCCCAGAGGCTGCTGAGCAGTGTGAGGAAGGGTGTTTTTGAGTGTGTACTCTTGTGTGTGTGACTTGGAAGGATCCCAAGATCAGCCCAGCCTTTGTCAGCCTGGAGCCCTCAGTCCCCTCTGAGCCCCCTGCTGGGCATCTCTGGGTGGGGGTGCTTTCTCAGGCCAGGAATGAGGCCCCATCTCCGTGCCCAGGGGTGGCTGAAACAGCCCTGACCAAAGCCCCCAGCCAAGGTGCTGACAGCCTTTCCCTTTCCTTCCCTCTCCCTGCGCAGCCAACACTGGGATTGTCAATCACACCCACTCCCGGATGGGCTCCATTATGAGCACAGGGATTGTCCAAGGTAATGTGGTAGTGCCCAGGCAGGCAGGGAGTGTGTGTGTGCCCCACCCCCCTCCCCCCAAGGCCTCCACTGGCTGATGCTTGAGCTCTCCTCTTCTCGGGCAGACCCCTGGGCCCGCCCTCTCCCTCTGCTTCTCTCTTCCCCAGCCTTACCTTTGCTCTCTCCGGGGGAGGGGGCGTCACTGAGCTCAGAGGTGGGGGTGGGGTCTGTCATGGAGGAGTGCCTCAGGGATAAGCCCTGCAGCCCCTCCCCTCCTGAGCTTCTGAGCCACAGGGCCCCCACCCAGGCCAGGGATAGAGGCCAGCCTCCAGGGGCAGGGAGAAGGGGCAGCTGAGGAGGGTACCCTGCTAGCCTTGAATGACCTGGGTCTTGTCTTCCCTCTTCTTCAGGCTCCTCCAGTGGCCAGAGTGGAGGTGGCTCCAGCACTCACTACCCAGTCAACAGCCAGTTCACCATGGGGGGCCCTGCCATCTCCATGGCCTCCCCTATGTCCATCACCACCAACACAATGCATTATGGGAGCTAAAAGTCCACCTCTGATTTGAACTGACCACACCAGGAAACCAAATGAAGATTTCCCCTTCCTCCCACTTTGGTGGACTGTGCCCTCTCCCTAACCCCTGCCCTAATAGGGCAGTTTTTACCCTTGTACCATAGAAACAAACACCCAGTCAGCTCCTTCTTTGACATGGGGACTTGTACACTTTTTTTATGAAATATTGACACCTCTGCGTCTTGGCCCCGGCTGAGGCCCTGAGAATGAGCAGGCGAGTGAGCGTCGCTGTATTTTACAAATTTTACAAGAGATCATGTAGTCGGAGCCATTGCTCCCTCCTACCCCCTCCACCCTGGGTTTGGCATCTTCCATAATAGCTTTGTGTGAGGAGCCAGACTTGGGGGCACAGACCAATGGCCTGTGGGGGGCTGTGCTGAGTGTTGAGGGTTGGGGGGAGGCATGGCCCCAGAAGTCTCATCACCTTTGCCTTTTTCCCTTTAGTCAGAGATCAACCATGTGACCAGCTGCAGGGACTAGTAAAACTGCCCCTCTAGCCTTACAGTGTCTCCCAGGCAGGCCTCCTCCCTCTTTGGATGAGGGAGAGGGCAGAAGTGGGGCTGTAGGGGAGTAGCAGGTGGGGTCCCTCCTGCATCTCTGGGTCCTTGGACAGGATCAGCGTGTGACATGCTGCTTTTTTTAATTTTATTTTTTTACAAAAATAACCAGTGTCAATCCACAGACTCCAGAGGCCAGGCTGGCCTGGCCCAAGCATGAGCCAGCTGCCCCTGCTGATGGACTCCGAAGATCATGGGGAAAGGGGTTGGGGGGATAAGGGCCTGGGGTAGCAAGAAAGCCCCTGCTTCCAGCATGGCTGGCTAGCAATGTGCCCAGTCCAACAGAAACCTCTGCACTCGATTGGGCAAGCTGTGGCTCAGGGCCCAGGTAGCCTTGCTTCTCTGGGGAAGTCTGTGGCCCCAGCACCAAAGGGTTCACCTCACACTTGAATGTACACACCAGCCCGTGGCTGTTAGAAGCAGCCTTTTCCTTCTCCCCTCCCAGCTCTGAGTGAACCATCACATCTTGCTGCTCTCCTGTCACCTGTGACCCCAGAAGACCTTAGACAATTGTTCTTCCCTCCCTCTCTATCCCTTCCTCCCTAAGAGAACAGGAGGGGACTGAGGCTTTGGCCAGTACTACCCATTCTGGGTTAGGGGTGGGAGGGTGGGGGTGAATTAATCAGTACTGGCAGAAACAGAATCTAGATTTCTTATGGGAGACCCTGTTTTTCTTTGTAGTTCCCATTAGGCCTGTGTATTCCCTGTATCTTAGCATAGCCTCCAGCCCTTAAAAGTGTGTCATTTTTGTCCCTCCCATGGGTGCCTGGGAAGGGACCTTGCAGGGATTCCTTCTTGGGAAATAAAAACAGAAACAAGTGTTGTATCACAGGCAGTTTTCTTCAACTCTAGCCTGCCCAGGCTCTTAGCCCCCACTAATAGGACAGAATGGGGCCCCCTGAAGCAGGAGGGCCTGCAAACTCATTGACTGCTCCCTCCCTTCTGCCCCATTTCAGTATGTAAGAGAATAAATCAATTTTACCCTAGTAGCTTTTCTGTCCACTGGTTTCTCACAAACGGAGGTGCCCAATATGCCCATGATTCCAGTAGGCTCTCTGAAGGACTAGAAACCTCGTACACAGGTGAGGAGAAGTTCCATGTTTATATAGTCTCTTTAAATCACCTTTGCATAAAAAATAAACTTTTTGATTTGTAAGAAATGTCTTCAAACCAGCAGAGTGAACACAGTGACTCAGCACCAGATGGTTCCTTCCCTTAGTGGAGATCACCTGATGACCACTTGGCAGGGGCATCTTGCTCTGGTTGTTTCTTTCTCCCCCAGGATGACTAATGGTACTTGGTCTGTCAGCTTCCCTCAGCTACTTAAAAAAAAAAAAAAAAAATAGAAACAAAGTGGAAGGATCCCAAATTATGTTTCTACAACCCTGCTTGCTCTGTGACAAAGACTCCCTATTAAAAGGGGTATGAAACCAGTCTCTCCAGGAAAGTCACCTCTGAAACTTGCTCTCCCTCCCCTGGGGAGGGGTGGCTTTGGGGATTAATTCCCTCCTCAGGCTCCGGTTATTCTGCTTACCTCTGTTCCTCTAGGAGGCTGCAGAAGTCCTGGAGGAACCAGGTGCTGTGGCTTGGCGCAGTGGGGCTTGGGTCACAGGAACGGACCTTGAAGGCAGGGACTGGAAAAAATAAATCTAAAGCAAGAAGTCAGAGTCAGTGTCGAGGCTACAGGCCATCCCAGCTTGCCCCTTCCTCTATACCCTGGACAGCTGATACTACCTTGCAGCCGATGGCCAAGAGGGCATGGAGGGCAACCATGACTATAAGCAGCACTGCTGATACCACCTTGGTGTCCGAACGGACAAGAGGCCAGAAGGTGAGCGAGAGCACAGACCCCGAAAGGGACACAGCTAAGACCCCAAAAAACCACTGAAGACCTGAGATGGGGATGAGCCATAAGACCTGAGAGAGAGGGGGGGGGGGCTACAGACTTCTGTCAGTACCCAATACCCCCAGCTCAACCCAGCCCCTATGCATTCCTCACCACAGTGGGGATGTAGATGAAGAGGGAATATCCATAGACACACACAGTCTCCAGAAAGGTATAGCAGCCAACACGTTCTCTGACCCCCCTGCGCCACTGCAGGAAGCCCCATAGTGCTGCTGGTACCAGCCAGGCATAGCAGTAAATGGTGATCCCTGCAACAGTAACTTCGAGAGAAAGCACAAACCCTACCTGCTGAAGGCCAAGAACTCTAGTCCCCTCCACGGGCCCCATTCTCCCACGTGTATGTGCAGGACAGACCTAGTATCTACTACTGACTTGATGAGAACCCTCAGGGATTGCTCACCTTTATGAAACTGTGGGCTATAAGAAAAGGAAGACTCTCTCCAGCTCTGCAGCAGGGCAGACAGGTTGCTACTCACAGCCAATGTGAAGGCCAGGGTAGCACATATCCAGAAAGGCCCTAGGGAAGGAGTGGAAATCAAGTGCAGGATGTTAATCAGATCCCTGAGAACATTGCCTCCTGCCCCTAACTTTCTCTCAGAAATCATCTAACAAAATAAAAACCTAGCCTTACCATATAGGTCTGGATGATGCCTAAGACAGTGTTTCACAAAGTTCTGTCTAGGTGCTGGCAACAGTGAACTTTTAATCCTCTCCAGCACCTAGAATGAAAAGGGGAGCACTCAACCACCGAAAATTAATTATAAACACTAAAGTGCCTGCCTTTAAGGAGTTTCACCAGAGGGGATCTAAATATACAAATAAGTATGCTAGGAGGCCAGAGTGTATTATCCTAATGGCACATGGAACATCAAGAAAAAGAAAATAGGGGAGGGGAGGGAAGGGAGTGGGAAGGAAAGATCACTTTCAGCTAAGTGGATCAGGAAAAAATGGTACCTTAGGGCAAGTGCACAAATGGCCAGGAGGCTTAGCCAAAACAAGTCTTTGTGCTCTCCCAAGGCCAGTAAGTGGGGGGCTTACAGTTTCTCACCTTATGTCAAAACCAGCCTGGACACTCACCTGATAGGTATCCACATCAAAGAAAGACTGGTGGTAGCTGAAGGTCCAGAACTTTGGAGACTCTTTTTCACCCCCCAGCAGCTGTAAGAGAAATGGTCCAAGGCATGATCCTTATAGGCTCCCAGTGGGGAAGTAAGGAGTTTGGAGGGGCCCAGCTCACCTGAGTCTGATCATTCTCTTCTAATTCTCCATCTTCTTGGTCCTCCTTGTCCACAGCCAGGCTCACATGGCCCTGCAACTCCTCCAGGCTGGAGATGGTGGCAGCCCCAGGTGTCTCAGCCAGCTGGTCAGTAGCCGCCTCAAATTCTGTAGATGTGACCAGCCCCAACCAAGCCCCCCCATTCCAAACTCAGAGCCCGCCATTGGTAGACCTCCCTCTGTCCCAAGCATCCATTAATCCCTTCCCTTTGGATTGTCAGCTTGCCTCCCTTTCCCTTGCATTCAGCCCCAGCAACCAATGGAGTTGGGGGGATAAAGAGAAAGCTCGTTAAACAGTGATGGGGAGAAGGTCCGTGCAGGACATGAACATCTGCTAGCTGGCAAAGTGGATGAAGCGCTGACACTCAAGTCAGGAAGACCTGAGTTCAAATTCAGCCTCAGACACTGACTAGCTCTGTCAATCTGGGCAAGTCATAACCTCTGCCTCAGTTTCCTCATCTGTAAAATAGGGGTAATAATAGCACCTACCTCCCAGGGTGGTTGTGAGAACCAAGTGGAACAATTTTAAAGCACTTAGCAAGGGAGCTGGCACGAGGAGGTGCTGGATCTATGTTAACTATTATAATAGTACTAGGAAGTTTGGGACCCGAGGAGTTGGGAGTTATGGACTCTGGGGGTTGATCAAGGAGAAAAGGTCCTTGGGGGGAGGTAGGAGGACGGGGGTCTGGAAATGTGGGGTGGTCCGCTGCGTACCGGGGTCTGGAGTTTCTCGGGAGGTTCGGGTAGAGAAGTCGGAGTCCCGAGTTTGGGAGCTGGGGATGGGGGGCGCCCGGGGCCACAGTACTCGGAGGGAGGGGTTAAGGTCTACTCACTCACCATGGAAGGTGAGTTCTTGGGGCGCAGCCATGGTCAGAGCTCTCATCACATGTCCGGCCCTGCGGAGACAGGCGGAGGGGTCAGGCAGAGGAACCCCTCCCCGAGGCTCAAGTTGCAGGAGCCGGATCACTTAGCCCCCACCTCTCCAGCTGTTGACCAGCTGCGTGGAACACCGCTTCTGCGCCTGCGCTACCTAGATCCGGGTTGGACCCACTTTGTCTGAAGGAGGGGAGATCAGGCTTACCTCTTGCCCTGCCCTTCCTCCTCCGCATGGTGGCGCCACTTGTGGTCGTCCAGATGGTATAGCCCAGTGGCGAGACGCTAACACTCCTGTCATCTTCCTTCACCACACCCATATTGAGGTGAGCCCTCCACTTATTCCCTTCCGGTGGGGAATGGTTCCGGCAGCGTCTTTGCTCAAAAGAAGCGACGCTACAGTGTGAGGGCGAGGGGAATGTTTCCTTCCGGGGTAAAACGAAGCAGGAAAATAATGGGGACCGCCGGGCTGTGGAGGAGAGTTTACTCTAGCGGGGCCACCGCTGCCGCCGCCGTTGGAGGAGGAGAGGGAGCGGCCCCCACCGGGGCCGTAACCAAGCGGGGTGTGTGGGAGCGGCTAGGTGAGTAGCGGCCGGTCTTGGGTGGTGGGGGGAGAACGAACGTGGCGTCCCCCGCGCTCATGCCCCCTCTTGTCCGCAGGCATCTGGGTCCGCGGACTCCTGCACGACTACGCCGAAGCGTGCACGGACGCGGCCGCGGCGGCGCGGGAGCGACCTGTGCGGGCGGCGCTGTACGCGGGGCTGCTGGGTGGCGCGGCTGCCTGCGCCCTCCAGACCCCGGAGGAAGCGTCCTTTGAGGAGGCGCTGCTGGACGCATCCGGGACTCTGCTCCTCCTGGCACCCGGTACCCGCAACCCCGGCTCAGAGGCGCACGTGCAGCGGCTACTGTGGTTGCGGGGCCGGGGCCGGCTGCGACACCGCAACCTGGGCCTGTGCTCACTAATGTATGAGGCCCCCTACGACCCCGAGGCTAGTCTCTATCAGGCGCGCTGCCGCCACTTGCAGCCGCGCTGGGCCGACTTCCCAGGCCGCGTGCTGGACGTGGGCTTCCTGGGACGCTGGTGGGTGCTGAACGCCAAGATGCGCAACTTCGACATCAACGACGACGAGTTCTGCCACCTGCCAGCGCACCTGTGCACGCTGGCCGAGCATCAGCTGCGCTCGGAGACCAACGAGCGGCTCTTCGACGAGAAGTACCTGCCGGTGGTCCTCACGGAGGACCAGGTGGACCAGGCCCTGTGGGAGGAGCATGTCCTGCAGAAGGAGAAAAAGGACAGGTTGATGCTGAACGATGCCGCCCCCAAGGGAGCCGCAGGCTGAAGGCCGGCAGCCCACAGCCGGTGTCTTCCTGCTTGTTGGTGAAGGGAGGGAGCTTTAGCGAAATAAACTGTTTTTTCCTCTCCTTTCTCTCCCATCTTTTTTCCTTCTTAAATGAAATTGGTATAGTTTGATGCACCAGGTAAGTTGAGTTGCTTTGCTTTTCCTTAGGTACACTCCAGGTTCTGCCTTTCCTGCCTGTCAGTTTGGAGGAAACCGGCTGCTGCAGTAAAGGAGCTCCAGTTCCCAAACCTCCCTCTGTTCTTAACCTCTCCATGGTCCTTAAGGCTCTCCCTCCCCGAAGTCACTTATTCGTTGGACCTGGTTATCATCCTACACCTCACCCCTAAAGCCAGTCAGTTTCTTTCTACAGGCTTCTCTTCCCTGGCACTGCTGCCTGGCCTACAAAAATCCTCAGCACCTCAGGAGGGCACTACTGCACAACCCTGCTAGTACAGATCTAATCCTCTTACCCCCACCCCACCCCCAAATTCCTTTGAACCTCTTACTTTAAGGAGCAAATATTTAATTCATTGTTTGGCTTTTAAACCCTTTCATAATCTGGCCCCTTCCCATCTTTCTAGTTTTCTATCCATGCTTGGAAATCTTTTCTCCATCTGTCTTCTGGCTCCTGACTTCCTTCAGGTTCTAACTAAAATCCCACCTTCTCAAAAAGCTTTTCATAATTCCCCTTACTACTGGGAACTCTTACCTATTGATTTCACCCAGCTTATCCTATCTGTGTCTTATTATGCCCAGTCATTGGCATGTTGTAGACTCCATTAGAGTGTAAATTCTTTTGACAGCAAAGGTTGTGTTTTGCCTTTCTTTGTATCTCAGCCTTTATTATATTATTATAATGCCCAACACAGCTTATGTTGAGCTGATATTCATTCAGCCAGTCAAGAAGCATTTATTGTTAATATCTACTCTGTTAATAAAGCTCTGCCAAGTATTAAGGAATGCAATCAAAGATAAAGACAGTCTTATGTTTTCTAGGAGTTTACAGTCTGATGGGGAGATAACTTGCAAATGACTATGTAAAAATAAGATAAATGAGGAGTAAGTAGAAATAATCTCTTTCTAATGGTTAAGAGATGGTTAAGCATTAGGTGGAGCCAGAGACTGAGAAGGGCCTTTTGCTGGAGGTAAGATTTGAACTGAGCCTTGAAGGAATCCAGGCCTGGGGACAGCAAGGAATGAAACTTTTATTCCAGACAAGCTACTCAGAGATCCTTTGATCTCAACTTTTATTTTGAACCAAAAGCCTAATGGCTCTTCTATTTAATTTGTATATGATCTTGGGCAAGCTGTTTAGCTTCCCAGCATTTCAAAAAATGGAGTTATATACTACAGGATCTCTGAGACTTCTAGATTTCAGACGTCTGCATTAGACTAGAAGCAAGAACTTGTACCCTTGAGTGCACCATCTTTTTGGTTTTTGAGATAGTCTCTTTGAAAGACAATGCTAATAATTATCCTTACCCTGTTTCTACAGGTTTTTCCTTATTTTTCCCAAGATTCATCATATGTCTCCACTCTTTAAGTAGCATCACTATTTTTTCATTATAATTAGATACCAAAGCAGAAGGTAATAAAGATGCAATGAAAACAATGGTACCTGGGTCTGTCTTACCATGGAAACTGATTTTCTCTTACTGTTGTACCTCTTCAGATGGGTCTCTATCCTTTTGTAATTTGGTAACTTAAGTTTTTATTTGTAGGCCTGTGGAATTCCCATGCTATAGTTTTGTTCTTTGGTGCAGTTGGCATTTGGTATGATGTGCCAGGCTTCCCAAGTTATTTCTGGATTTTGAAAACCCCAAAGGGAGATTGGGAAGCAGGATTCTGAAGGGAGACCACGGTCTTGTTCCTGGGTTTAATTGTTGTAAGTCACAAGTTAGGGTAGGTTTGGATGGTTCTGTTTTGTAGCATGATTCTTCTTTCCACATGATATATACACATACACATAGATTCACATCATTACATCCCTTGATTTGAGTTAAAGATACCAACTTACCATCAAACAAAAAGAACTCATTAAGCATCTTGCCAGATTGAGTACCAACCCTTAGGGAGATAAAGACAAGCAAAATAAGTCGAAAAAAGAATTTATATTCTCCGTGGGCAAAAACACATATGTGCTTATATGCTCTATACATATGTGTAAGACAATACAGCCAGTTTTCACTTAAGGTAAATAGGACAATTCCCTAGATCATCCACCCACCCCCACCTCCCTGCATGGGCCTCTGCACCCCAAAAACTAGAATGGCTTCAGTACCTGTAGCTGAGGCTCCTAGAGTATGACTATGAGAGTGCCAGGAAGTTGGACTAGCCTAGAGTGGAGTCTTCCCTAGCAGTCAAATTTGTATAATGGAAATTAATGCAAAATGAGAACTGTCTATACAAAGTAAACATAAATTCATACTGGAAGTAACACTTGTAGTAAGGGGCACTTTGGTTTTGAAGGTTACCTGGATAGTTTCCCTTCTCAGAAGGGAATAGATTGATAGACACTTTCTTTTCTTTCTTTCTTTCTTTTTTTTAAAATTATTTTAATGGTATTATTAGTTTTCCAATTAAAAGTAAAAATGATTTTCCTGCATTTGTTTTTGTAAGATTTTGTGTTTTAATTATTTTTTTTCTCCTTTACTTACTCCTTCCCAAGGTAGCAAGCAAATTGATATAGGTTACATATGTATAATTAATTTTTAACATTTCCATATGAGTAATGTTAGAAAAGAAAAATCAAAACAAAAGGGAAAGACCACAAGAAAGCAACAATGAAATCAATCTCAACAATAACAAAAAAAAGATGAAAATGGTATGATTTGATCCACATTCAATCTCCATAATTCTTTCTCTGAATGTGCATGGCATTTTCCATCCCAGCTCTGTTGGAATTGTCTTGGATCACTGCATTGCTCAGAAGAGCCAAATCCATCAGAATTGCTCATCGATCTTGTTGCTGTGTACAATGTTCTCTTGATTCTGCTTACTTCACTCAGTATCAGTTCATGTAAGTTCAGGTTTTTCTGAAATCAGCCTGTTCATTTCTTATAGAACAATAGTATTTTATGACATTGATATACTATAACTTATTCAATCATTCAGCAATTGCTGAGCATCCCCCCCCAAATTCCATTTTCTTGCCACCACAAAAACGCTGCTACAAACATTTTTGCACACATGGATCCTTTTCCCTCTTTTATAATCTCTTTGGGATACAAGCCCAGTAGAAACACTGCTGGATCAAAGAGTATGCACAGTTTTATAGCCATTAGGTTAAAGTTCCAAATTGTTCTTTAGAATGACTGGATCAGTTCACAACTCCATCAACAATGCATGAGCCTCCTAGTTTTCCCATATCCACTCCAACATTTATCATTATCTTTTCCTGTCATCTTAGCCAATCTGAGAGGTAGAAGTGAATACTTCTGATCCTGATACTGTGGGTCTCTGCTTCTGGAGAGGAGTAGTAATTATAATAACCCATTCATTGATCTAGAGGTATGAATGAGTTTCCCTCAATTTTTCAGATCAGGAAACAAGTGCATGTCTATTTTTAGGAGGCAGGTTCAGGATTTGAACTTGGGTTCTCTCAAACACATCATGTCTTTGGTTCCTGGCACAAACGAAGTTCTTAATGCTTCTTGATTAATTAGGATATTTTTGCAAAACTGTCAAAATAACTTCTCTAAAGCACAGGTCTAATATTCCCATATTTTGCAATTTGAAGTGGTCATAGTTGACAAGGATAGAAGTTAGGGTTGTCCATTTGGCAACTGTGGGTAGTATATATTGGCTAAAGTTGGAAACTGGAAGACGTGTTTAGAATTGAATGGAATGGCCCTGCAGATTGTTTGGGTTCCCCAGGACTTAGTGCCCTTTTCTTCTGAGCTGTTACGGTTTTTACCCTAGTGTTTCTTCTCTACATTTGAATACTGTTTTCTTTCTTTCTTTTTTTTTTTTTTTTCTCATACATAGTACCTGTTTCTCCTATGTACCCGTTCCTACAGCATTTGCAATACCTTCTCTCTTTGTAACCTCTAAGTTTCAACTTAGGGGGAGCTGAAGGTTGATGGCAAGAAAACGGTATCTTGCACTTAGTAGCCATTTAATATATTTTAGCTGTATTTAAACATGGTAAATATTACGTGTGAAGTTATTCCAGAGATCCTAGGTCACAGCAAGTAATGGGTATGGAATTTTAACAAGTTTTCCTTGGGTTTAAATAGGGTTTATTTTTCCTGATATGAGAATGTAGGTTGAGGCTTTTATGGAAGTTGACCCTCCATAAATGGAGCATAGAGGAGCAGTTTAGTATAGTGAAAGATAAACCCAAGTTCCATTTAGAGGCACAGCCTCTGTTTTCCAGCAAAATTTGAACAAAATAACCAAAAGAAACTGATTGCCTTGATAAGAAGTCTAGATTTTCTTTGTGCAAAGTGGACAGACCCATTCTGGCAATGGCACATTCCTGAAGTCTTAGTTTTGGGTGGTTACAGAGTTTATTATGTATAAGATTTTCTCTTAAAACACAGTTGAAAACTTGAGATAAGATTATTGAAAGGAGTGACAAGAAATTAGTTTGTTAAAGGAGTCAGACTGAATCCTCTTTTAAAAGAACTTGTTTTAGAATAAGTCATCACTCTTCTCTGAGAGGCATGCCCATCTCGTTACTTTTTTTTTTTTTTTCAATTCCAGCAAGTTGATTATTGACAAGTCTGTACTCCCAAGGGGAGGGCAGCAGCAAGCTTACAGAATTAGTTCTAGATGGAGGATTTAACGCAACATAAGTAACAATTTCAGTTTCTTTGTATTTCATTAAGTGTCATTTCATGAAAAGTGTTATCCATTTGTTAAATGCCAGTTGGTTATTGAGTAATATCCCTGAATCTCTTAAAAATTGTGAGAGTAATGAATTTCAAATGCCTCTGAATAGGTTTTAAAATTTATTAATTCATCCTGAATTAATGCATAATAATACTGTTGGAGGAAAAGTAAATATGTATTTAAGAAACTTTAGTAAAGTGTAAAAACATTACCTAGCTTAGGAATACAGTATTGCCTTCTGTTTATGTCAGGGGATGGGTTAGTCAAGAATAAATTGATCCAAAACGGGTCTTCAAAAAAAAAAAAATTCCTTATATACATGCCCCCTCCAAAATCTTTGATGTTCTCACATTCTCCCCCTTCCCCCTCCTCCCCAAGAAAAAGAAAAGAAAAAGAAGAGAGTGTCATGGAATTAAGTAATTCCAAATGAGATAAGTGAGGGTAGTGCTAAGAAGAGCTCACCCAACACACCTCATACTCATCCCTCAACAACAGCAACATCATTAAGTGAGAAATGATTTGTATGTACATCAATAGTTAATGCTGTTTGGTCAGAGGCAATTTTTCTTCTGCTGGACAGTCTCCAAAATAAATATAGACCAAAAGTGGCTATATTTATGAAAATAAATGGAATTGTAGTTGTTAATCTTGATGCTTCCTGGATCTAGATTGTAAAGTCCTAGCAAATAAGGACTCTCTTGTTACATTGCATTCCTACCATCCAGGACTAGTCAGTCACTAATAGGCTAAGACAACTGTTACCTGTGTGATGTTTGTTGAATGAATTAAATTATTACAAAGACCAAGGGCACTCTAAATTTTAGAAAGGACTATATGAAAAAAGATAAGTTCCAGTGGCTTAAGCTAAGACTATCTCAAGCCCTTCACTTCAGAATTGTCTTTAAAAAGAAAACTGATACTAGTCCATTTGAATATTCACTGTACTTGAATCTCATGGAACAATGAAAAGAGCCCTGGACTTGGAGTCAGAGAAATCCAATTCCAAATCTGCTTATTAGCCAGTGTGCCTTTGAGAAAGGCACTAATCTGTATGAACTCCAATTTTTTTAATCTGTAAAATTAATTGTGCACTACCTCTGTCATGAATTTATTGTGAGGATACGTTGTGATAATGTGAATAAAATCTACTACCTAAAGGACCTTGTTAATGTTAGCATTATTGTACCAGGATATTTTGCATCTTGATTTAAAATATTAAAACCATTGCCATATTCAAGTGACTGGTCTTTGTATGGAGATTATTCAAGAAACTATTGGTCATCTAGCATACAACATAGAGCAAGCTACATATGCTTCTGGCACGACTTTCCCCTAATCCCAGAGGAGCTGAATGGAAGGAACACTCAGAAATTCTCAGAGAAGTGAATGAGAGATTCTCCCAGGGAGATAGGATTCCAGTCTTCTGACTAGAACTAGGGCTCTTTCCGCTATGCATTATCAAACCGGTTTGTGAGAGTTCTACTGCTCAGCATCTTAGCTTGGCAGCAGCTTAGTGTTCTTTGGAAAAGTGTTACTCTGCATGATTTCCTATGTACATTGGGTATCATATTCTTGCCTTTCTCAATGGGTGGAGAAGGCAGAGAGAACTGGAAATAAAAATTAAAAAAAAAATATGGCCTTTCAACAGCAAATCTTTATTAAATATTTGCCAAGTACCAGGCACTTTGTTACTGATGGGAATACAAATAGAAGCAAAAAGAAAGACCGTCTCTGCCTTTAAATAAAATACTGTAATGGGGAAAAGAAAACCCACACAAAAGAGTCTGGGGTGGGGAAAGGGAGCCTGGAGAGACACAGGAGTGGGGCCTAGTGAGTAATGGAGTGAACTTCGCTGACCTGGAGGCCCTCATTTGAAATGAAGGATGCAAAGGTCTGGCTTGTGATTTTGAGATTATCAGAGGCAATAGAAATGGCTCTTGAAAAGATGTGAAGAATTACTGTGATCTTAAATTGTATGGAGAGGGGCAGTTGATGGTTCTTTAAGGAAGTGAATACTCGCAGGAAAGAAAGGAAAAAGCTTCTGAGGGTTTGTGTTTCAGCTGATTCATACTGATTCATCAGCAGACTAATAAAATTTAAATTGTGATTAAGGATGCAAGTATGTGGTTACATATGTGACTAGTTATTCACTTTTTCTATTTAGTTTTGGAGAGTCTTAACACCTTCCATTAAAAAAAATAGTAATTTCTGTTATAATTTGTATACTTTAAATGCTTATTCTGGTTAATGCAAATGAAAATAGAAATATTTTTATAAAATTGAGATTATTGGGAAGGGCAGTAGAAATCCATTATTCTAATGACAGAACTATATTTTAGGTTCTGATACCAGCTATAGAATTGGTAGGGGAAAAGCTTCTAGAATAAGGACACAGAAAATTAAGCAAAAATCTAGTGAGGAACTTAACTACTCTGAAAGCAAATAGTAATTTTACAAGTCTACCATTGTAATCACTAGAAGTACTGTGTCAAGAAAAGTCTTAGAGCACATCTAAAAAAGTATGACTATTAAATACAAGTTACTACTATTTTAGGAACAGTGACAATATCACTTCTCAAGTCTTTTTTTAAAATTTTTAATAGCTTTTTATTTTCAAAATAACATGCAAAGATAGTTTTCAACATTCATTCCTGCAAAATCTTGTATTCCAAATTTCTCCTTCCACCCCTACCAGCCTTTCCCTTAGACAGCAAATAATCCAGTGTAGATTAAAAATGTGCACTTTTGTACATATTTCCATATTTATCAAGGTGCACAAGAAAAATCAGATCAAAAAGGAAAAAAAGAAAGAAAAAGCAAGCAAACAACAAATGGTGAAAATACGATGTTGTGAACCATTTTCAGTCCCCACAGTCCTCTCTCTGGGTGCAAATGGCTCTCTCCATCACAAGTGCATTGGAATTCCTTGCTGTTGCACTTCTCAGCCTTCCTGGGAGGTTTAGACAGCCAGGTGGCATGATGAATAATGGACCTAGAGGCAGGAAGACCTGAATTCACTAATATTACTTCTCACAATTGCTACCTTTATGACAATAGCCTAGTCACTGACTCATGACTGCCTCAATTTCCTCACTGGTAAAATAAAATGTTTAATGACACCTATTTCACACAGTTGTGGTGAGGATCAGCTCAAATAATATTTGTAGGATAGCAGTATGCCCATCATGATATGGTTAAGTCCCTTTTTTGACTGCCCATTACTCGTAATAACTCCAGTATTCTAGTTGAACTAGAATATTAGCTGTCTCTGAGCTGGACTTGTTATCTCTCATGACTACTTATACAAGCTCTTATTCCTTCTTCCTCCCTGGTCTCTCCCTCTTGCCTAGAATTCACAACTTCATCTCTGCCTGCTTTTCAGAATCATAGAGTTAGAGCTAGAACAGGTGCCTTCACCCTCTAGTGAATCCCTCTGACTTTACAAAATAAACCAGAATCCAGAGAATTTAAGTCTTTTCCTTTAAAGCTTATTTTAGGTGAATGTTAGTTCCAGTCAAATTAACTTTGTCTCAGTGTTCCACAATGTCAGGTTTTCATAATGTACATAAGAAGATAGATTTTTTATTTTTATATTCATGCATATACATATGCACACACATACGTTTATAAGTTCTATGTAACTGATTTCAAAAACTTTTTTTTTTTTTGAAAGGCAATTGGATTTAAATGATTTGCCCAGGATCATACAGAAGCTAGAAGGATCCGAGTTCAAATTCAGCCTTAAATACTTAGCTCCATAGTCGGTGCTCTATCCACTGTACCATCTAAATGCTTTTCTTTTGAATGGAATTAACATTGCTTGCTAGAAAGTTCATCTTTAAAACTGAAAAACATGTTTTCAGGTCATCAAAGAATATTTCTCTTATTTTCCCTGGTAGTAGTTAGGCTAGTTAGGCACAACAGAATACTCTAAGCAGTTCTCTGATAGGAGTTCAGTTTCTGCTGATATTCTTTAGTTTATCTATGTAGTTTGTTGCTGGTCTTTATTTTGCCTTATGGCTCTAAACTACTAAGATCCCTCCTAATTTCCAGTTTTTGTTTCCCCCTAATTCCTATAAATAACAAATTTCCAACTAGGAAAGTGAACTTTCAGGTCTCTTACTGCATTTTCCTAGCTTATTGCTATTGAATCCCTGGGAACTAGAAAACTGAAATATGTCTGATGTGTATCAAAGGTGAAACAATTTCTATATAAAAGGGAAAGCTGATGAACCATGTTTGGTGCTGGTACCACCATGTGGGTTGTTGCAACAAATCTTTGGTTTTTATGGTATGCATTTATATATATATATGCAATCTATCTTCTTACACACTTTATGTAATCGAGGACAGACTGCACTAATACTGCTCTGATAGCTGATAGAAAACTATTTTAAGACCCAAAAGAACCCCAAAGCAATCCTGCCTTAGAATGGTGCTAAAATTCTGCTCATGACCATTTCTTAAACTGTGGATCTCAAAATTCTGATTTCTTAACTAAATGTTTGGTTTGTGTACTATTTTATATACATATATGCATGGGATCACATAAAAATTTCTTGGGCAAAAAGAGGTTGCGAGTGGAAAAAGTTTAAGAAGACCTGATGTAAAGGACAATTGACACTACATGTAATGAGATAATATTGGCAGGAGAACCAGATCTATTTCTCTTTTCATTTAATTCCCATAGATCCTCAAAATAATCTTACTTCATTTGGTCAAGGAAGTGAAGCACTAAAAGTGTCTGCCTTCCTGAAACCTTTCCTAATCCCTACCAGCTATTTGAAAGTATTCTCTTCTTAAATATTCCTAGAGCCTGTGGAGTCCTCATTTGCTTTCACCATATGATGTTGTGTCATCCCTGTCAATAGAATGTATGCTCTTTGTAGTCAGGGATTTGTCATTTCTTTTTGTTTGTATTCCCAGAACCTAGCACATTTTGGGGCAAATAGCAGGTGTTTTATCAGCTGGGTCTTTTGTTGTTGTTGTTTGTTTGTTTGTTTGTTTTGTTTTTTAATGTTTTATTGATGCTTTGGGTTTGTTTTTTAAAGCATCACTTGTCACTTTTTACTATTAGCCCTTGTAAGAAATACATTGAAATTGTGCTCGGCAACAATAAGTTTATACAATGACCAATTCTGATGAACGTGGATCTTTTCAACAGTGAGGTAATTCAGGCCAGTTCCAATGACCTTGTGATGAAGAGAGCCATCTGCACCCAGAGAGAGAACTATGGGAACTGAATGTGGATCACAACATAATATTTTCATTTGTTTTGCTTGCATTTTATTTTCTTTCTCATTTTTTCCCACTTTGATCTGATTTTCCTTGTTCAGCAAGATAACTATATATATATATATACATATATATATATATATATATGTTTACATATGGCGAATTTAACGTATTTTACCATGTTTAATATATATTGGATTACATGCCATCTAAGGGAGGGGATGGGGGGAAGAGGGGGAAAATGGGAACACGAGGTTGTTCAAGGGTCAGTGTTGAAAAATTATCCATACATATGGATACCAACACACTGATCTTGTCTGACAATATGCTTCGCACCAGCTCTTTCCCAAGAAGAACATTTATCTTTAGTTCTATGTAAAGATTGGCTATTGTGGGGGCAGTGCAGACATCATTCTCTGTGAGCTCCTTTGATCTTCCCTCAGACCCAGAACAAATTAAGCCTCTGAACTGGTTCTGGAGTAAGGGCTCCATCAAACACTTGGAGTACAACACACTTCTATCAAAAATTACCTTGGAAGAACTCCGGAGCAGGTCTGTTTCAGATGGGCCAGGCATCGGCCACTTGCCACACTCAGGCACCAGTGCGCAGCCAGGGCGGAGGATCGGGGCTGGGACGGAGCCTGACGGATTTTAGGCACCCAGGAGGTCTGTGGGAGACACTTGGGCCACTTTGCTCTGCTTGTGGACAGATGCTTTGGCAGATCTGCCTTTGGTAAGGGGTGGATTGGAGATGGCTGAGAGCATGCACCTAGCAGGGACCTAGTTGTACCAGTCCTGCACTGGAAGTCAACTATGCGAACTGCCCTAGGGCAAATTGAAACCTGTTTTAATCAGACCTCAAGCTCTAAAAAATGAGTAAGAAGCAGAAGAGAGCTCTCACCATAGACAGCTTTTATGGAGAGAAAGAAGGGCAGACCTCAGATCCTGAGGTTCCTATAGGGAAAGCAACCCCAGAGGAAGCCTCAAAGGCGGACATGAGCTGGTCCCCATTTCACAAGGCTTTCTGGAACATTGCATAAAGAATCTCAAAAGAGAGAAGAAAAATGGGGAAATGAATTGAGATCAGTGCAAGAAGGATATAATGCCCTGCAAAAGAGATATGAAAAAGACACCACCTCACTAAAAAACAACATTGGTGAAATGAAAAAAATCATCAACTCACTGGAAAACAAAATTGGTGAAATGGAAAAAGATAAAATTCCCTGAAAAACAAAACTGGTGAATTGGAAAAAGACAACAATTCACTGAAAAACGAAATTGGAAAAATGGAAAAAGAATGCAATGAACCAAAAAATTCAATTGTCCAGTTACAAAAGGAGCTAAAAAAGATAACTGAAGGAAATAATACTTTAAAAATTAAAATTGAACAAATAGAAGTGAATGATTCAATAAGACTTCAAGAATCAAACAAAAACAAAAAAATGAAAAATTGGAAGAAAATATGAAATATCTCCTAGGAAAAACAACTGACTTGGAAAACAGATGTAGGAGAGACGATCTAAGGATTGTTGGACTCCCTGAAAGCCATGATGAAAAAAAGAATCTAGATGCTATCTTCCAGGAAATCATGAAAGAAAACTACCCTGATGTTTTAGAATCAGAAGGCAAAATCGCCATTGAAAGAATTCACCGATCACCTCCTAAAAGAGATTCCAAAATTAAAACCCCAAGGGATATTGTGGCCAAATTTCAGGATTATTGCACCAAGGAAAAGTTATTGCAAACAGCGAGAAAGAAACAATTTAAATACCGAGGAACTGTAATTAGAATCACACAAGATCTATCAGCTTCCACATTAAAAGATCGAAGGGCCTGGAATCAGATATTCCGAAAGGCAAAAGAACTTGGATTACAGCCAAGAATCAGTTATCCCACTAGAATGAGCATTATCTTCCAGGGAAGAAGATGGCCATTCAATGATACAGGAGAATTTCACCTATTTCTAATGAAAAGACCAGATCTGAACAAAAAAATTGGCCTCCAAACACAGAACTCAAGAGAAGCATAAAAAGGTAAAAAGGAAAGAACTGTTGAGAACTATATTTATACTATGGGTATCCTTAAAGAATGGGGGTATAATTTGATTTTACTTTTATAATAATGGAAAAGAAATGAGGTGGAAGGGCTATCATACTGGAAAAAGGGGAAAGGAGGTAAAATAAGGTAAACTCTTATGAAGAGACATAGAAAATCTAATATAATTGAGGGAGGGAAAAGGGAGGGCGATGAGCATTGTGTAAATCTTACTCATTAGATTGGGCTCTAAAAGAGTATATCAGACACATTTGGCTTCATAGAAAAACTTGTCCCTCCTTATAGGGAAGTAGGAGGGAAAGAAGGAAAAGAAAGGGATAGAACTAATAGAAGGGAAAATAGAAAAATTAGGGGAAAGGTATAAAAAGAGGGAGGGATTCTAAAGGGGGGAGCACTGTTAGAGGGAGGTGGTCATCAAAAACAAAATACTGGGGAGGGGGGAAGGGAGAAAGGGGAAAGGGAAGAGAAAAACATAACTTTGGGTAAATAAGATGGCAGGAAATACAGATTTAGTTATTTTAACTGTGAATGTGAATGGCATGAACTCTCCCATAAAATGGAAGCAGATGGCAGACTGGATTAAAAGCCAGAATCCTACAATATGTTATTTACAAGAAACACATCTAAAACCTAAGAGATACATACAGAATGAAGGTAAAGGGCTGGAGCAGAGTCTTTCATGCTTCAGGTGACCAAAAAAGAAGCAGGGATAGCAATCCTTATCTCAGATCAAGTAAAAGCAAAAATAGATGTAATCAAAAGAGATAAGCAAGGAAACTATATTTTACTAAAGGGTACCATAGATAATGAAGCGGTATCAATACTAAACATATGCACCAAATGGTATAGCATCCAAATTCCTAGAGAAGAAAATAACAGAGATGCAAGGAGAAATAGAAAGTAAAACTATACTAGTGGGGGATCTCAACCTTGCTTTCTCAGAATTAGATAAATCAAAGCACAAAATAAGAAAGAAGTTAGGGAGGTAAACAAAATGTTAGAAAAGTTAGGTATGATAGATCTTTAGAGAAAATTGAATGGCGATAGAAGGGAGTTTACTTTTTTCTCAGGGGTTCATGGAACTTATACAAAAATTGATCATGTGTTAGGGCATAAAAACCTCAATCAAATGTAGAAAAGCAGAAATAGTAAATTCATCCTTTTCAGATCATGGTGCAATAAAACTCACATGTAATATAAGGCCAGGAGAAAATAGACCAAAAGTTAATTGGAGATTAAATAATCTAAGTTTAAAGAATGAATGGGTGAAAGAACAAATCACAGACACAATAATTTCATCCAGGAGAATGACAATAATGAGACAACATACCAAAATTTGTGGGTTACAGCCAAAGCAGTTATAAGGGGTAATTTTATATCTCTAGATGCTTACTTGCATACAATAGAGAAAGAGCAGATCAATGAATTGGGCTTACAATTAAAAAAAAACTAGAAAAAGAGCAAATTAAAAACCCTCAATTAAATACCAAATTGGAAATTCTGAAAATAAAAGAGGAGATTAATAAAATTAAAAATAAGAAAACTATTGAATTAATAAAACTAAAAGTTGGTTTTATGAAAAAGCCAATAAAATAGATAAGCCTTTAATTAATTTAATTAGAAAAAGGAAAGAAGAAAATCAAATTGTTAGTCTCAAAAATGAAAGGGGAGAACTTTCCACCAATGAAAAGGAAATTAGAATAATAATTAGGAGTTACTTTACCCAACTTTATGCTAATACCCAACTTAGATAATCTAAATGAAATGGAGGAATATCTACAAAAATATAGATTGCCCAGGTTAACAGAAGAGGAAATAAATTATTTAAATAGCCCCATTTTAGAAAAAAGAAATAGAACAAGCTATTAATCAACTCCCTAAGAAAAAATCTCCAGGGCCAGATGGATTTACATGTGAATTCTACCAAACATTCAAAGAATAATTAATTCCAATACTATATAAATTGTTTGAAAAAATAGGGAAAGAAGGTGTACTACCAAATTCCTTCTATGATACAGATATGATGCTGATAGCTAAACCAGGTAGGGAGAAAACAAAACTATAGACCAATTTCCCTAATGAATATTGATGCAAAAATTTTATTTTTTTTTTCATTTTTTTATTAAAGCTTTTTATTTGTATAACATATGTATGGGTAGTTCCCCAGCATTGATCTTTACAAAGCTTTCCATTACAAATTTTACCCCCAGTCCCCTCCCCTCCCCTAGATGGCAGGAAGTCCACTACATGTTAATAATGTTAAAATACTTGACAAGTTATGCAAGAAAAATCCTATCTACAAGAAAAAAAAAAAAAGAAAATCAGAGAAAGGAAACACAATGCAAGCAAATATCAATAGAAAGCATGAAAATGTTACGTTGTGGTCCATATTTCATATCCCTCTCTCTGGGTGTATATGGTTTTCTTCAGTGAACAATTGGAACTGGTTTGAGACAATTCTTTGTTGCAGAGAGCCATGTCCTTCCGAATTGATCATCATGTAATACTGTTGTTGCTGTGTATGATGATCTCCTGGTTCTGCTCGTTTCACTCAGCATCAGTTCATGCAAGTCTCTCCAGGCTTCTCTGAAATCGTCCTGCTGGTCGTTTCTTACAGAGCAATAATATTCCATAACATTCATATACCATAATTTATTCAGCCACTCTCCAATTGATGGGCATCCATTCAGTTTCCAGTTTCTAGCCACTACAAAAAGGGCTGCCACATTCTGATGCAAAAATTTTAAATAAGATATTAGCAATGAGATTACAGAAAGTCATCCCCAGGATAATACACTCTGACCAAATAGGATTTATACCAGGAATGCAGGGCTGGTTCAATATTAGGAAAACTATCAGCATAATCAATTATATTAATAACCAAACTAACAAAAACCATGATTATTTCAATAGATGCAGAAAAAGCCTTTGATGAAATCCAACACCCATTCCTATTAAAAACACTGGAGAGTATAGGAATAAATGGGCTTTTCCTTAAAATGATTAGTAGTATCTACTTAAAACCATCAGCAAGCATTATATGTAATGGAGACAAACTAGAACCATTCCCAATAAGATTAGGAGTGAAACAAGGCTGCCTACTGTCACCATTACTATTTAATATTGTATTAGAAATGTTAGCTTTGGCAGTAAGAGAAGACAAAGAGACTAAAGGAATTAGAATAGGCAATGAGGAAACCAAATTACCACTCTTTGCAGATGACATGATGGTATACTTAGAGAACCCTAGAGACTCGACTAAAAAATTACTAGATGGCGCAGTGGATAGAGCACCAGCCCTGAAGTCAGGAGGACCTGAGTTCAAATCTGGTCTCAGACACTTAACATTCCCTAGCTGTGTGACCCTGGGCAAGTCACTTAACCCCAATTGCCTCAGCAAAAAGCAAAAAAAAAAAAAAAAATTACTAGAAAGAATTCATAACTTTAGCAGAGTTGCAGGATACAAAATAAATCCACATAAATCTGCAGCATTTTTATATATTACCAACAAAGTTCAGCAAGAGAGAAAAAGAAATTCCATTCAAAATAACTTGATAGATTCCCAAATATTTTATATTATCTACCAAGGAAAAGTCAGGAATTATACAAATTAAACTACAAAACACTTTCCACACAAATAAAGTCATTCCTAGTCAATTGGAAAAACATCAAGTGCTCATGGGTAGGCCTAGCAAATATAATAAAAATGTCAATACTACCCAAACTAATTTACTTATTTAGTGCCATGCCAATCAAACTCCCAAGAAATTATTTTACAGATCTAGAAAAAAATAGCAAAATTCATTTGGAAGAGCAAAAGGTCAAGAATTTCAAGGGAATTAATGAGAAAAAAAAAAGGCTGATGAAGGTGGCCCTGCTGTACCAGATCTAAAACTATATTATAAAGCAGCAGTCATCAAAACCATTTGATACTGTCTAAGAAATAGAGTAGTCGATCAATGGCATAGGATAGAATCACAGGGCAAACTAGGCAATAACTATAGCAATTTAGTGTTTGGTGAACCCAAAGCCCCCAGCTTCTGGGATAAGTACTCACTATTTGACAAAAATTGCTGGGAAAATTGGAAACTAGTGTGGAAGAAATTAGGGCTTGACCCGCACCTAACACCACATGCCAAGATAAGATCTAAATGGGTTCATGATTTGGATATAAAGAGTGATATAAGTAAATTAAGGGAACATAGTATAGTTTACCTCTCAGACTTGTGGAGATGGAATAAATTTATGTCCAAAGAAGAACTGGAACTCTTAATTGAACACCAGATAGATAATTTTGACCATATTAAATTAAAAAGTTTTTGTACAAACAAAACCAATGCAGTCAAGATTAGAAGGGAAATAATAAATTGGGAAATCATCTTTACATTTAAGGGTTCTGATAAAGGCCTCATTTCTAAAATATATAGAGAATTTTCTCATAAGAATTCAAGCCATTCTCCAATCGATAAATGGTCAAAGGATATGAACAGACAATTTTCAGGTGACAAAATTAAACTATTTCTAGTCATATGAAAAGGTGCTCCAAATCACTATTGATCAGAGAAATGCAAATTAAGACAACTCTGAGGTACCACTACACACCTGTCAGATTGGCTAAAATGACAGGAAATGATAAAGACGAATGTTGGCAGGGATGTGGGAAAACTGGGACACTGATACATTGTTGGTGGAACTGTGAGTGGATCCAACCATTCTGAAGAGCAATTTGGAACTATGCTCAAAAAGTTATCAAAGTGTGCATACTCTTTGACCCCGTAGTGTTTCTATTGGGCTTACATCCCAAAGAGATCTTAAAGGAAGGAAAGGGCCCCACATGTGCAAGAATGTTTGTGGCAGCCCTTTTTGTAGTGGCTAGAAACTGGAAGCTGAATGGATGCCCATCAATTGGAGAATGGCTGAACAAATTAGGGTATATGAATGTTATAGAATATTATTGTTCTATAAGAAACAACCAGCAGGATGATTTCAGAGAGGCCTGGAGAGACTTGCATGGACTGATGCTGAGTGAAATGAGCAGAACCAGGAGATCATTATACACGGCAACAACAATAGTATAAGATGATCAATTCTGATGGACATGGCTCTCTGCAACAATGAAATGTTTCAAACCAGTTCAAATTGTTCAGTGAAGAAAGCCATATACACCCTGAGAGAGGGATATGAAATGTGGACCACAAGATAATATTTTCATGCTCTCTATTGATGCTTGCTTGCATTGTGTTTCCTTTCTCTGATTTTTTTTCTTGCAGATACAATTTTTCTTGCACAACAATGATAAGTGTGGAAATATGTAAACATATATTCAATTTGTCAAGTATTTTAACATAATTAACATGTATTGGATTTCCTGCCATCTAGGGGAGCAGTGAGTACTGGGGGGGGGAATTTGTAACAGAAAGCTTTGTAAGGGTTAATGTTTAAGAATTACCCATACATATGTTTTGCAAATAAAAAGTTTTAATAATAAAAAAATAGACAAAAAAAAGATTGGCTATTGTAATTAGGTATCCATAGAACATCAAGTAAGGAAGAATTGAATTCAAATTTAGCCTGTGACACTTATGAAATTAGATGAGTCACAATTTTTGTCTGCTCCATTTCTTCAACTGTAAAACAAATCATAATAGCACCTCCCTTCCAGGATTGTTGTGAAGATCCAGTGAGATATTTGTAAAAGCATTTAGCATATTACCTTGCACACAGTAGATACTTAATAAATCAATCCTCATTCACTTCCCTTCTTCCATTGCATTAATTTAAATTCTGATGTTATTTAGTATTATTTTTGCTTTACATCATTCGAAAATTATTTGTCTCTTGGATCTTTTTACTTTGTCCCCATCACAGCTTCTCAAGTTTCTCCACAATTCTAATTCTCATAATTTTTTTTCTGTTCATTTTTTTATTTTTAAAAAATATATGTTATGTTTAACATATATTGGACTACTTGCCATTTAGGAGAAGGCATGGGGGAGAGGGGTGAAATTGGAACACAAGGTTTTGCAAGGGCTAATGTTGAATCGTCCATGCATGTGTTTTGAATAAAAAGCAAATATGAAACATTTTCTACAAAATAGAATTTTTATTTAGATCTATAATTTCATCAACATAAGGAACTCCTTATGTGAAACAATCTCACAATACAAACTCTTCTGTAGCTTAGAGTCTTATAGTACTGTGAGACTCATGGACTTGCCCATCGTTACATAACTAGTATATATCAGAGGCAAGATTTTAATCCAAGTCCTTCCTTACTTAAAGAGCAGCCCTCCCGCAACTGCTTCAGGCTGCTTCTCATGAATTCCAAGCTATTCATTTATAAATAGTCATTTATATTCATTTATAAAGAAATTTAAAGAGCAGAGCCAAGATGGCAGAGTGAAGTGAGAATTTGTGCCTAATTCTCCCAGTGCAACTCTATACAACTTTTAACAAGCATGCCAAATCAAATTCTGAGCAGGAAAACTTAAAAACGCAAGATTTTTCTAGCACAACACAACTTAGCAAGAGTTGTACAGGTACTGGGGTGGGGAGTGCCAGGTTCCCAGAAGACGTCTGTGGGCCATGGAAGTAATAGCAGGGGCACTTGGAGTGCTCAGTACACAGAGATGGCAAGGAGACTAAAGGCCTAATCGGATGCTAACAGCTTAGCACTGGGCACATTTTTTTCCCTCAACTATACTTGGTACTGTCACAAAAAATGATTTATGTATTAGGACACAAAAATATAAATGGAAGCAACAGAAACATGAAGTGCACTCTTTTTGGATCATGAATTGCATTCAGTGCAGGACCTTGCATAGATTAAAAATTCATTGAAAACTAAAACATCCTAAATGGATCAAAGAACATATCATAGAAATAATGATTAAAGATAATAATGATGAAACATTATCCTAAAATAAAACATACTAAGCAATACTTAAGGAGAAACTAGGACCTGATTTTTATGGGAGGAAAAAAACAAGGAAATTAAGTCATTGATGGGCTAATTTGATTTCTTTTTAATTCCTGAGATCAGAAGCACAAAGGGTGAACGCACAACTAATTAAAATGAAATAAAAGCTGTTTTGGTTAACTATATAACCTTAAAACTGATAGTCCAAATGAAATGAGTGAACACTTAACAAAAATATAAACTACCTTGATTAACAGAAAAAGAGGATACTTACATAATCTTTAAAAAAAAGAAATTGAATAAACCATATATGACTTCCATAAAGAAAAACACCAGGACCAGATGGATTTACAAGCAAATTTTACCAAATATTTAGAGGACAACTAATCATAGTATTTTATAAGCTGTTTGAAAAATCAGATAGGTAAAGTATTATCAAAATCCTTCTATGATACAAATGTGGTTATGATAATCAAGTAGAGCAAAGGCAAAACTATAGGCCAATTTCCTCATGAAGATTGATGCAAAAGTTTTAAATAAAATACCAGCAAGGATATGATAGCAGAATGTCAAAAAGATTATACAGTATAACTAGGCAAGATTTATTAGGAAGGCAGACCTGGCTCAGTATTAGGAAAATTATAAACATAATTGACCATATCCAAAAAAAAAAGTCAGTAGTTACAGAAAAAGCTTTTTACACAATACCTATTCCTATTAAAAACACAGCATAAGAATAAATTGGAACTTGCCTTAAAATGATAAATATCTTGAAACTAACCAAGAGTAAGCATTGCCTGTAATGAGAATAAACTAGAAGCCATTCTAATAAAATCAGATGAAGCAAGGATATTAATTATCACCATTATTCAATATTGCACTAGAAATATTAGCTATTGTGATAAGAAAAAAAGAAATTAAAGGAATAAGCATAGGCAATAAAGAAACAAGACTATCACTTTATACAGAGGATGTGGTATACTTAGAGAACCCTAGAAAGTCAACTTAAAAAATTAAAACTTTGGTAAAGTTGCAGGATATGAAATAAACTCACAAAAACCATCAGTATTTTTGTACTATACCTTTCTATATTTCTATCCAGAAAGAATAGAACGATTGCATTTAACAACAGTAGATGGTGTAAAATACTTGGAAGTCTTACAGGAACTATATGAACACAGTTACAAAATACTTCACACAAAGACATCTAAATAATAGAAATAGTGATACTAACATAATAAACATTTGTTAATATAAGCAATTTATATCAATATTACTCATGGGTAAGCATGCCAGTATAATAAAAATGGCATATATAAATTAATTTGCTTACTTTCATACCAATGAAACTACTAAAGATTTCCTTATATAACTAGGGGAGAAAAATCATCTGGAGGAACTAAAAGTCAAGATTATGAAGGAACTCAATAATAAAAGTGAGGGAAAATGGCCTAGCAATACTACATCTCAAACTATGTTATAAAATGCTAATCATCAATGTTATCTAGTACTAAAAAATGTAGTGATTGATCAGTGGAATAGATCAAATACACAATATACTGTAGGAAATGATCATAGTAATTTAGTGTTTGATAAAACCAAAGATGTAAGTTTTAGGGGCAAGAATTCACTGATAAAAACTTATAGGGAAAAAGCAGTCTGGCAGAAACAAAGCAAAATCCAATGTCTTAAACTGCATAACATAATAAAGCCAAAATGAGTACAATATTTAGAAAAAGCAAATTGCAGCAGCACAGAGAAATTTACCTTTCAGAACTATGGATGAGGGAAGAGTATGACCAAATGAGAGAGGATCACAGGAAATAAAGCCAGGGCAGCCAAGATTAGAAATAAAGCAAGAAATAAGGGGAAAAAATTTTTACAGCAAATTTCTCTGATAAAGACCTCATTTCTCAAATAGAAACCTGAGCCTAATTTATAAAACTAAGGAGTCACTCCTCAAATGATAAATACTCAAAAGTATATGGATTAGTAGATTTCATAAACATAAAACAATAGTAGTCATATAAAATGCTGTAAATCACTATTGATTAGAGAAATACAAATTAAAGCAATTCTGAATTACCACCTCCCACCTATCAGACTAGCAAACATTTCAGAAAAGGAAAATAAATGCCTGAGGGGATATGAAAAAATAGGGACACTAAGGGGGACGGTTGTTTTAGATGTAAATTAATTCAACCATTCTGGAGAACAATTTGGAACTCTACCCAATGGGGGCTATAATCCTTTGATCTGGGAATATCACTATTAGGTCTATATCCCAAAGAGATTGTGGTTTGTTTTGCATGATGTCATCTGTCTAATAGGTATTTTTTCTTGCCTTCTCAGTAGGTGGGAAAAGGAGAAAATTTGAACTGAAAATAAAAAAAATTTAAAGGATATATAAATTTAAATATGTAAGTTTAAAAAAAGGTCAAGATCCATAATCTATGTTCTTTTAATAACCAACTTCCCTGGGTTTTTAAAAAGATCTTCAGATGTAACTGATTTGATTTGTGTGCTGTAATCTTTGCCATTCTACAAGTGCCTGTTTTTCTCCATTTTCCATCAAGCATCAAGAAAATGAGAGTGGGGGTGAAAAAAGTGAATGGTTAATGTGAAGACCAAGTTGGAGGGTCATGCAGGAATTTAAAAGGGAAAAGCCATCTTGTTTATTCTCCGGGCGTCTCATTCTTCTAGGGTTTGAGGTTCTATCTTATGCTAGGCAGAGTCACTTTCTTGGGTGATTGTTTGAATCAGCCACGCTAAAGGCACTAGACTGAAAATCAACAAGAAAATAGAGATGCTGAAGACTCCTCATCCCTGGCTCAGCTCCATAGGAATGGGAAGTCTTGAGGCTTTAGGAAGCTGAGGCTCCAAGGAAAAGATAGTGGAATAAGTGTAAAGGTTTCATCTCTTGACCTCCAAGCCGAGAGCAGATTTCGGGAGTCAGTCACTAAGTGACCAGGGCAGGGAGACCACAGAGGTCCTCTGTCATTTGTGACCGAGACCAAGCATATTGGTTTAAATGAATCTGAGGATGCAGCTGTCCCAGTGAGGACTGCAAGAGGGAACGCATAAGAAAAAAAAGCTGAGAAGTAACACAAGCAGGTGTTTATTGTAGGGGCTGGGCCCTGGGGTTTTCCTTAATGCTGTATCTTTCCCTTTTGATTTATTTCACTTATTATATGTAAATGATTACTTCTTTTGGATACAATGTTACAAGAAATTAAGATTTCATGGGAAATCAAGGTCAAGTAAACTATTAACTGATGAAAATGTTCATCCTCCTTAGTCTAGACTAGATAAACATTAAAAGAAAAAGACTTGGAGATTTGGGGATCTCACAGCCCTGAAAAGGACCTTGATACTAATGTAGCCCTGCAAAATCTCAGGATCTGTAGTGCCACCTGATGGCTTACCTGGATATAGCAGCCTGAGGAGCTATTTAGAAAATATTTTATTGCCAATGTAACTAAAGCAAGCTATTGAAACAACAGCCTTGCAAAGGAACCCAATTATACTGAAATAATTATCAAAAGATATTATTTATTTTGTTTGTTGTTTTTTATGTTGAATTTCAAGCCAGCTTTTACACTCTCTTCTTTCACTCTCAAGAGATTTCTTAATTCCCTCTCATAGTTTTTCTCTATTTTGAGTAAGCATGTTTCTATAAAAACTATGGCAAATGATATTAGGCCTTTCCCCCAAACTGCCATGCCCAGGATGTAAATAACATTTGGGGAAGAGGAACAAGAAAGGAAAGAGGGCACCAATTATATTTTTGATATATGCATGAGACTTCTTGTGGTTATTTTGCTTTATGATATTCTCTATTTCAATCAACTGTAAGATGATTTTTTTTAAAGTGTGGTCTAAAGGTAATTTCATTTGTGAAAGCCTTGCCCATCTTCCCCTGATCCTGTAAGGTTTTCACCAGATAAGAACATAGCTTCTAATCCTTATTCAGGGGGCTGGGAGCTCCCAACTCCTTTTATCAAGGGTTTCCTTGCTGACAGGAAATGTACATCATCATATTGCTCTTTGCTAATAGATTAACGAATACAGCCTGGATTCAATCAGAAGCCCAGGTAGCAAACCCCCAGAAGGTACATCAGAGATACCTTCTCAGCTTTTGCTTAATACATATTGCTGCTTTGCAAAATTAATAGCAAGGTAAAGCAAAAAGAAAAATGTTTCAGCCTATGTTAGAAAGCATAAATATCAAAAGTTATGAGTAAAAGAAATGCTATTGATGGTTCCTTTTCAAACAACTGTGTGAAATAATTAAAGAAAGAATGTTACCTACAGGACAGAAGCCAAAAGCAAGTAGCTTCAAGTTTTAGATGTACAAATTGTATATTTGTAAACTAGACCCATTTACACCAAGGATTCTTATTTTAGGGAAAAGAGTCCTGTGAATTTTAAAAAATATCTTTATAACTATTTCAATATAATCATATGCTTGTATATTTGTAATTTTATTTTATATTAAGCATTTAAAACCATTATTCTGAGAAAGAACTGAAGAATTTTTCAAAATGTCAGAAAGGTCCAAGACACAAAAGACTTTTAAGACCCCACTGAACTAAACCAACCATCTCATTGTATTTTTATATCTTTTCTCTATCGTCTTCAGTTCAGTTCCTTTTACCTCTCTGCAAACATTTATTTCTTGTAACAAAGAATAAAACAGGGGAAAATCTCAGCAAAACTAAACAGTGCATCAGCTAAGTTTGACAATATGTACAATATTCTGTTCTCGTTTCCCATCCCCGTAAAGGGAAGAAGATAGATTTTCACCTCTCCTTTATTATATCAGTCTCCAAACCACCAGTTATTCCCAATGTTCTATAGAGAATGACTTTCTTGGTTTATTTTTTGTTTGTTTGTTTTTGCTTTAAGGTGTCTAAGGAGATTGCTTTGTTCAGGGGAGCAGCCTTTGTAGCCAAATTGAAAAGAGAAAATCATACCCTGCCAAGGATATTAACTAAAGTTTCCATCCAGCCCAGGGCCCCAGAATCTATTGTTGGAAAAGGGACCCAGAAGAATCATCCATCTCATCCATTGTTTCTCAATCCACAGAGAGCCCCAGCTATATGAGAAAGCCATTCCTTTTCTCTAAGAAGGTAACTCACCACCTCATTCTAAGTGGGTTTTATCTAACTTCCTGTCCCAATAACAACCTAGGCTCCCATCTATGGCAGTACTGGGCATCAGTAACTTTTCAAGGTTCTTAGCCTAATATCATTTTGTTTTGGAAGGAAACTATATTAAAGACTAAGCACCGCTTGAGTTTTCAAAGGCTCCAAATTCCTTTCCCTAACCAGCTTTTAATTGTGAATCTATAGGGCAAAAAAGAAAAGAAGATAGTAGGCATTGAAATGCATAAGGGGAATTTAATTTATTTAGAAAATTAATTTTAATAGTATTTTATTTTTTCAAATAAAAGATTTTCAAGCAAAGAGTTTTCAACATTCACCTTTGCAAAACCGTGTGTTCCAAATTTTTCTCCTTCTAGCTCCCCTTTCCTTTTCCCTAAGACAGCAAAACTAATATAGCTTAAACATGTGCAATTCTTCTAAACTTATTTCATATTCTTCATGCTGCACATGAAAAATCAGATCAAAAGGGAAAAACGACAAGGAGGGAAAAAAAACAAGCAAGCAACAACAAAAGTGAAAATACTATATTGTGCACTTAAATATGATTCCCCCACTTCACTTTGTATTATTTAAAAATACAACATTAAGAGAAGTGTTTTATTTTATTCCAATATAAATTTTAATCACAGAAATTATAAAACATGTCATCAAAGAATCTTAATTCTCATGATTTATCCTGACCTTGAACATTGATGCAACCTTTTAACATATCACTGAGTACCATGTCTCCTTGTAGCAATTTAAGCATTTGAATGCAGCAAAGTATTTTTTTAATAGTCAGTAGTGCCTGGAACTCTTAATTGAAAACCAGATAGATAACTTTGACTATATTAAGTTAAAAAGTTTTTGTACAAACAAAATCAATGCAGACAAGATTAGGAGGGAAGCAATAAACTGGGAAATCATCTTTACATTTAAGGGTTCTGATAAAGGTCTCATCTCTAAAATATGTGGAGAATTGGGAGTTCAAGCCATTCTCCAATCAATAAATGGTCAAAGGATATGAACAGACAATTTTCAGAGGATGAAATTAAAACTATTTATAGTCATATGAAAAGGTGCTCCAAATCACTATTGATCAGAGAAATGCAAATCAAGACAACCCTGAGATGCCACTTCACACCTGTCAGATTGGCTAAAATGACAGGAAAAGTTAATGATGAATGTTGGAGGGGTTGTGGGAGGGCTGGGACACTGATGCATTGTTGGTGGAGCTGTGAACGGATACAGCCATTCTGGAGAACAATTTGGAGCTGTGCTCAAAAAGTTATCAAACTGTGCATACCCTTTGACCCAGCAGCATTTCTATTGGGCTTATATCCCAAAAAAATCATAAAGGAAGTAAAAGGCCCCACATGTGCAAGAATGTTTGTGGCAGCCCTTTTTGTAGTGGCCAGAAACTGGAAATTGAATAGATGCCCTTCAATTGGAGAATGGCTGAATAAATTATGGTATATGAATATTATGGAATATTATTGTTCTGTAAGAAATGACCAGCAAGATGATTTCAGAGAGGCCTGGAGAGACTTACATGAACTGATGCTGAGTGGAATGAGCAGAACCAGGAGATCATTATACACGGCAACAACAGTACTATATGACGATTAATTCTGATGGACATGGCTCTCTTCAACAATGAAATGTTTCAAACCACCTCCAATTGTTCACTGAAGAAAGCCATATACACCCAGAGAGAGGGATGTGAAGTGTGGACCACAACATTACATTCTCATACTCCTTGATTGATGTTTGCTTACATTGTGTTTCCTTTATCTGATATATCGTTTGTGTAGATAAGATTTTTCTTGCACAACAATGATAAGTTTGGAAATATGTATACATATATTCGATTTGCCAATATTTTAACATAATTAACATGTAGTGGATATCCTGCCATCTAGGGGAGGGGTGGGGAGTTGGGGGGAAAAATTTGTAACGGAAAGCTATGTAAGGGTTATTGTTGAAGAATTACCCACACATATGTTATGCAAATAAAGTAAAATTTAAAAAAAAAATAGTCAGTAGTGCCCCTTAGTTATATCTTTAAATATGCATATCAAAACTTGCTTTTATTTATATATATGGTAGGCAATCAATTGCACAATAGGACAAATTTACAAGGCACAGTTAGAATAATTGTAAACATGACTATCTATGAACAATATCTAATGGTTTGGGGTTTTATTCCAGCAAAGATTAATGTATCTTCTGATGTGTAAGTCTTAACCAGCACTGCACAGAACTTAGACTATGGAAAATACTTGGCTATATTCAGTTGTGGTTAAAAGTTAAAGTGTAAACAGATCATAAAAATATACCTTTAACTTCACTCATACTCTTATTATGGTTATATAAAAATTTCCTTGCCAATTTTTAAAGTCATTCTGTATTGCATTGCTATGCTTTGATTCACATTCAGTCTCCATAGTTCTCTCTCTGGATGTGGATGGCAACTTTTTATCACAAGTCTGTTGGAATTGCCTTGAATCGCCTCATTGTTGAAGAGAACCAAGTCCATCACAGTTGATCATCATATAATCTTGTTTTTTACTATGTATTTGGTTCTGTTCACTTCATTTAGCATCAGTTCATGTATCTCTCCACGCCTTTCTGAAATCAGCCTGCTCATTATTTCTTTCTCTTTTTTTATTGAAGCTTTTTATTTTCAAAACATATGCAAAGATAATTTTTTGCCATTTACTCTTACAAAACCTGGTATTCCAATTTCCCTTTCCCCTACCCCCTCTCCTAGATGGCAGGTAATCCAATATATGTTAAACATGGTAAAAATATATGTAAATCCAATATAGGCATGTGTATTTATACAATTATCTTGCTGCACAACAAGAATCAGATCAAAAAGGAAAAAAAATGAGAAAGAAAAATAAAATTCAAGCAAACAACAACAAAAGAACCCTTGAATGTAAATTTTCCCCCAGTTTATTGCTTCCTTTCTAATATTTTCTGTATCAGTTTTGCTTGTATAAAAACTTTTTAACTTAATATATCCAAATTATCTATTTTGTGATCAATAATAATGTCTAGTTCTTCTTTGGTCACAAATTCCTTCCTCCTCCATAGATCTGAGAGGTAAACTATCCTTTGTTCTTCTAATTTGCTTATAACATCATTCTTTATATCTAAATCATGAATCAACCTTATCTTGGTATGTGGTGTTAGGTGTGGGTCAGTGCCTCATTTCTGCCATACTAGTTTCCAACTCTCCCAACAGTTTTTGTCAAATAATGTTCCTCTACTTTTCTTATTTGTGTTTTAAAATCCTTTTTTAGCTTTTCCAGGAATTCTTTTGGGACCTGTGACCAATTCAAATTTTTCTTTAAAGCTTTGGATGTAGCTGTTTGACTTCATTATCTTTTTCTGGTTTTATATCTTTAATCTCTCCTCTCCCCATAGTAACTTTCTATGGTCAGATCCTTCTTTTGTTCTTTGCTCATTTTTTCAACTATTTCTTGACTTATGTTAAATTTAGGCCCTGCTCCAAAGTCTTTCTTGTTGCTGTTTTCAGAGCTGGCTATGGGGCTCTGTATTCTTTCAAGGTGGTATGATCTAGAAAGAGATATGGTCCCTGCTCCCCTGATCTGTACTCAGTTCTGTCCCCGTGACCAGAAGTGCTAATGAGCTAATGCTCTTGGGACTGCAACCTAGAGCCTATAAGTAATAAAGATGATTTTGATTAGGCTCCCTATTTTGTTCCTATCAGCATTAATCATTTCAGTGTGTATTCCATAGGCATAATTGTTAGCAATTATTATTGATGCACTCATCTAGTCATATACATTTAGTCAGCTTGGTCAAGTAACATTAGTATACAAATAGCATATGCTAATACATATTTTACATATATCATAGAGGGATAATCAGATAAGATAAATTCTTTTTTTTTTTTTGCTTTGCTTTTTCTGAGTGTCTTGTTATAAAACCTGATAAAAACGAAGCCCTGGGAAAATGGGGCTTCTCAGATTATGAGGAGATCATGGTCCCATTTATTGAAGGGATCTGATCCCTTTAATAAGTGATTAAGGACTCAGCGCTCTGCCCAGTGATTTTTTTTTTTTTGCAGATTGGATAATTTTGGATCCTCCATATTGTGCTCAAAGGGTCCCCTGTAATCTCCTTCTGACAGGTTATCCATCCCTTTTACCATCTGTGGGTTGAGATTTCCCAAAGCTGCTGCTGCCACTGATGAACTGCCTCCAAGATCTGAGCTGAGCTTCAGGTTTGATAAAAAAGTGTTGAAAAAAAATTACTTGCAATCACTTGCAAAAAGCTGCATTTGACCTTCTTTTATTTTCATTAAAGACATGATAAAATTAAGTGCATGGCCATTCTTATAAAGGTTTTATAAAGACAAGAAAGTAGACATGTGGGTCAGTAGTTAATGATGACTTTCCTTTCCACCATGATTTTTTGCATCAGGGGTTGGTTTGAATGGGTCAGGTCAAAACTTTTTTTTTCTCAATAGTTTTTTCTCTCTCCAAACATAAAAATAGCTTTCAACATCCATCCCTGCAAGATCTTATGTTCCAAACAGTATTACATGATGATCAATTCTGATGGACATGGCTCTCTGCAACAAAGAATTGTCTCAAACCAGTTCCAATTGTTCACTGAAGAAAACCATATACACCCAGAGAGAGGGAAATGAAATATGGACCACAACGTAACATTTTCATGATCTCTATTGACATTTGCTTGCATTGTGTTGCCTTTCTCTGATTCTTTTTTTTTTTCTTGTAGATAGGATTTTTCTTGCATAACTTCTCAAGCATTTTAACATTATTAACATGTAGTGGACTTCCTGCCATCTAGGGGAGGGGAGGGGACTGGGGGTAAAATTTGTAATGGAAAGCTTTGTAAAGATCAATGTTGGGGAACTACCCATACATATGTTATACAAATAAAAAGCTTTAATAAAAAAAAAAGATCTTATGTTCCAATTTTTTTTCCCTCCATCCCCTTCCCCAAGACAGCACAGTCCAATATAGATTAAACTTCTACAATCCTTCCAAATGCATTTCCATATTTGTCATGTTGTACAAGAAAAATCAGACCAAAAGGGAAAAAAAAACATAAAAAAGAAAAAGCAAGCAAGCAAAAAAGGGTAAACTTTTTGCTTCAATCACACTCAGCCCCCATAGCTCTCTCTGGATCCATGATGGCATCCTCTATTTCAAATCCACTGGAACTGTCTGGAACCACTGCATTGCCAAGAAGAGCCATGTCTGCCACAATCAATCGTCACACAATCCTACCACTACTCGGCTCACCTCTCTCAGCATCAGTTCATGCAGATCTCTCCAGGCCTCTCTGAAATCATCCTGCTGGTCATTTTTTTATAGAACAATAATATTCCATGACATTCATATACCATAATTTACTCAGCCATTCTCCAATTGATGGGCATCCATTCAGTTTCCAGTTTCTAGCCACTACAAAAAGGGCTGCCACAAACATTTTTACACATGTGGGTTCCTTTTCCTTCTTTAAGATCTCTTTGGGATACAGGCCCAATAGAAACACTGCTGGGTTAAAGGTTATGCACAGTATACCCTTTGACCCAGCAGCGTTTCTATTGGGCCTATATCCCAAAGAAATCATAAAGGAAGGAAAGGGCCCCACAGGTGCAAGAATGTTTGTGGCAGCCCTTTTTGTAGTGGCTAGAAACTGGAAACTGAATGGATGCCCATCAATTGGAGAATGGCTGAGTAAATTATGGTATATGAATGTTATGGAATATTATTGTTCTGTAAGAAATGACCAGCAGGACAATTTCAGAGAGGCCTGGAGAGACTTGCATGAACTGATGCTGAGTGAAATGAGCAGAACCAGGAGATCATTATACACGGCAACAACAATACTATATGACGATCAATTCTGATGGACATGGTTCTCTTCAATAATGAAATGTTTCAAACCATTTCCAATTCTTCACTGAAGAAAGCCATATACACCCAGAGAGAGGGATGTGAAATGTGGACCACAACATAACATTCTCATACTCCTTGATTGATGTTTGCTTACATTGTGTTTCCTTTATCTGATTTTTCTTTCTTGTAGATATGATTTTTCTTGCACAACAATGATGTTTGGAAATATGTATACATATATTCGATTTGCCAAGTATTTTAACATAATTAACATGTAGTGAATATCCTGCCATCTAGGGAGGGGTGGGGAGTTGGGGGGAAAAATCTGTAACAGAAAGCTATGTAAGGGTTAATGTTGAAGAATTACCCATACATATGTTTTGCAAATAAAATAAAATTTAAAAAAAAAGGGTATGCACAGTTTGATAGCCCTTAAAATTATTTGGCATTTACTATTCATTGCCTTTCACCTCCCTTATGAAAAAAGTGCTTATAATATATGTGTGAAGCTTATGAATGAATAATAAGTTCACATCTTTTGGGCCTTTTTTCTTCCTCAAATCGGAGCCATATTTTCCAACATACACTTTATCAGACTCCCTCATGTCCATTTTTCCACTGAAGTATCAAAGCACATGTTGACACTGGATTCCCTTGCAAGGCAGCTAGTCCAAACCTTGCCAGAATGACTTTTATATATAAAATTTTTA
This sequence comes from Myrmecobius fasciatus, assembly GCA_023553655.1. Taxonomy (NCBI): domain Eukaryota; kingdom Metazoa; phylum Chordata; class Mammalia; order Dasyuromorphia; family Myrmecobiidae; genus Myrmecobius; species Myrmecobius fasciatus. Next base: position 308,247 of record JAJPUD010000814.1, read on the forward strand.
TGGAAACAAAACCAGTGTAGGTAAAAATTTGAAGGAAACTATTAACTGGGAAAAATCATTACCATAAATTTCTCTCATAAAGGTCTTATATTCAATATATATATATATAAATATATAATATATATATATATGGAATTGATCCAAATTTATAAAAACAAGTGCCATTTTCTATTAGATAAATGGTCAAAGAATAAGAACAGGAAGATTTTAAAACTCTTTTGACGTATTATTTACTTTTTTTAAGAATTGTTTTATTTTTTAAATTTTGAAATCTAGATTCTCTCCCTCTGATACATCCCATCCACTGAGAAGACATGTGAAATCATGCAAAAATGTCCATATTAATCATATTGCAAAAAAAGGAAGAAAATTATGCTTCCAATATCTTCCAAGAATTATGTCTGTTTTTTAAATAGGAATTAGAGGGAACTGAAGAGGTTACAAAAATAAATAGAAAATAGGGTCATTGAAGAATTTTTTAAAATGCATAAACAAAAATGGAGGAACAAAAGGAAGTAAAATCAGTGCTCCTTTGAAAGTTACATGTTGATAGGGAAAAACAAAATCTTTTTTTCAGATTTTTTTTCATGAGTTCAAATCTACCCTGGAACACTTGTTAGGGACAGTTCCTCTAGACCAGAAGCAGTTTAAAGAAGCATGATCTCTGGCAGCAGAGAAAAGAGTTGGCTCTGGAAATCAAGAGAGAGGCTGCAGACAGGGTCTGTCACTGCGTTTCTTTTTCTCCATATTTTTTTTGCATTGTTTGGTCATCATTATTCTCTAAGTTTGAACATATTCTTCCCAAAGATGCTGTGTATATTAGTAAAGAATGCACTCTATTTTTATGAGAGGAACATTTTATTTTAGTGTTTGTTCTTTACCATCTTAATTAACTCGTAGCTATGAGCTAGTTGTGTCTAATGACTGATTGTGGATTGGAAGCACACTGCAGGAGCTTATAAGATACAGTACTAGAAGGATACCTCATGAGGTACACTAAATAAAATGGCATGGTATTTGCAAATTAACTGCAAACCTTAAAGTGCTACACATGCTATTACTATTTCAATTATTGTTATTGTTATTTTTACTCTAGATCCTAAGGGAACAGCCACCCCAGGGAACCCAAACTGTGGCTGTGAACTCAAGTTGAGAGAACATTGCATTTATTTAAGTTAAAGTTCCCAAATGAGTGAAAATGGCATCTTTTTTCTCTGAAAAAGAAAACAAGCATTAGCTCTTCTGTAGATACCATCACCTACTCTCTGTAAGAGAGCTGCCCAGGCTCTGTAGACAACTAGAAGCTTCTGTGGGCACATTCAGAGGAAGGGACATCATGAGATCAGCCTTCCAGATGGAGCAGATGGTTTAAAGAGTCCCCTTCCTAGGCCTGAAAGCCTCATTACTGCAAAATGTCAGTTTCAGGTGTGATGGCTTAAGGAAAAGCAGCCATAGGGGTCTGTGTATTGGTCTTATTTACTTAACTCTTATTTCTTTATTACAGGAGAGATCTGGAGGTAGGATGGTGAAGGGAGGGGGGGGAGGCAGGCATTAGAAAGTACAATGATTTAGGACCACCAAAATAATTTTTTAAAACATTTTTAAGCCGCCAGTTTGCCACTATTAAATTATCAGAATTATAAAAAAAATCCCCATTATTTACAATCCAAACATAAATTATCTTCCAAACAAGTCCTGGATTAGATCTTGGTCTTGGCTCTGTATGGGATAAACTTAGTGAAGACCTCTCATGGGAATATAGCCTTAAACTATACCTTAATTATGACTTGAAACTTTATAATAACAAGTAGAGCTATAGGTTAAAAAAAATTGCAAATGTTCCTCCCCACCTATTTCCCACCACCTCTTAATTAGCATTTAAATACCTCTTAAAGGCAATTTATTCTCTTATTTCTGGAAAGATTTCCACCATTAGACAGTTAGTCCAGACTCTCTCAAACAATGAGAGAAAAGACCAGACAGGATATGGGAGCTTCTGCATTCAGGGTATTTAAGCTTGTGTTTTGCAGTTTTTACTTGGCACTCCTTTTGCTGACAAACACCTTGTCAGATGGGAGATGTACTTTGTCTGCAGATTGTAATAAACCCCTCCCCCCCTTTTTTTTTAAGTAAACCCTGTTTTTGTGATCAATGCTGTCCCACACAGCTCTGATGTGATGTAGGATTTGATATGATGTAGGATTTGGGGACCAAAATGACATGGGCAATGTAGACACCAGAAAATTATAGGCAACATTTTGGGGTTCGGTCATGTGAAAAATTCACAGTGGCCATTCTCTTTGGCAGAAGGTAGGTATATTTAGGGCAATGGGTCATAGACAAAATGAAGCGATACAATAGACATCGGGAATGGTAAATATGAAATAGAGTGGGAGAGCATATGAAAGAAAGTTCCTCAATGGAATTCACAATTACCTAGTAGAAAGGGAGCACCTCATGAGGCCGGGGTGTGCCCTCAACTGACAGGCTAAATCCTGAAAGGGCTTTAGCACCCCAAAATGGTTGGCTGTAAGGAGGACAAAAGGGGTTGGGAAGCATGGCATGAGGGAAGGGGAAGGGAAAAGACACCACAAAGGCAGAGTTTTGGGGCAGGAAAACCCAAAGGAAAATAGCAGCCATGAGATGGCCCATAAATAGATTTTTAGGGAAAATTTAACCTCAGGGACATGACTAGGATTCTGACAGAGCATGGCAAAGTGAGACTGCTCAAGACCTCCAGAGGGTGGTTCTCAGGGGTTTGACACAATTTCAGAGTGGGCAACTTCTCCAGAGTGGGGAAACTAAATTGATCTCTATCAGGGCCTTCTGCCTGCTTGCCTCAGGGATCAATTCTTTAGTTTCTCTTTATCCAAAACACCATTCAGGACCCCATCAGTTCTACCACTTCCTAGTTGGGAATTAATGGTTGTAAATGACTTCTCTGAGCTGCAGTTCCTTAACTGGACCATGTCATAATGGCAATAATCAACATTTATATAGAACTTTAAAGTTTGCAAAGTACATTACATTATATTATTTTAGCCTCATGATTGCCCTGTGTGGAAAGTACTACAGATTTTACTATCCTCATTTTACAGATAAGGAAACTGAAGCCATTGATTAGGATAACTCAGTTTACTAAGCATCAGAGGCAGGATTTTGAGACACAGATTTTCTTTATTCAACTAAGTTAGGTACTTTCTTGTCTTCCTCTCTCCCTTTCAAGATTGTTTAGGAATTAAGATTAAAAGGAAGTAATGATGGGAAAGCCTTTGTAGGTGTTGTAACAGGTGTTTCTCCTGTTTAGAGAAATGCCATCCTTAAGCTCATGATGGATCCAGGATCAGAGGGGTGAACAGGTAAAGCCCATGATAAGCATGGTGTAATTGGGATATTGTTTTATATAGGGAGTTTTGAAAGGGCAACTCTGTGATAGTAATAGGGTGAAGCTTCTAGGAGAAATACAGCAGTAATCCTGAGAATTACTCTTTATTAATCTTCCCTTAGAAGTGCTATTGCTCTAATAATATGTCAATGATCCTAAAGTCTCCTGGCCTTAGGAATACTATAGGATAGTCCTACAAACATTGCTGATTGCCAGATAACAATCTTTTGGTCAGTGATAACAGGGTTTCTGAGACAAATGGTGAGGTGCACACTTTCTCCTCAATCCCTTCTCTAAACCATAAAATCCAATATTGGGGTGCAAAGACCCCTCCTCAGTCCTACCTCTAAGCCATAAAATTAGCACATCAGTGACAAGAAGAATCAGATTTCTCTAGTCTTTTCCTATAAATTTATCTTGTTGCTCCTGGTTCTTTGCTAAATCCTTTTGGAACTTAGCCCACTTCAATTGACATTACAATTATAAGAAACTTTGTCCTTTGACTTGGAGATGGGTTCAAGCCTGAAAATTCTTTTGAGATACCTCATGACACCAGTCTGCAACCCCCTACTTTTGAGATCTCCTTTTCAACCTCAACATTTGGTGGCCCATACAGGAAAACTCTGGCCTCCCTTGGTTTCATCCCTTCCTTGTCAAAGAAAGCCCCCCCCATTCTTTTCTCCCTCCATCCTATAACTGGGACATCACAAACAACTGGGAGAAGGCACAAATGTATCATCTTGAGCTCCGTACTCAGCAAATTTTCCTTGCCCAGTCTTGGAATTCTTGACAAACTAACCTTTGCCACCTCTTTCACGTAGGAAACATAGGACAGTTCTCTTCCATGTCATTTTTATCTGTGTCTGTGTCTCTGTGTAGAATGTCTGTGCTATGTTTATTCTGTGAGCTAAATTTTGTCATCTGGAAAGATTTAAAATGCAGCCAGCAAGAAAAAAAAAACTTCTATGCTGTTGTTAGAACGCTGGGAAAGATTTCTTAACATTCTTGACTCCTACCTTAAAAGGGGAAAAAGTCTGATTTTTTTCTGAGTACCCCAGCTCTGGCCAAGCTGGGGGGAAGGAGAGCTACAGAAATAAAGTTAGCTAATAAAAATTATAGAGCTGCTAAAATAACATGTTAGTAGATTCTCCAGGTTTTGAGAGCAATGCTTAAGAAGTTTGGCAATAAGTCATTTTTAGATTGTAAGAAAAATTCCTGAAACATTAGGGACAATTTCAGGAATTTATCCTATTTTGAAAGAAGAGAATGAAAAAGAAAAAGAAAAAAATAAGTAAATAGCAACTTTTTGCTAAGCCTTCCTTGATTCCTATTTTGTTCAGAGTCACCTTCTGCTCCATTGGCAAAGCTCCCTAAATGTATTAAGAGACTCTCTCCATAATCCTGATCACACAGCATGCTCTACTCCCCAGAGCCCTGAGTGTATCTCAGTTGTGGGATTGCTAACAAAATCAATTGCTCACAAGATCAACATAATCCAAGTTCTTCTCTTAGCCCCTCTCATTTCAGATCAGATTAAGAGAAGGCTGAAGAATTGTAAGGAGACTCAAATTCTGCTCCACTTGTAGACATGAGGACCCCACACAATCTTACCCAAATACCTCCCCAATCCAGCTCCCTGAGCCCTGGCACCTAAAACTATCATCAAAAGGAGATCCTGGTACTAGTCACCCCATCCTTCAGCAGATTTTGTCCAGCAATTGCCTGGGAAGAATTCGGGTGCCCCTGGCAGTTCCCAACATGGCAGTGTGAGATGAGAAAGCCAGTCAGGCTTTGCATTTGGAAAGCCAATCTTTCTCTGCTTTAGTTGCAAAAATGTATTCCTTACATAATTTATGGCCAATTATTTCATCTCTACCCAATTTTCTGATTTGTAAAAAGAAATAATAATGATTGTTGTGAAAAGCACATGATTGCAAAAGTGCTTAGCACAAAACAAATGCTATGTGAATGTTAAATGCTTTACTTTATTGGATATAATTGCTTCATATTTGATAAATTTATATGGGTTTTTAGGATGTGATCAACATAGCAATGCCAATGTTGATATAAGTGATTTGTGTGTGGGTGTAAAGTAATTTGGAAGCAAATTCAACTACATTAAGTTGGTCTCCCCAGGACTGGGAGGAAAGTACATAGAAGAAAGAGAATATTTCTCTTTCTTCCTCCTTCCCTACTTTCCTGATTGCAGCAGGAATACATGGATGAAGGAGTGAGACAGAGAGAAAGAAAATATACTCAGCTTAATAAAATTTGTTATTTGAGATATGATAGTAAAATCAGTTTTCTTTTTTATTGTAGTAAGTTTATTTTTAATACACATTGCTTTATGAATCATGTTGCGAGAGAAAAATCAGAGCAAAAGGGAAAAACCATGAGAAACAGAAAAATAGAAGTGAACATGGCATATGTTGATTTCCACTCAGTCACCTTAGTTCTTTTTCTGGATGTAGATGGCATTTTCTGTCCAAAGTCTATTGGACTTACTTTGGATCGCTGAACCATTGAGAAGAACCAAGGCTTTCATGGTTGACCATGGCACACAATCTTGCTCTTACTGTCTCCAATATATTCCTGGTCATCAGTGGCTTGCTGTGGGAGGCTCTCCTATTAGATACCCCACCCCAATATAAGACTGTCTCACTCTGAACCCTGCTCCCCTATTCCCTGATAGCACTCCATCAGCTGACATCGTTGACAATTGTGAGGAATCTTTAGATTCTGTATCCTCTAGTCAACGTGACCTGAGGGATATTTCTGTCACAACCTAGATCATTGGATCACTGATGGGTCCGGTTTTCTGAAAATGGAGAAAGGAAGGCAGGTTGGTCTGTGGGGAGCTTCCCCACTCACAAAGCTTTAGAATTGGGGAAAGGCCCTCCAATCCCTGGTGGAAAATCCTGAATGGGCTGGTACATACCCAGGGGAGGATGGGCAGATCTTACACATATGCCCCTTGCAGGGCCTTCAAACTGCTTTTACTTGTTGTTGACTACTTAATTAATAATAATTATTGAAGCCTTCCCCTGAAAGACTGAAAAGGCTCAGTGTTTGCTAAAGATCACCCCTCGTTTTGGCCAGCCGGGTTCTTTACAGAGCCATACTAGCTCTGCCTTCACTTCTCAGATAACCCAAGTTGTGGCTGAGGCACTTAAGATTAATTATCACCTCCCCTCTGCCTGTCATCCTATCTACCCAATGCTTAAGACTTAAACATTACAGTGCTTGCACCCAGGCTACCTGAGCATTAACTGGCTGGATGTGAGACATCCATAATGGTCTCATCTCCCCCCTTCTGCATAGGGTTCCTGGTTACTGTCCCTAGTGACCCCCGAACTAACTCTACTTTTAATTACTCTTTTTTAACTCATATTTTAATCTACTTGTGAGTGTTTTTTTTTGCTTTGCTTTGTTTTTGTTTTTGTTTTTTTTCCAGATTTCAAGCCATGAAATTCCAACTCTCACTTAATACCTGATCCTGACATTCAGTATCCCCTGGATGCTACTGCCACCACCTTCAAGAAAGGTGTCTGCCCTCCTCAGAATGGACTAGGCAAGGCTTTATTAGCCTGAAGCAGTTCCAGCTTCTAGGAGAAATATAGCGGTAATCCTGAGATCCCCTGACCTTATGAGAGCTATTGCTCTAATAATCTGTTTGTCAATGATTCTAAAATCCCCTAGCCTTAGCAATATAATAATATAGTTATATATTTCTTCCCCTAGACTTTAGGGAAGATATAACAGTAATCCTGAAATCCCCTAACCTTAGAGTGTTATTGTTCTAATAATGTGTCTGTTCAATGATTCTAAAGTCTCCTGGATTTAGGAATACTGTAGGATAGTCCTACAAACATTGCTGACTACCAGATAACAATCTGTTGGTCATTGATATGATACTTTCATATGTTTCTGAAACAAATGATGAGATGCTCAACCCCACCTCTAAACCATAAAATTCAATATTGGGGTGCAAACCAGACCATTCCTCAGTTCTACTTCTAAGTCATAAAATTAGCACATCAGTGACATGAAGCACCTGATCTCTCTGACTTTTCCTATGAATTTATTTTCTTGCTCCTGGTTCTGTGCTAAATCTTTTTGGAACTTAGTCTACTTCAACTGGTGTTACAATTATATATATATATATATGTATATATGTATATAAATATGTACATATATATGTGTATATAAATATACATATATATGTTTTGGGGGGTGTTACAATTATAATAAACTTTGCCTCTTGACTTGGAGATGAGTTCAAACCTGCAAATTCTTTTGAAACACCTCACAACACCAGTCTGCAACCCCAACTTTTTAGGGTCTCCTTTTGAAGTTCAACAATAAGACAATGAAATACCAAGATGACATGCCATAGCATCACGCCTATGTAGGGAGGCAAAAGTAGGGGAAATTAACTGGAAAAAAAAGGATGAAACACTAGATGAAGAATGGGTTTATTGTAAGTAAGAAAAAAGGAAATAGAGAAAGAGAGGTTATTTGGAGTTTAAACTTTTGAGTTCAAAATCTTGAAGGCAAGGGCAGCTAGTGTACTAGTTGAAGCAAGGAACTAGGCTCCAAGCCTAGCTTTGACACAGACTAGTTATATGTCCTCAGACAACTCACTTAATCTACCTGCATCTTTTTCCTCATCTCTAAAACAGGGATGTTAACAATAGCTCTTTACTTTCCAAGGTTTTTGTGAGGATCAAATGAGTTAAATCATCAAGGATTATATAAATACTAGCTATTACTATTAATGCAATTCAAAATGGTAATGTTGAGAAAGACACCCCAACAAGATTAGGGTTCCCCTTGGTTGGTGTTGTGGGTTTGGCAAACGAATTGGTACACCCAGGTTGACTCCAAGGGAACAAAGATTTATTATGCTACTTGACAGTGGGCCAATTTCCAAAGGAGTATACCAAAGTGGCAGAAGCAAGGAGATAATTTTGTAAGAAAGAGTAACAAAGACTAGGTTGATATGCTAATATTATGGTTTAGAGGTACAATTGAGCATGGTGGGAGGCAGGGAAGGGATTAGTTCCCATCATTGAGTTCTTTCTAAGACTTGCCAGTTTTGTTTGTGGTGCTCCCAAAGCCTTAGGGTTTCTCAAGAATTGTTATTTTCCCACACCTCATCTGGAGGGAGCAAAGGAAAATGTGGAAATAGACAAGGTTTCTTAAGAGGGCTTTGCTAGTTGGGAGAAAGACAGGCATGTTGGGGAGGGATGATAGAGCACAGTTTGAGAGACTGGCTGTAGGAAGTACAGGGAGTCCTTTTGGGAGTGGGCAGAGTGAATCTAGGGATTCCCCTTTTGGTTTGAGAAGTTTCTATCATTTTAGTAAGAAACATATTAGAGCAGAACAGGGCACCAGCACAGGAGAGAACAGATGAGATTTCTTGGCCAGAGTCTGAGAAGAGGAACTGCTTTGTTAAAAATTAGCTGAATTTACATTAAGAATCCCAAATCCACAGCTTAATTAGGGTTAGTTCTAAGTGAATTTAAGCAGAATGATTGTGATGTGATCTATAATGTGGGGTGTGGCACCAAATGATGTCAGGCACCAAAAATTGGGGTTTGGTCATGTAAAGAATTCACAGTGGCCATTATCTTTGGCAAAAGGTAGATTTATTTAGGGGAATGGGTCACAGACAAAATGAAGGAATACATAGACACCAAGAATGGTAAATATGAAATAGAGTGGATAAGTATATGAAAGACAAGTTCTTCAGTGGAACTCAAATTACCAGTAGAAAGGGAGCACCCCATGAAGTTGGGGCATGCCCTCAGCTGGCAGGCTAAATCCTGAAAGGGATTTAGCACCCTAAAAGAGTTATCTGTAAGGAAAAGAAGTGGGGTTGGGGAGCATAGTGAAGTTGAGGGAGATACCACATGGCATGGGGGAGGAGAGATAAGGAGAAAGATACCCTGAGGCAGAGTGCCTGTGGCAGACTGCTCCAATGGAGAGTAGTAGCCATGGGATGGCCCATGTATGGGATAAACTGAGTGAAGACTTCTCACGGGAATATAGCCTTCAACTATACCTTAATTGTGACTTGAGACTTTATAATAACAAGTAGATTTATAGCTAAAAAAAGTTGCAGGTGTTTTGCAGGTGTTTTCCCCCTCTTGTTTTTCATCACTTCTTAATGAGCACTTAAGAACCTCTTTTAAAGGCAATTTATTCTTTTATTTCTGGGATAGATTTCTGTGATTAGAAAGTTAGCCCAGACTCCCCCTAACAATGGGAGAAAGGCCAGGCAGAGAGTGGGGGCTTCTGCATTCAGACTATTTAATCTTATTTTGCAGCTTTTAATTTGCACTTCTTTTACTGACAAACGTCTTGTCAGATGGGCAATGCCCTTTCTCATGAGATCATAATAACCCCCTTTTTGTTTTTTCTTACTCTAAGAGTCACTGATTGTTTTTGTGGTCACTACTGGTCCACACAGTTTGGGGGCTCGTCCGGGATGTTTCCTGTTCATGAGGGGTCTAGCCTATACTGAATCCTTGGGCGGGCACCCTCCAAAGACTTCTCTGGTGGTCCTTGGAACTTCTTCAGGAACTTCTGCAGCAATTGAGTAAACTCCCAAAGAGAGACACTCAGAGAAAGAAGTAGGATAACAAAGATAGAGGATTAATTCAGTCCAGGAGAAAAGTTTGAAATCAGTCAGGTAAATTGGACTTACCCAGCCCAGAAGAGCAAGAACTGGTAAGGAGGAAAGAGACTCTATCTGTAAGAGGACTTTCCTCTGCCAGGCAACTGGTGAGCCATCTAGGTGAGTGGGATTGGCACTGGGAGAATTTAGGCAGTCAGAGTATGTAAAAGACTCCCATTTCCCTTTGATACTGTGAAAATCCTAGGTGGTTCCAGTCCACAATGATTCTCCTATTTTCCTTTAATAAAATTGTGAGTCCTCCATTAAAAGAGAAAATCTAACTTCAGGGACATGATTGGAATTTCTGACAGGGTATGGCAAGGTGAGACTGCTAGAGACTCTTACAGAGGGTGAGTCTCAGGAGTTTGATATAACTTGGATTTCAGATTAGGAGAGCTCCTCAGAAGGTGGGACTATGGAGCTAACCTGGGATCAATCCTTTAGTTTCTTTTGGTCCAAAACACCATTCAGGACTTCATCAATTATATGCCTCAATCCACATTCAGTCTCCATAGTTCTTTCACTGAATGCAGATGACATTTTCCATCCAAAGTCTACTGGAATTGTCTTGAATCAATGTATTACTGAAAAGAGCTAAATCTTTCATAGCTGATCATCTGCTATTAATATGTACATTGTTTTCTTGATTCTGCTCACTTCATTTAGTATCAGTTCATGTAAGTCTTTCCAGGCTTTTCTGGAATCAGTCTGTTCATCATCTCTTATAGAACAATAACATTCCATAAAAAGAGTTGCTATAAACATTTTTGCACATGTGGGTCCTTTTCCTTTTTTTTATGATCTCTTTGGGATACAAGCCCAGTAGTGAAACTGCCAGAACAAAGGTTATGCACATTTTGATAGCCCTTTGGGCATAGTTCCAAATTGCTCTCCAGAATGACTGGATCAGTTCACAACTCCACCAGCAAAGACCTCAAGTTCTTCCTATACATAGAATATAGATAATCCTTAAATTGTGTATATTATTTTTTTATTAACACATAGGGCCTAGTGCAATGTGTAGTAGTTTGTTAAATATGAAATAAATATTTATATGCTAATTTATCCTATTTAGCATGTATTAGATTACCTGTCATCTAGGGGTGGGAGGTGGGGGGAAGGAGGGGAAAAGCTTGGGAAAAAAAAGTTTTTGCAAAGGTCAATGTAGAAAAATCACTCATATGTTTTGTAAATAAAAAGCTTTATTAAAAAATAAATAAATATTTATATGCTTTTCCTTCTTTCAATCTGAAATACTTTGTCTCTCTACAAATGTCTTCTTCACCTCCAATTCAGCATAGATTTATGAAGCACCTACTAACATCCTAGGAGATGTAGGAAATGCAAAGATAAATGCATCATGATCAGGGTCACATAGCTAGTAAGTATTGGAAGCCAGACTTGATCTTACCCAAGATGGGTCTTCCTGACTCCAGAATGAGCACCCTATCTCCTGAGTCACTTAGCTGCCCATATAACCCTTGGCACTGGATGGTCTCTTAGTTCTGTTCCAGCTCTAATTCTTGTTAGCTTCTTGCATTGATCATTTGCAGTAAAGAGAATCAAAATTGTACAAAAGTCCCAGTGCAGGTGTAAGCTATTCTAATTGAAACTGCACTAAGACTAAGGATGACCATTGCCTAGTAGGAAGTGTGGGCAATACAGCCTTTTCAATCCAGAGCTACAGTTTTAGCAGCCTCAGGGAGAAGGCTGACTGGTGATTCATCTGTTAACAAATATTGGAGAACGGAGGTGAATTGCTCCTAGTCTTGTAATCCTATAGCTATTGTTGTCAGTCCTTCACTTGAAGAAGACCAGTGATATCATAAAGGTGATTGGGCTTGCCCATGAATTGGATTTAAGTGCCCAGGGTCATCTTCTCCAGAGTCATCAAAGACCAGCAACAAGACATGTCAAGATGACTGGTGATGGCCCAGGATGCAGGGGTAATCCTGGCCTTTTTAAATTAAGATTCTTCCCAGGCCTTGATTATTTATGTATTTATGCATGTATGTATGTATTTTTGCTGAGGCAATTGGGGTTAAGTGAGTTGTCCAGAGACACACAGCTAAGAAGTATTAAGTGTCTGAGACAAGATTTGAACTCAAGTCCTCCTGACTTCAAGGCTGCTGCTCTATCCACTGTGCCACCTAGCTGCCCCCTATATCTAGCATTTTTTGTTAGAGATTTGGTTGACTCCAGGCCAGACTTTTCCATGGTACATTGTGCTTCCTCCCTACTTAGAGAAGATGTTCATGGAGTGTACATGCTCTCCATTAATTAGCTACCTCTTGCTCTCATAGCATGACCTAAAATAAAATGACATTTACTTGTGTTTTAAAATTTTCCAAGGGCTTGTCTCATTTAACTTACACAGATGCTGATTAGTTACTATGGAGATTCCCTTCCCCCCCACTCCCAGCCTCAGAAATGTTAAATAGTTTGCTCAGGATCACGAAACTAGTATACTATTCTGTCTTCTCACAATCAATCAATAACTACTTATTAGATGCCATGGGTATGTAGCAGAAAGACAATGTTGGGGTACCATGACTTCAAAACATAGATTAGAGATGAAGAGACGATAGATAAATGGATAGATGATAGATGGATTGAGCATCTATTAAATACTTGCTAGGTTCTAAGAACTCTGCTAGATACAAGCAAAAATCAAGACAATTCTTGCCTTCAAGGCAAGGGGAAGACATTGCATAAAAGCCAAAGAGTAAGGGGAAGCACAAATGAGAGTAAGATTCAGATGAAGTCGGAGGATTCATGGATTGAATCAAGTTTGGAATAAGAGGGCTGGTACATGTGCTTTCTCAAATGGGAACAAAGTCACCAGAGGAGATTGTAGAGAGATTCTTCCATTGTGAAAGTGGCCACTGTAACAATACTATTATTAAGATAGGGCAGACTAAACTTTGATCCAGGCTGCTAGATTGTAGAGTGCTAACAGCACATGTAGTCTGCAAGAATACTGAATTAAAAATAAAAAACTTGAGCAGCTAGGTGGTGCAGTGGATAAAGCACCAGCCCTGAAGTCAGAAGGACCTGAGTTCAAATCTAGCTTCAGACACTTAACATTTCCTAGCTGTGTGACCCTGGGCAAGTCACTTAACCTCAATCGCCTTAGCAATAAATAAACAAATAAATAAATATAAAAAATAAAAGCTTCAAGATGGTGTAGATCCTATTCCTGGGGCTGTCTCCTTCATCCAGTCCTGATACTATTTGTTTTCAGGTCCTACCTTGCTCCATACCGTCTTCTAGCAACAACTTCAGGCTTTGAAAGTCTTCCTTCCTTAACCTTTGTGTCACAAGGCCTGAGGTTTCTCCCCTCCCATGGTGTATTTTGTGGCATTTCACATAGAATTAATAGTTATATCTCTGCTTAGGAAAACAGGGATCACATGAAACATGAAGGTCTTCCCAATGATTCCAGTTGGTGTTCTGAACCTGGAATACCATACGTGGACTAAGTAAACCCAAGGAAGATTAAGTATCTGAAGTCGAATTTGTACTCAGGTCCTCTTGACTCCATATATATATATATACATATACTTATACATATATATATATGAAAAATATTTATATATTTTTAATGCAAGGTGAAATAAGCAGGACGAAGGAAACATTGTACATAGCAACAGCAATATTGTATAATGTTCAACTGTTAATAAGTTATTCTCAGCAGCGTGATGATCAAAGATAACTCTGAAGGACTTAGGCTAAAAAGTGCTGTCCATCTCCAGAAAAAAGAACTAGTGGAGTCTGAATGCAGAAAGAAGATACTTTTTCTTTACTTTATTTTTCTCAAGTATTTTTTTTTGTCTGTGTTTTCTTTCACAATATGATTTACATCAAAATGTTTTCATATGACTACATAAGTGTAGGAAATCCTAGCAAGGAATCCCAGTGAGTCTTGGGCATGTCTTTGTGTAAATTTGTTTGCTGAGAACTTTGAAACACACTCCTAGGTATCTGATAAATCTCAGGAAGCACTAGGAGTATTGACTATCTTCCTGACACCTTTATTAATGAATATCCTTCATGGCAGACCTATGTTAATTCCAGAAACTTGGCCAGTTCCTGAAGGAATCCTCCTAAAGGAATAAACAAATATTCTCTTTGATGGATGTCTTGTTATAGAGCATCCCTGTATCTAAAGAGGGCTGTTCTGTCTCAGGGGCCACATATCAGCTAAAAATATTTAGTGTAATGCCTTCTTTGCTCTCAACCTATGAAAGCCCCTTAGTGGAAAGAGACTTTGAGAACTCAGGAGGTTGGTACCACTTGCCTAATAAAGCTTCCCACTTGAGACTCTGGATAGCTATGACCTGGGTTCTCCCAGCTGTTGGAATTCAGATGTTGGCAAATCCTTGTAGTGGTGATGATGTATATTGTATGTTGTCTGTTTCTTTCTTTTATTGTTTTGATGATCACCATTTTTGTTAATTGCATATTACTTTTATGCTATAATTTTCCTCTTCTTCTTATATCTTGTTTAAATCAAGATTCTGAGCAGTACAGGAACTATATGAACTAAATTACAAAACACTTTCCACACAAATCAAATCAGACCTAGTCAATTGGAAAAACTTAAAATGCTCATGGGTAGGACGAGCGAATATAATAAAAATGACAATACTACCCAAACTAATTTACTTATTTAGTGCCATACCAATCAAACTCCCAAGAAATTATCTTACAGATCTAGAAAAAATAGTAGCAAAGTTCATTTGGAAAAACAAAAGGTCTAGAATTTCAAGGGGATTAATGAAAAAAAAGGCTGAAGATGGTGGACTTGCTGTACCAGATCTAAAACTATATTATAAAGCAGCGGTCATCAAAACCATTTGGTACTGGCTAAGAAATAGAGTAGTCGATCAGTGGAATAGGATAGAATCACAAGATAAACTAGGCAATAACTATAGCAATTTGGTTTTTGATAAACCCAAAGACCCCAGCTTTTGGGATAAGTATTCACTATTTGACAAAAACTGCTGGGAAAACTGGAAACTAGTGTGGAAGAAATTAGGGCTTGACCCACATCTAACACCACATACCAAGATAAGATCT
Source organism: Myrmecobius fasciatus (assembly GCA_023553655.1). Taxonomy (NCBI): domain Eukaryota; kingdom Metazoa; phylum Chordata; class Mammalia; order Dasyuromorphia; family Myrmecobiidae; genus Myrmecobius; species Myrmecobius fasciatus. The sequence goes on from JAJPUD010000814.1 coordinate 323,396, forward strand.
AAATGGGTTCATGATCTGGATATAAAGAGTGAT